>CM061531.1:290190348-290583665 GCA_030545055.2 Neoaliturus tenellus
CAGTTATATCTAGCATTTGTACAGGTAAAACTTGCAGTGTAATAATTATATATTAATATATGGGTGTTAACTGTTTATAGTTAAAGTAGTTTAGTCTAGCAGCAGAAGTTAGTTAATTATTCTGTAGGGGTTAACTTGTATAAGAAGTATAAACTAAAATAAAAATAGTAACGCGAGATTATTTGATATATTATATATAAAATAAAAGTGTATTTTTAAATGTTAAGAAATAGTTGAAAAAATAAATTACATAAAACTTGTATAATAAGTATAAACTAAAATAAAAATAGTAACGCGAGATTATTTGATATATTATATATAAAATAAAAGTGTATTTTTAAATGTTAAGAAATAGTTGAAAAAATAAATGACATAAAAAAATAGTTAAAACAAAGCATATGTAACATTACTAGGTGGTAGAGACTTACAGATTAGTTGTAGCAGGTGTGGTAACTGGGGAGTGAATGGCGGACGCGCGACCGCGTTGCAGCTTTTATAGAGTAGATGGTGATTATGTTGAACTTGAAACCCCCCCCCCCCCCGAGTAAAAGTGCTGACCCCCCCCCCGAGTAAAAGTGCTGACCCCCCCCCCCCCGAGTAAAAGTGCTGACCCCCCCCCCGAGTGACTTTCACTTATCAAGATAAATTAAGTTGATAGCGGTTATGCTTGTGTAACACCAATTTAGGTTTGATGTTGGCAATAGCTAATAACTATAGTTAAGCGGCAAAAGAGGACAGATAATTTTCTGCCATTACTCAGATAATAACAAGCAACAATTATGGTGTTACGCGATGGGAAAACCGCAGTGAAGCTCAACGGCGGATTAAACCAGGTGTTGCCTAACGTTAATTGCAAAGTACAACGCTCCACCTGCATTAGCGGCGACCTACATGTGACAAATAGATCATTGGAAATTTCCACTGACGTTGGACGTTCTATCCCCCTTAAACCCTATGGCTCCCACCACTTTGTGAGCCGAGAACCCTTTTTGGCGACTATCGCTGAGTTAGTTCGGAACAATTCGTCGGACGCGATGGTTGTTCCGAACTCAGAGGGAAACTCAAATGTATAAGCGGCCGATATATATTTGAGTTACTCTTGCTGTTAGGGTTTTAATATTAATACTTGTTGTGTGTGTGTGTGTGTGTGTGTGTGTGTGTGTGTGTGTGTGTGTGTGTGTGTGCAAAATGTTTTTTTTGTTTTAACTTGTGTTAGTTTGAATCTGCGCATTGCGATGTTAGCATTAAGGTGTGTTATGGTATTGTTGATGTTTGGAAAATGTGTTTTATGCGTTTTTAATGTTGAGTGTTGGTACAATTATTGTATATGTGTGTATGTACTAATAACCTTTCACAGCTAGCTGTTAGGTGGGTAGATTAAATTTAACTTTAAATTATTGAAGTTCTGTTGAACTTCATTAAATATGGGTGGGACATGCGCGTTGTGCCGTAGGTAGCGCATATTTTTTATTGCTTTAAAATGTTGAATTTTTGTTAGGAAATAATCATATTTGGGTGGGTCTAGATTAAGGGTGGGAGGTTAGAGTTGCGTCTTGCATTAGCAGTTCCAGAGTCCCCATTGTAAAATTGGAATGGTCAAGCCAGTGCCTTCGGGCCCGAGACTGAACCGCCCGTATCACAGCTCACCAAACTGGATCGCCACGTGCGTGCGGGCCAAAAATTGGGATCCCTTGCAAGACGTAACTATAGCGGGTTGGGATTTGGGGAAGTGTTAGGCAAACAGAGTGGTGGGGATGGCTACGGCCGTCCCCATCACTTTGGTACATTATCATTTTTTGGTGACCTTGACCTCAATTAAGTTAATGACCCCCCCCGGCAGTGAACTTGACCTTGGTGACCTTGACCTTGAACTTGAACCTGACGAGCCCCCCCCCCGTCCGGCAGTGAACTTGGCCTTGGTGACCTTGACCTTGACCTTGAACTTGAACTTGACGAGCCCCCCCCCGGCAATAATCAGGATTAGAAAATGACTAATAATTCAAGAATGGTTTGCCGGAATAAGGCAAGTCATACATCAATGAAAAGCTCTAATTAAGAGCAATATTGTGGTAAAGACAGAATTGTATTATTTTCTTTTACTAAAATTATACCATAAAAAGAACACAACACCCCCCCCTCCCCCCCCCCTCCACTCAATGACATGGCGATATAAGAGTGGTGTGGTTTGTATTGAGAACATTCTTCACCTATAATAGCTAGAGTGAACATGTCTCCCCAAGACGCTTCAATATTTTATAACAAATGTACAAAAGTTGAAGAAGTATTGGAAGTGGATGAAGAAAACGATGAAGAAATTGAAGAAATTGAAGTGCCTTTGTTAAGTGAAAATGTTGTAACAAGAATATTTGTGGATCCAAATTCACCAATGGATATTATAGGAAGGTTTTTAATTGAAGTTGTGACATGGATAGAAAATGGAAGATTAGTAAACATAGGATCTCCAATTTTGGTAGATGATAGACACACCTTTGGTGTATATTGGAGAAACATAGATCTGTTATGGCTGTGGGCGGAGGCATATGTGGAGTATTTGCAATTGGAAGAAAATATAGGCTTTAATCATTACTTTTCAGCTTTAGTGTTAAACTACTAATTCTAATATTTTACTAAAAAAAAACCTTACAAATGTGGTGGGGGAAGCATTATATAAAGGGAATAGAAGGGAGAAGCATTTCATTTCCGTGCTAAATTTCAAAGAGTAAACATCAACACGATGCATCAATGTGAAATTTGCTCAGAAACTTTTCATGATAATATTCTACTAGAAATACATAAAGAATTATTTCATAATAATAATGAAGATGTAACAGAAACAGAATATGAAGATTTAAAACTATATGAAGAAGAAGAACCAAAAGAAGAACAACAAGAAGAAGAACCATTAGCAGGACCATCTAATGAAATATCGTGTTTAAAAATATTTGCTTTAGAAGGTAGAGTAGTAATGCACCACAAAATTAAAATGAAAATTTTGAATTGGATCAGTTTTTTAAAGAAGTAAGAACAATTGTAAGTAAAACACTCACAGAAGAATTAAGAAGACTAAACTTTATTAAATTTTTCATATTATTAAATGCTATGTTTACTAATGTAGAAGGAGAAATGTCACCAAGAGGATTCATGACAAAAAACCAGACCATCATGGCAAGTTCAGATATTAATTCAATAGTTGAAGATTGTTTGGAAGAAATATTAACAAAAATTCAAGAACATGAAGGAAGAGGATCTGGTTGGAGTTTGGTTAGTATTGAGAGTATGGATGTTAGAGTTCATAAACACGGCTATGGATTAAGGGGTAGCAGTTATATTCCGCTCCCAAAGAAAATTTCAGACACCAAATCATGTATAAATGTTCAAAATGAAGATATGGAATGTTTTAGATATGCAATGACGGCAAAATTTGTACCACCTCACCATGCAGTTAGACCCAGTGAAGAATATGAAACACACAGATATAAATATAATTTCCAAGGATTGACTTACCCAGTGGCTTTGAAGGACATCCCAAAGTTCGAAAAACAAAACCCTGGAACATCTGTTAATGTTTTTGGTTTGGACAGTTCGAATAAAGTGTACCCATTGCGTGTGGTGAAGAATGAACTCCCAGATCATACAGACTTATTACTACTTACAACAGGTGATGTTTCCCACTATGTATGGATTAAAAAATTTGAAACTCTTGTAAGTAATCAACTATGTAAAACTAGACATAAGAAGATAGTTTGCAAAAGATGCTTTAATTTTCATTAAGAAAGAAGAGAAGGAAATGAATGGTTACAAGAGCATAAAAAACTATGTAACAACAATTATGAAGCAAAAATTATCTTACCATGTCCAAGTAAAGCAGAGTTAAAATTTGAGAAAATCTCCCATCAATATCGGATTCCCATTGTTGTCTATGCTGATTTTGAATCGACACTAGTGCCTATTGAAAATAATGATGGTGATGTAGCAAGGAAAAGTGTTAAGTATCAGATATATGATCCAAACAGTTTTTGTTTAATGGTTAAATCTACTCTTTCTGAAGAACATCTAAATAGATTTAATTTAACTTCAAAACCTATTGTCTATCGTGGTGTTAATGCTTCTAAAATATTCCTTGATCAGTTGTATATAATAGCAGAAAGTGTTGAAAGATTGTACAGTGATATTATACCGATGATACCTTTGGATGAAGAAGAAGAGATTCAACATGAAAATGCAACTCATTGTTATTTATGTAGAAATGAATTTACTGTGGAAAATCATAAGATTCATGATCATGATCATCTGACAGGGTATTATAGAGGTGTTGCATGTAACAGCTGTAATATCAACTACAAGATCCCTACAAATATACCTGTAATATTACATAACCTTAGTGGTTATGATGCGCATTTTATTATTCCGGAATTAGGAAGAGATAATGGAGAAATTGATGTCATAGCTGAAACCACGGAGAAGTTTATAAGTTTTACTAAAAAAGTTGGAAATATAAAGCTTCGGTTTTTAGATTCTTACCGTTTTATGCCATCTAGTTTAATGAAGATTTCTGAAAACCTGAGAACAGAAGATTTAATAGAAACCAAGAAGATTGTAAGTAATGACAAGGTTAATTTAGTTCTTCGCAAAGGTGTTTTCCCGTATGATTATATAGATAGCTTAGAAAGATTTAATGAAACATCCCTTCCACCAAAAGAAGAATTCAAAAGTAAACTATATGACACAGATATATCCCATGAAGATTATGAACATGCGTGTAGAGTATGGAATGAATTAGGATTTAAAACACTTGGAGAATATTCGGACTTTTATGTAAAACTAGATGTAACTTTACTTTGTGATATAATGGAAGAGTTTAGAAATACATGTTTTAAGGCATATGGATTAGACCCTCTGCATTCTTGTACATCACCTGGACTAGCTTGGCAAGCAATGTTAAAGGAAACAAAATGTAAACTCCAACTTCTTACAGATATAGACATGGTGCTGATGTTGGAATCAGGTGTTCGAGGGGGACTAACTCAAAGCGTAACACGACATGTAAAAGCAAATAACAAATATTTGCCCAATTTTGATGCATCAAAACCAAGTACATATTTAGGTTATTTTGATGCAAATAACCTTTATGGATGGGCCATGTCGAATCCTCTCCCATATGGCAACTTCAAATGGGTAGACCCTGATTCTATTGGAAACATCATGAATATAGCGAAACATGGAGACACTGGTTATATTTTGGATGTAGACATTGAGTACCCTGAACATTTGCATGACCACCATTATGATTTACCTCTACTGGCCAAGACGGAAATATCACCAACCGGCAGATGGCCTAAATTAATGATGACTTTAACCAACAAATCAAGATATGTTGCTCATTATTGGGTAATACAACAAGCCCTAGAATTAGGATTGAGAATAACAAAAATTAATAGAGCCTTGCAATTTTCTCAATCCTGTTGGTTAAAGTCATACATTGACAATAACACAAAAAGAAGAACTGCAGCTACATCTAATTTTCAAAAGGACTTTTTTAAATTGATGAATAATGCGATATTTGGCAAGACACTGGAAAACAAAAGAAAGCATAAGAATGTGAAATTAGTTAGTGATCCGGTGAAACTACAAAAGCTGGTACAAAAACCTAACTTCGGATCATCCATAATAATCAACGAAAATCTTGTAGCTGTTTCCATGAATAAAATTTCAATTACAATGGATCGTCCTTTATATGTGGGAATGTCTATTCTAGATATTTCAAAGACCCACATGTATGACTTCCATTACAACAAGATGGTTAAATTTTATGGAAGAGAAAACATCGGCATTGTATACATGGATACGGACGCTTTTATTTATTGGATAAGAACTGAAGATATGTACGAAGACCTACGCTGTTTTATTTACAATAACGACTTTCACTTTTCTGATTATCCACAAGACCATCCCAACTACGACAATGGTAGAAATAAAAAAGTATTGGGAAAGTTCACAGATGAAACAAATAGTGTGCCAATGGAAGAGGTTGTTGCTTTAATGTCTAAATTGTATTCATTTAAATTGTACAAAAATGAAAAAAGAGAACATGAAATCGTGAAGAAGGCCAAAGGTATAAAAACCTCATACCTGAAGAAGAATGTACAGTTTGAAGAATACAAGAGATGCTTATTTGAACATGTTGAGACAACAGCAACATTTAACACCATAAGAAGCTTCAACCACCGTCTCTTCAGTGTAAAGCAAACCAAATGGGCTTTGAGTTGTAAGGATGATAAGAGGTACATCCTGGAAGATAATATAAAAACTCTACCATTTGGACATTATTCCTTATACCCTATCGACCAGTAAACCTATTCTTCGTCCTTTACCTTCTTCCTTTTTCCTTTCTGTAAAGAAGAGGGGACATGACAAGCTCAATGTCATGTTCCCTCTTTTTTACACCAATGTAATATGGCCTTGACCTATAATCTAACCATATAAAAGAGGATAAACCATTTTAGAGATCAGTACTTTTACAAGAGGTGTGGAAGACACAACTGAAGATGGAAGATTTAAGGAACAAGATTGTAAATGAACTTCATAAGCCGGCAAGAAGAAAATTTCCTAGAAGAAATACAATTATAAAAGGAATAAATGATCTTTTCCAAGCCGATCTTATTGAAATGATACCACATAGTAAATTAAATAAAGGATTCAAATACATTTTAGCGATTATAGACTGTTTTACTAAAGTGGCTGATGCTTTACCGCTAAAGGACAAGACTGGTAAAAGTGTTACAAAAGCTATGGAAATGGCTATACAAAGAAATAATTTTAACATCAAACATCTACAAACTGATGATGGAAAAGAATATTTTAACAAAGACTTTGCAGCTTTAATGAAGAAGTATAAAATAAATCATTATTCTACAAATTCTGAAGTTAAAGCTTCAATAATAGAAAGATTTAACAGAACGTTAAAAGGAGCAATGTATAAAACATTTTCCAAACGAGGATCATATATTTGGTATGATATATTACCACAACTTATAAAAGAATATAACAATAAGTATCATCGAACCATTGGTATGAAGCCTAATGAAGTAAATAGTGCCAATGCTAAAATGGTATTAAAACATATTAAAAATAATACTACTCCTAAACGTGAAAAAATGCAGCCCAAAACATTTAAAGTTGATGATAAAGTTCGTGTAAGTAAGTACAAAGGAGTATTTAGCAAAAGGTATCTGCCAAACTGGACTAATGAAGTATTTACAATCTATAAAGTGCAACCAACAATACCTGAAACCTACATTTTAAAGGACAACAAGGGTGAATTACTTGAAGGTGGATTCTACGGACATGAATTGCTAAAATCATCAGTTGGCGATGTATATCTTGTTGAAAAAAATTTACAAAGAAAAAAGGATAAGGTGAAAGTACGTTGGTTGGGATTTGATAAAAGTGAAGACTCTTGGATCCCTACAAAAGACTTAGTGTAGCAATTTATGAAGTCATTACATGTTTAACCTTTACACAAGATGGAGATTGTGCAACAAAAGGATCGATTTTTTATTAATAATATTGATGAATTAACAGTTGACAACGACAAGTTAAATCATGGAAAACATGGTGAATTACTGCCAAACACAATAAGATGTTTAATAACTGGACCATCAAATTGTGGAAAGACAAATGTGGTTTTTAACTTAATAACAAATCCTAAAGGATTACGTTTCAACAACATTTACATCTTTTCCAAATCTTTGCAACAACCCAAATACCAATTACTGAATAAAGTACTTGCAAGTGTACCTGAAGTTAATTTTTACAAGTTTAATGCTAGTGAAACTATAATGGAGCCAAACGAGGCTAAACCATTGTCTATATTTATATTTGATGATGTATCTTGTGAAAACCATGACACTATTAGAAGTTATTTTGCCATGGGAAGACATTACAATATTGATAGCATTTATATTGGTCAAACTTACAGTAATATTCCAAAACAACTAATAAGAGATAATGCAAATCTACTAATTATCTTTAAGCAAGATGAAACAAATTTAAAGCACATATATTATGATCATGTGAATGCAGACATGTCATTTGATAAATTTAAAGAAATGTGTGGCAAAGCATGGGCTGAAAAATATGGATTTCTTGTTATTATGAAAGAAGAAGCTATAAAAAATGGAAGATATCGTATAGGATTGGATAAATTTGTATTAATCCATTGAACGATTGATGATACGTTTAGTAATAGATTGGACCTCGCAGCGTAAACATGGTGAACCAAGAAAAACTATTAAAAGAAATAAAATCACTGAGTGACTCGATTAGACTTAAAAATCGAGCATTAAGAATGGGTTTGAATGAAAGAGAAGAATTTCTGGAAACCACATTTAAGCCTATTACAGAACCTTTAAAACAGATAACAGAAACAATTGGTAAACCTCATTATGAAGGAGATGTTTTACTACCTGTTTCTAAATTTGAAGTAAAGACTTTGAAAAAGGAAGAAGATGATGATTCTTACACAAGTGATAGTGAAGTTTCTCAAAAAGAAGAAGAAACAAGACAAGAAGAACCAGAAATAAATGTTCAAAAAGAAGAAGAACAAGAACAACATATACCTGAAGCAGAACAATCAATTCCAAATCTAACAAAATTAAGTAGTGATATATTGCAACAAGGACCTCTTGGAAGAAAGTATATCATGAAGATGTTACATGAAATAAAAGCTGACCCAAAACTACACAAGTCACATGTATATGGAGCGAGAATTGATGGAAATGAATTAAAAATAGGAGATTTAAAAGTACATTTGACTGAAGATGATGACATTGTTATTGGTGAGCATAAATATAAAGGAACAAAAGGATTATTTGAACTGATTTTTAAAAATATACCTATAAAATATACACTACAAGATTTAAATACTTTTAAAGAAATTTTGCAAAATACTAATGCTCATAAGAAGAATTACTCCAAAGATTCAATGATAAATAGAACACGCGCAACTAAATATACAGTTGTAATAAAAAGATTGTTTCCCCTGAGAAAACTACCAACATTACGAACTGCGCCTGCTTTGAAGAAACCGCTAAAGAGGAAATCTTTATCACTTATGGACTTATCACTTATGGATGAATATGGTAAAAAGAAAAAAGGAGAATCTTCAACGTCTGGTAAAGGTTTAATGAAAAACCTATATAGTACAAATGTGATTTACTATAATGATATAAACAAATTGGTCGATAGAATGAACTATTACATGAAGCCATGGAAGCTGGTCATACAGGTTTAAATAATGAATGGGTGGCTTTAGTTGACGAACTTCGAAATCGTGGAATAGTTGTATAAATCATTACGGATATATAAGAGAGCTGTGAGTATACAGTGGATCAGTTCAATCATGAGTGTCGACAAGTTCGGACGGTACTCCAGGCTAGGAGTGCAAGGAGGAGAAAACAGAAAAAGAAGTGGATTGCCGCAAACACCTGAAGGTGACTATGATATGAGTAACAAACGTTTAAAATTTGTTAAAGACCCAGAAGAAAATACTGATGGAGCAAATTTAAAAACAGTAAAAGAAGCAACTTCAACATCATTGAAATTAAACAAGAATACTTACAATGTTAAATCACATAGAATAATTAATGTTGGTAAACCAACTGACAGTTCTGATGCAATTACTAAAGAGTATTTATTATCTGAACTTTCCAACACTTTAAAATTGCAGTGGGGTAACAATTTAAAAGATGGACAAACATATGATGCTGGAAATCATAGGATAACCAATGTGGCAAATCAAAAAAATGATAAAGATTCAGTTAATAAAGAATATTTACATTCTATAATACCGGAAAAGACTCAACGAGGATTTTCTTTTTATAAGTTTATTATAAATGACATTGGATACCCAAAGGAAGACGGTGATGCTGTAAACCTGAAATACATCAAGGACAACTGTATTTTACAAGATGCTGATGAAATAGATTGTCACGGAAAAGCATTGTCAAATGTAAAATTTGGTTCTCAACCAAAAGACGCTGTTACTATGGAACAATTATCTAAAGAATTAAAAAGGGGAACATCAAATTTTGTAAAACATGAAGATGCCGTGCTAAAGCGAGGAAATATATTTATACATGGAAATGAAAAGTTTGATTTAATGCAAGGAAGTAATGATGAATGGGATGCGGGAGGTAAAAGAATAACAAATGGAAGATTTGGTCAAAAAAGTTCGGATGTACCTTTAATGGCACAAACATTAATTGCGGGCGGTCCTTTATTAGGCACATATGAAGGTCATAATAGAAGAATAAAAAATATAATACCTGGTTATGAAGAAAATGATTGTGTTACAGTGAAACAAACAATAACTTGGGATAAACGCAATGGAACCGAATTTGATGCTAAAATGAAGAAAATAATTAATATTTCACCAGGTGAAGATTTTAATGATGCTGCTACTATTGGACAAGTCATAACAACATCAAAAAGTGATTCGACCGCTTACACGTGTAATGATAAACGTATTATGCAGTTACACGATCCTCAACATCCGAAAGATGCTGTAACTTTAGATTGTTTAATAAGAATAGTGGGCAATTTACTTATTGATACCCACAATCATATAGCTAGTACAACGAGTCATGTGATAATTCAACCCGATGAACGAGAAGCTTGGATTAAAAATAGAATCATAAATCAGTATGTAATTAATTTGAATAATTAAATATTTAAATATAAAAATTGTGCATAAGGTATTCATTTATATAAAGCAGCTCGTGGAGTGAACACGCTGGTTATATAAGACGACATAATGAAGACCGCACCGCTCAGTCTTCGTCAAGACAGCGGCAAGAAAGGACGTGGTATTACATCAGCTGCGTTATCCCTGCTCAGACAGATTCTTGTTGGTGCTGTTCTAAATAGAACAATAGACGCTCTACCATACGAATTTCGTCTGCCCGGAGGTTATCAATATTGTGGACCTGGAACTATGTTGGCAAAACGTTTAGCAAGAGGAGATCCTGGAATTAATAAATTGGATCAAGCCTGCAAAGAACACGATATAGCGTATTCCAAGTTTGCAGATTCAAAAAATAGATCGATAGCAGATAGAGTGCTAGCGGAAAAAGCTTGGCAAAGAGTTAAATCAAGTGACGCCAGTATTGCAGAAAAAGCAGCAGCTTGGGCAGTGACAACAGCCATGAAGACGAAAGCTAAGTTTGGTGGTGGAAGACGACGCGGGAGAAAACCTAACAAAAAAGAAGCTGCAAAAAGAGGCGGGAACATCAAAAGAAGACGTCACACTACCCCTAAAAGAAAAGTCAAGAAAACATCCATATGGTCAATGGTAAAAAACGGATCGGGTCTTTACTTAAGACCATACCGTGTGTATTAAATGAGAAAAATAAATTGATAATTCCAAATGAAGCATTAACAAATTATCAATTGTCAAAATATGTAAAATGTTTAAGAATACCATTCTTTAGAGGAGTTTTTATGAAAGATACATTACCAAATAGAGTGTGGAAAAATGAAACTGGAATAGTAAATTTAGACTCTAATTATGGACCAGGTACTCATTGGGTATGTTATAAAAAAACTTGGAGAAAATGTTTACTACTTTGATAGTTTTGGAAATTTACCACCACCAAAAGAACTTCAACATTATTTTCGGAACTCCAAGAATATATTCTACAACTACAAAAGAGAACAACCTAGCAATACGAAAATATGCGGACATTTATGTTTGGAGTTCCTAGCGAAGAGCGTCAGTCAGCTTTAAGATGTCATCGTATACAGTGTCGCTGAGTGGAAATTCATCAACATTGAAAAGTACACTTTTCCCAGCGTTACGTTTATCTACGGACAAACTATGGGAAGCAGCATTATTGGATTTGACTACATACAATTCAATTCCCAATGTTACAGAAGGAAAAAATAATTTACTACATTATTATGAAAGTAAAGATGAAAAAGGAAATTATTCACAATTAAAAATAATTCCATTATCTACAGGAGCATATGAAATAGACGATATAAACCAAGTATTACAAAAGAAACTTGGAGAAGATAATATTTCTATAAAAGGTAATAATAATACATTAAAAGCAGAAATAACTTCAAAGTATTATATAGATTTTAGCTTAGACCACTCAATCGGCAATTTGCTCGGATTTTCAAAGAAGAAAGGAATTTTAGCTCCTGGAAATGATTATACTGGCGATACAACAGTAACAATATTAAAGGTGAACAGTATTGATGTAACATGTAATATTATACACGGATCATTTAGAGATGGAGTAAATCAACATATATTACACACATTTTACCCAACAGTAGCTCCTGGTTTTAAAATAGTTGAGAAGCCACAAAACCTGATATACCTACCGTTAAACACCAGTTTCATTTCAGACATCGTACTGAACATATTGGATCAAGACGGCATTAGTGTTGACTTTAGAGGAGAAACAATAACTATACGGTTACATATCAGAGCAGCAACATAAAGTCAACATGGGATTATCATTTAAACCACAACGGAAGAGTCGGGAGCTCAGTAGCTCCTCAACATTCGACGAGTTAACACCGGACAACATACGCTTCCTACAGAAGATCGGACTAAAACTTGCCAACCATGGATATACTGGATATAGCGCAAGGACCGACATTCGACGAAACCCTATGGGAGAAGGAATATCACACTCACAACCCTTACACTTCATCAAAATTAAATAATAATGATGAAATAAGGATTCCCATTCAACAACAAGATATCTACACATTACCATGTGAAAGTTATTTATATATCGAAGGAAGAGTAACAACATTGGATGGAAAATCTGGTTCAACTGTTTTTTTTATAAATAACCCAATGGCATATCTGTTTGATGAAATTAGATATGAGATATCTGGAGTAACAGTTGATTCAACAAAAAAAGTTGGTATATCAACAACTTTAAAAGGATTGACTTCAATAACACCTCATGAAAAGAATTCTTTAATCTCGGCTGGATGGGTGACTCCTGATAAAGACACTATTACTCCTAATTCAAATGGTTACTTTGACTTTAATGTACCTTTACGATTGCTTTTGGGATTTGCAGAAGATTACAAGAGAATAATAATAAACGTAAAGCAAGAACTGGTACTGCTCAGATCTTCAACGAATAAGGATGTAATACAAGCGCCAAGTGGAACTAAAGATGCCACATGTAGATTGGCGGATGAACATCGAGTATTATTATTAAAAAAATTAAAATCTGACCGTGATATTGTAATACCATTTAGAAGTTGGGAATTTCATGAATACCCCATATTGCCTCAAACAGAAAGACAAACATGGACTGTTAAAACCTCTACTTATTTAGAACGGGCAAGGTACATAATAGTTGGTTTTCAGACTAAACGAAAGGATATTATAACTGCGCACGCTGGTCAATTTGACCATTGCAAAATAAAGAATTGCAAAGTTTTTTTAAATTCTCAGTTTTTTCCATATGACAGTTTAAATGTTTCATTTAACAAGAAACGTTATTCCATTCTATATGACATGTATGCAAGATTTCAATCGTCATATTATGGTAAGACCAATACACCACTACTATCACCAGAACAATTTTATTCAAAAGCTCCAATTGTTGTAATCGATTGTTCAAAACAAAATGAATCTGTGAAATCTTCAAGTGTAGATATAAAAGTTGAAATGGAATTTGAAGATAAAATACCAGATGGAACTTCAGCATACTGTTTAATTCTACATGACAAAATAGTTACCTACACACCACTATCAGGAATTGTGAAGAATGTGCTTTAAGAAGGATTAATACAACATCTGCATAATTTGTAAGGTTTTTACAAAAAATCAACAATATCTAGGTCATCTGCGAGTATAAAAGCGAGAAAAAAGAGCTGGAAATTCATTTTATCTTTGATTGTCGTATGGGTAACATCGTCCTCAAGATGAGTTCTACTACATCAAGTGCTAATGAAGAAACTACACCTTTTATGGCTGACAATAGTTTGGATATAGAAAGACAAGTTGAACAGGAAATGGATGAGTTCCTCAAGTTTAAACATAAGAAGACAGAAGAAGAGGAAGTTGAAAAAGAAACAAAGAAAAGAAAAATTGAAGATAACATTTCCACCAACATCTTAACGGAAGTATTTCTTCGAATATTTTATCCTATTTCTTCTTGTATGACAAAGACTGTATCTGCTGGAGTGATGAAATCATTGGATTACTCTCCTACTGTTATTTTAAATCACGGATCTAAAATGGTAACCTTCACTGAAACTTCATGGGAATCTTTTATGAAACATATACATCTTTTGGAATGTTATTTGAGTAACAATACATTTGGAAGAAAAACAAAACTAGGTTTGTTAGAATCAAATATTGAAATCGATATTGTTAAACAACGTGGTCAACAACTAGTTCGATTTAGAGATTTAACTAAATATAATGTAAAAATACATTTGACTAAAGAAGAGTTTTACACTTTAACTTGTGCTACTGGTCCTATAACAAGATATTTAAAACAACTAATATTCTCAAGTGCAATTATCAAAGACTATTTAATTGATGCATTGGATAAACAACCATATGTTCCAATCCTATATGGTCCAGTAGATACTTCAATCTTCAATAGGATACCGCATGAAGTAGATATGTGGAGACAGTTACACCACTATCAAACCAACTTTAATTTAGATGAAGAAAAGCAAGAAGCCAAGGAAAACGAATCATGTTTCAACAATCAACAATCGGCAACAAATTAAACAAATAAAGAACATTGTAAGTAAGAAGAAGAATATTGGGGGTATAAAAGGTTGTCAATCTGGATTAACATACCAGTTGCCTACTGAACGTCATCATGGATAAACAAGTTTCATTCTGTAAGAAGATAGAAGTAATGGAAGTAAAGCAAGGTATCATAGAGTTTCAAGCATTCCGTGGTAATGATGGAAATTTTATAATTAAAGAGTTAGTGGTACTAGATATGATAACATCTGTTGTTTATCACTTTTTATTTATGCCTCCTTTACCATTCAACAGATTAACAACCAAAGCTAAAGTAACAAACAAATGGTTGATGAAACATTTTTATAATCTAAGATGGGATGAAGGTTTTATAACCTACAATATGATGCCACACATTATGAATCATTTTTGCAAAAAGTTCAAAACTATTTTTACAAGAGGATTGGAAAAAGCAAATTGGATACAAACATATACAAACCATGAAGTAATAAATGTGCAAATGGAGAAAGATTTTTATTGCTACTTTGATAACATCTGTATTTCATCTAAAAACTTTAAACATCAACAGTCTCAATGTGCTTTAAAAAACGCATATCGTTTAAATGTCTATCTCCAGCAAAGTGGTGGGGGAAACAAAGGGTATAAAAGCGAGAGCGGCACTATGACAATGCATCAGTATTACTCGAACCTCCGGGGAGTCAACACCTCTGACGCGCAAACACAAGAAGAAGAAGACGAACAATAGCAAGAAGAAGATAATGGCGTCACAAAATTTTCTACAATCGCTTGTTGATCAATTCAACAAACATTCTAAATCTACTATACTACCAACAAAAAAATGTTCAGAATTGAAGGAAGAGAAACATTATATTATTCACACTATTAAGAAAATGGAAACATCAATTGGAGACGCTATCAATTGCACACTAAGTGAAGCACCCTACACACCTGGTGATGAACCAAAATTTCAAGTATTTCTTCCCAAACGCTTCTTTCAACTGCTGCAGAATGAAGATTTACGACTGATTCACCCCGGCGCACTCTACTTAGCATCTCACGGTCCTAGCGGAAGCAACTCTACTGAACTTACACTTCATGTTATGCCTACTAGCAACTAATCTGTAGTTTATATATACTGTTGTACATGTGTGTAACTGATTATAAATAAATAAAAAATAAAAATAAAAAAATAAGAAAATTCAACATATCGATAGTGTTTCTGCACTATCGATATGTTGCTTTTTTAAAAACACGTTTGGGTGACCTTGACCTAGTTTCGAGGGTATATAAAGGCCGTAATTTTCTTGAGGATCTCATCAGTCTACGACTACCTTTCGTGCTGTACGCATCTCTGTTTGCTCTTCAGTTATTACAAATAACAACATGTCTCTAAAGGTTAAGTGTGCATCATATGATACCACCACCATCACAACTTTTGAAGAACTCGACGATTTTACTAATGAATTGCGAGTGTTACTTGCCGGTGGTTATCGGTTAAATATTGATGTTTACTCTAACAACATGAGGATGTTTCCTAAACAAAAATTCTGCAATGAAGAAGTATTTGTTTCCACACAACCTTCAACTACAACACCATCTACTCAAAGTAATGTTAAGTTCCAGAAATATTACTGATGTTGAATAATATTGAGTGGTCGCTGTAGCATCTATAAAAAGAACGCGTAACCTAAACAGAATCATCATTTGCTTCCCAACTGACGCAGCGAAAACAACTACCACTACCATGTTGTACAGAATGATGATTGAATTCAATGGAAAAATCTACGGAAAAGACTATCAAAGTGTAGAACAAATGACGTCCGATCTTCAAGTATTGACTAAAGAAGGATTCCAACCAAAATTAATTCTAAAATTTCCTGAAGTACATCCACTATCTACTGAAGATCTCATTGCTATGGCTAAAGAAGAAAAAGAAAAATACAAACAAGATATAAAGAAAGAAAAAGAGGAAGAAAACTCACTATCTTAAATAAATACATCTTACACTTGTAAGATGTTCTTTTTTAAAACTCCATTTGGATGACCTTGAGATTACCCCCACCACTTTTCTAGTCTATAAAACATGCTATCCTACACTATACACCTTCATTTCTTGGCTAAACTTAGAAGCGTCAACATGGAAAACAAGAAAGACGAGTACAAACCACGCTATTGTTGTGAACAAAAATGTACCGATATAGGAAGATGGATGGTAGACGGATTAGCTTGTAGAAAATGTGAATTCTTCGGATCTTGTTACTGCAAATGCAAGACAAAACAACTACCACCACCAGAATTGCGAACCTTCAAGATTTATAAATCAAGATACTTCCACACTTGCTGTCCCCAGAGATGTATCAAATTTCATCCAGAAAAAAATTGTTAATTGCCGAGAGTGTAATGCATGTTATAAAGACGACTTTTGTACATGCATCATAAATGCGTGCAAGTACAGATCTGATTGGTCTACTGATCCTGTTGAAGCTTCAGATGTATAGCTGTAGTCACTGACTGCAGCCCTTTTTTAAAACTCCATTTGATTGACCTTGAGATTACCCCCACCACTTATTTTTTACAACATATATTCTACGGATCATTCGATACGCTTCTCATTCTTATTTCATTACTCGCACTGACAACAACATGGATGATAAATTCATTTCCTTTCAACATTTAATTACCGACAGAGAAGAGATGGAAGCCCTATTCCAAAACTTACTCACACTCATTGATAACTATCCTTTAAGATGGATCAACATCACAGTGCAATACGTCAATCCTACCAAAATATTTTCATCCTCATCATCTTCTTCTGCCACCTCCATGTCTTCATCGTCGCAAAGTGCAGAGGAAGAGGAACAGACAATTAATGGTGTTAAAATTGTTGAATTAAACGACGAGGAACAAGAAATGCAAGCTCTGGTTAAATATTGCCACACACACCTATATTTGTATGTACACCTACACTTGTGGCCTTTTACTTTACTTCCTTATTCTAACAGCTGATACCTCTATGAAGGAAGATGGACTAATTTAGACTTAACTTAATGGCGTCTTTGGATACATTAAAACACTTAAATACAATTAACAAAACTGAGTTTATTTTAAATTAAACAATAAGTTATCTGGTGTATGAAAAGGGACTAACAATGGATATTACAAATTATGGGGATTTTATTTAATTAATTACTGTCTTCTTAAATAAATGTCTCTGTCTAATATGGGCTATTGCTCAAACAATACATGGAACTTTTCTCAGGGTTGGGGTGGTCGTGCGGGGTCGAATAAATTCTTGTTGAATTAATATTATTATATTGGAAAATAAAATCATAAAATTTGAATTCAATATAGAGACAATTTCTAGATGGAATTGGATAAATTCTCTATGACATTAAGTATTATTGAATCAAAAGGTAGGTTCACTGCCTCAACAATGCTTGCTGTAAGTTCAATCTAGGCTCAAAGTTTCTTCTTGAATGAATATAATTATAATGTTTAAATAAGTTCAAAAAGGTTCTTCAAAAGTTAATCTAAGTTGATTTCTCTAAGATTCAATTACTATTAATAAATTTCTTGGCTATAAAAGCTGTTTAGTCCTTTGATTTGTAGTTCAATGTAATCCAGTAGGTGATGAATAAAATGGAGGGATATTACCAATTTTAAATTTCTTCACTACAGGTTTTAATATCTTCTTGGCCTTCAAAATGGGTGTCTATTACCTGTAGCTCTTCTTCTATATAAAAAAATTGAACTTTTGGTGTTCAATAACTATTTTATGGGGTTATTATATTAACTTGGGATGAGACCCTTAAAAATGCATCTAATCACTAGGCCATTCAAATTGAGAAGAAGGATTGTTCATTGTTGCTTGATTGTATCACATATGTTAATGCACACTGTATCACTGTTAATCTTGGTGTCACTTCACTATTATACTATATTAAATTATTGTCATAGAGATTAATTTAGAATGATTAAATAATTATGGGTTTTATTAAATATGAAGCAATTTTATTACATTATGGTATGTATGCTATATTAAGTATTCATTTAGGCTATGTTGATTTACTTAAAATTAAAATGGCATATATTAGGTCTATTTATTTTATGATGAATGGTGGGTATAAACTATTTTTGTTCAAGCTATATCTATGGCTAATGTATATTACTTATTGAAAATTAAAAATATAAACAAATGAGTTGTTGCAAAATCCCCGCAGAAATCGAGATCTAATGACATTATGATCGAGATTTCGATATAACAACTAATTTGATTACAATGCTAACTAAATATTATAACATGGTTGTGAGAAAAATGACTACATTAAAATCTAACATAAAGAAACTAATGTGGCTTAACACTAAATATTTACATTTTAAAGTTCCTTTCCTTTATTGTTGACGTATTATGAATATTTGAATGCTATACACTTTGCTGTGTCCTTGGTATTATATATTTCTTGAGTGCTGTTACATGGTATGGGCCATATTCATTTTCTTCTTTTAAATCCGTGACATGGTATGTAGAATGTCCTAGTTGCTTGGATATTTTGAATGGTCCTTCGTATAGTTCAAAAAGTTTCGCAGTTTCTCCAAGTGCGGCGTTAGAAAGTGGGTGGTTCTTTATTAAAACTTGGTCTCCTATGTTGAACTTGGTCGGATTGTGTTTTCTGTTTATACATGTGATGTTAGATCCAGTATCAATTAATGCATTAACAGGAATGTTGCCTATTTTAATATATATTTCAGGGCAATTATTCTTAAAAATATTTTGGTTGTACAATTCTTGAGGTATATCTTCACTTAATAGAAATTCTGGGTCACAGCAAATAGTATTTGTATGAAATTCTTCTTGGTTTAAGTTGTGATGATCGTATTTATAGTTTTCATAATTATTATTTGGTCTGTTCGTTGATATAATATTTGATTGCGCTGAAGAAGCTATAGTGTTGTGTGATCGGGAAGAAGTGTACAGACCGTGTTTTGCATCCTCAGCGCTTAACCGTTTAAAGGATGCGGTCCGCTGTGCTGGGGTGTATGACTTGTGGTAGATTTAGTTTGTGTAGGCGTTGGTGACGCAATATTCCGTACGGCGGATTCTTGTTCGGGTGTGAGTGGTCTTCGGTCGTATTGACTTTGTTGTCCTTGAAATCTGGTATTATACTCTTGTGGTGACATGTTGGCTGACATATAATTAATATTTCTTTGTGGCTGTTGATAATATTTTTGGTTCCCATTTGAGTTGTGTGATGGTTGATTGTAATAATTTTGCTGTGGTTTGTTTTTTCTGGGGTTGTAAGCATGTGGGTTGGTATTTTGGTAATATTGTTGCTGTTGTTGATAGTTTGTTTTATTATTGTGTTGGTAGTTCTGGTAATAGTTTGGTTGGCGTTCGTTGGTCATTGGTGGGTTATGTGCTGGTGGGTTTTGCTGCTTAGTACGTTTGTGAGCATCATGTAGATCTTGTCGCTGTAGTAGCGCTTCAAACTCATACACACTGTTTGCATTTTGTACTCGTCGTGCATCTTGTACTAGGGTACAAAAATGTTCAGCCAATATAGATACTATTTCATCTTCAGATAAGGTGGGAGTTAGTGATCGAAGTGTTATGACTCGTTCAACGAAATATTCAGATCTAGTGAGATTTCCATTTGGGCGGTAGCGTTCTGTCTCTATTTTTTGTCTAACAGCACGTTGCACGTCTCGGCTCCAATATTTATTTAAGAACTGGTTTTCAAAATTTTCCCATGACTTTATGTCAGTTTTGATTAACGAACCATTTTGATGCTTGTCCTTCAAAACTCGCTTAGATTGTATCAGTTAATACTTCTATGGGGTCACTGAGTTGTTTTTGTAACAATTTTTTATAGTACCGTTTTAGCTTAGTTAAATACTCTGGTGGATTTGTGTTCTGCCATTAAATTTTGGTAAGGTCATGTCTGTCATTAAATTATTGCCGTTACATGTGACATGTATCTGTGGGTTCAAGGTGATTGGTTTCTGCTCATAGTCATTGAAATTATTTAGTTTAGTTTCATGTTCTAGAATTTTCTCGTTTATCTGATTTAATTGTTCGTTTTGGCTTTTGATTGCCACTTGGTTTTGTGTTATTGCTGGTATTAGTTCGTCTTTGACCTGGGTAATGTGGGTTTTAATCTGGGTCTCTACCTGTAATTTATGTTCATAGTGGGTTTTGCGCAAATTTTCCGTATTGTCCCTACAGATTTCCATCATTTGAGTAGTCAACTTGGTCTCAACTTTCTGTGTCTCAATTACGATTGTTTTGTTGATTTCCTCACGTTGTATACGTAAGTCTTTAGCTAGGTCATTTCGTATTTCATTGTTTTGTTTGTATACCTTTTGAATGATATTATTCTCAATTTGTTGAAGCTCTAAGCTATGTGCTTGTTGTATGGCGCGTATCTCATTTATGTCAGATTTTAGTTCATTTTAATTTCAGTGATTTTGGAATCAATGTTGGAATTAACTTCATTGATTTTGAATTTATTCCGCTGATGTTCGAATTTATGGAATTCAACATCATCATCAGTTGCGAGTTTGGGTCGAGCTGTATATTCGGGAACGGTTGTACGGCATTTGAGTTGTAATCAGCTGAGAGTAGTTGTTTACTGCGAAACGTAATGGTTCGGGTGTTGTCGGCCACGTTCGGCTAGCTTCGGCTTTGATTCGTTCGTCTCCGTCGTCAATGGTCGGCGATGGCAAGATGGCGTCGTGTTTGTTTACATCATTCTCGCTCAGCGTTCTTTGTGTCGCAAACCCGTGAAATAGATCAAGATTACTGTACCCGGATAAATTATTTAATTTCAACATCATTCTTTTGTAATGATGTTGTCAATGGACGTAGTACTTTCACGTGTGTTGTGTCGTGGTGAGGTGTGTACTGAGTCTGTGTTGTCGTCTGTAGCATTCATCGCATTGTCAGCTGTGTCTAGATTTTCGTCTTGTGATGTTTGATTACTAAGCGGTCTAAGTAGGGATTTATTGGAATCGGACATGATGGTGGAAAATTGGGATAAACTTATAACTAGGTATGATACAATAAAAAAATCCTTAATCTATGTGATGAGTTAATATTTCCTTAACTTAGCTAGTACAATTGCTTAGGTTATAAGGTTCAAAATTGCTTCATAGGCTAACAAGAATTTATTCGAGCCCCATACGTTGGTCGCCAAATTTGCCACACACACCTGTATCTATATTTGTATGTACACCTACACTTGTGGCCTTTTACTTTACTTCCTTATTCTAACAGCTGATACCTCTATGAAGGAAGATGGACTAATCTAGACTTAACTTAATGGCGTCTTTGGATACATTAAAAACACTTAAATACAATTAACAAAAACTGAGTTTATTTTAATTAAACAATAAGTTATCTGGTGTATGAAAAGGGACTAACAATGGATATTACAAATTATGGGATTTTATTTAATTAATTACTGTCTTCTTAAATAAATGTCTCTGTCTAATATGGGCTATTGCTCAAACAATACATGGAACTTTTCTCAGGGTTGGGGGTGGTCGTGCGGGGTCGAATAAATTCTTGTTGAATTAATATTATTATATTGGAAAATAAAATCATAAAATTTGAATTCAATATAGAGACAATTTCTAGATGGAATTGGATAAATTCTCTATGACATTAAGTATTATTGAATCAAAAGGTAGGTTCACCTGCCTCAACAATGCTTGCTGTAAGTTCAATCTAGGCTCAAAGTTTCTTCTTGAATGAATATAATTATAATGTTTAAATAAGTTCAAAAAGGTTCTTCAAAAGTTAATCTAAGTTGATTTCTCTAAGATTCAATTACTATTAATAACTTTCTTGGCTATAAAAACTGTTTAGTCCTTTGATTTGTAGTTCAATGTAATCCAGTAGGTGATGAATAAAATGGAGGGATATTACCAATTTTAAATTTCTTCACTACAGGTTTTAATATCTTCTTGGCCTTCAAAATGGGTGTCTATTACCTGTAGCTCTTTCTTCTATATAAAAAAATTGAACTTTTGGTGTTCAATAACTATTTTATGGGGTTATTATATTAACCTTGGGATGAGACCCTTAAAAATGCATCTAATCACTAGGCCATTCAAATTGAGAAGAAGGATTGTTCATTGTTGCTTGATTGTATCACATATGTTAATGCACACTGTATCACTGTTAATCTTGGTGTCACTTCACTATTATACTATATTAAATTATTGTCATAGAGATTAATTTAGAATGATTAAATAATTATGGGTTTTATTAAATATGAAGCAATTTTATTACATTATGGTATGTATGCTATATTAAGTATTCATTTAGGCTATGTTGATTTACTTAAAATTAAAATGGCAATATATTAGGTCTATATATTTTATGATGAATGGTGGGTATAAACTATTTTTGTTCAAGCTATATCTATGGCTAATGTATATTACTTATTGAAAATTAAAAATATAAACAAATGAGTTGTTGCAATTTAAATTTAATATTTAATTTATAAAAATTATTAGTGTTTCTAATTTATATTACAGCTAATACTTATTTCTACACACCACCCATAACCTACCCAAATGGGATTTTGCGGCAAAATGCTCTGGCCGCCCGGTTCACATATGGGTATATCACCCTTCCCCCCACCACTCTACCACCCCCACCCCCTCTACTTCCCCTCCACCGCCCTTGCCCACATATAAGCAACCCTCTGACCATCGCTCACCATTTGTTTGCCAACTTCCAAACAATGAGCTCCTCTCCTTAACAACAAGTAAATGTACTTTTCTTATTCAATCACAAGAAGACTTACAAAGTATTTTTCAAATTTTAAGTGATATAATAAACACTCCAAATAACACCATTACTATCACTGTGGAAGTTTCCTACAATTCTTCTGATTACAAAAACATGGAAAGCGAAGACGTCGAAGTTTTACAGCTGCCAAACAATAGTCTTCCATCTTCCAAAGCTGCAACACCCGACCACAGCTAATAATGATGTTTAGTCGACTACAATT
This sequence comes from Neoaliturus tenellus, assembly GCA_030545055.2. Taxonomy (NCBI): domain Eukaryota; kingdom Metazoa; phylum Arthropoda; class Insecta; order Hemiptera; family Cicadellidae; genus Neoaliturus; species Neoaliturus tenellus. Next base: position 290,214,133 of record CM061531.1, read on the forward strand.
ATTTCTTTACCCCCCACTATTTTACAGTAATATATACCCTGTCCCTATATCTGTTTCTCATTTCATCGCCAACTTTCTTACCGTCAACACCGCTCCCATTTTAACTGCACACATTTAATACATGAAGATGATGGATGATTTTTTCATTTACATCACAATTGGAAGAGGATAAACTCAAACTCGAAATCAACAGACTATCAATTGGAAATGAAGAATCAACAAGAATGATTCAGCTTTTACAACTATTCAAATGCATATTGTGGATAGTGTGTTTTTATCTTCTCATCGCTATCACCTTTGGCGTCTACCACTCCATCGCCAGTAAACAACACCTTAACACCTCCTCAAATAAAACCACTACTTTTCTTTGATTAAATAAATTTTTACCCACCTTCAATCTAACCCTTCGGGGCTCACCTTTTTTAAAAACCCCACCAGATGACCTTGACCCACTTCCAAAACCCACCCATCACTGTCAAAAAACCCCAGCCCCTACAACACTTACAACCGCCTGACCTTGACCTGGGCCAGGAGTGGGCAAACCCCACTACTTCCTTATTAGCCTAATATGCATTCGATTTCACTACTGTAATCATTAAATAGCCTATCATATAATTAAGTCCAAAACGTTTTGATTTCGTACTTATATTTTAATATTTTTATGGTATATTTTTATTTGTAAAGATCTTTTGATGAAGTATTTTTTTACTCTTCATCCTTTAAAAAGTTGTAATTGCTAAAAATTGTTTAATTCACATAATAATAAAATTTCAATACGATCACAATAACATTAACTTTATTAATATTATTTATATTCTGTATTTCCCCCCTTTAAAATGGCATTACATACATCAAAGTAAATAGGACGTATAAATCTTAAATATTTATAATATATTTAAAAATATAAAATAATTTTATAAAAACGGCGACGAATCATTTAACAAAGGCGGCACGATATATAAATAACCGGAAGTAGACGGATGAGTAGACCGGAAGTGACATGTCCACAGGAAATAGGTTTAAATTATGATTGATCGTACATGTCTCTTACACAGCCACCTGTTGCATAGAAATATACGTTTTATGATAAAACATTCATTTATTAAAACCATAATACACCAAATTGCGGTTGATCTCTGTTTCAATGTAATTCGTATGGTTAGCTTAACAAAAATTTAGGTATGTCATTATAATTGCATCAAGGTTTTTGGAACTATACATGTATGCCAAACATAATAATTTCTTTTGTCGTTACTTTCAATCAATGTATGTTATTTTTTAAACGATATAGTTACATTATAAACATAAATTATTGTAATAAAAATGTTTAATTCAGCTTAGTTTGATAGTAAAGTGTATTACGCTTGGAGTCATAAGAGTTCCTTAATACTTTTTTTAATAAATCTCGCATTTCATTGAAATTTTTTTTCCGATTATGGTTTTAATCGGAGAAATGAACTTTTATTTGCTTACTTTATGAGAAATTTGTTATGTTCCCATGAATATGGCATCCGTTTAAAAATGCTGTTTGAAAAGTCCCAGTTAAGAATTTAGCAGCACAAATTGGAACGGACGCAAGGCAGAGCCAAAGTATCACAACCATGTACAAGCAGTAGAGAAGGGATGAAGCCAGTTAAATATCAATTATTCAATACAAACACCACCCCCCTTTCAATGTACTACGTTCCAAAATGAAATAACCCCTTCTACTTTAACCCACTGCTTTGGTGCAACACGGAAATAAAAATCATTACAATTGAAATTTATTTTACTATAGCTATATTTAAAGCTCTATAAACTATTTGCGATATTGAACTTTGTTTTTTTGGAATACTTTCTTTTAGGAAGTTTACTGAAAGTGAATAGATTTTAGATATGGCATTTTAAAAGTCTGGTTTACCTGGAGTTTCAAAATTCAATTTTCTTTAAAAAAGTACCACAAATCACTATATGTGTAGCATTGCTACTAGCTAGAGTTTATTAAGCAAATCATAAATTCAAATTCATTTGGTGAAATTGATGAAATACCGTTGAAATGCAAAATTTTCTCTACCTTTTTTAATTTTTAAATACTTCAAACAAACAAATTTATTTATTTATTTAAATTTTTGTTATTATATTTTTGTAATTAGGTAAGGGGTGATTTTTTAAAAGACGAGTATACACATTTGTATTTTTATATAATTTTTATTTGGAATAGAGGTCGGGCACTGGTCGAAATTCGACAAAAACTTCTCTTGATCTATAATAATATACAGTATATACAAAACATGAAGAGTTTGTGTGATCAAGACTCTTTTCTGGTTTTTAAACAAAGTTTAGATTTTAAGATGTTAGTTATATCGGTCTCAGTTCGTAGTTTGCAATAAAGTTTTATATTTCAGAAACTTATTCTTTGAAAACCCCCTTAAGTTAGTTTTCCCGTAGAGAATTCAATGATGGAATATTAAAGTGCAAAACAAACAACTCTAACAAAAATAACTGCTATTAAAATCCAAGAAAAATTTGTTACCAAATATTTTGACAAAATTGAGCTCTTGGATTGAAAAAAGATTACTGGGAGGGAATAGGCAAATGGCAAACCAAATGTTTTTATATCGGCACAAACAGTATCCAGTTATAATACAGACCGATTGAAAACTGTATGTACCTCAATGACGATGTTCCTTTTTTTTTTTTTTTTTTAAACTTAGTCAGAATAATGTTGAAAAAATGGGCATATACCATCAATATCTTTTAGTTTTTTTTTATTATATAATGTTAAATAAGGTTATAAAATATTTAAAATTATGATAATCACGATTCACAGTTTTCCTTTGAACCTACGTTACACGATGAGATGAGAACGAGTTGGATCATTGAAATCGCCTACATTGCAGAACGGAGCTCTCGACAAATTACAGACTCCCTCCCCTCCCTTTCCCCTCCCCTCCCCCCAACGGAATTCAACCACCTTATCCTTATTTGCACAAAACCAAACCTATAAACCCCATAAACTAGGTTTAGAACTCGAATGACCCAAATCCCAAACACGGTAATATATTTTCTATTTTCTTTTTAAATCCAACACATTGCGTTGTGAAACTGAATTTTCAATTCAACCAAAGAAAAGTTCATATGAATATCATTTCAAATTTCAATCTATTATCACATTTTTTCCATTATTTGGATTAAACATCGCAAAATCATATTGGGTCTTTTCAATTCTTTACTTATAAGTAGTGATATAATGTATGTTCAAGAACCGGAGTTTTTACGCAAAAACCGTGTATGTTCAAGAACCAGCGTTTTCACGCGAAAAGTGTGTATGTTCTGGAACCGAGGCGAGATGCGAGACAGCGAGCACTAGCAAAGTGACTACTGGCTGGCGGACTACTGGCTTCTGGAATCAAAATTAAAAATTTCACAAAAACATTTTCACCATGGTAAAAAATTGTCCGAGTGAAAAATTATGGAAGATGAAATTCTGAATTGTTTATAAGTTTTAAATTTACATTCTGAAAAAATTGAAATAGTTTTGGAATTTTTTATAGCTTTTATGAAAAATTAATGTTATATATGGTTCGACTGATAGAAAATTGTTGTAAGTGACCATACGTAAAATTTTATTTTTTTGTTATATCAGAATAGGGTTTTGGATTTACATGTTTCAGCGTATTTAGTTGTGTTTAAGCTATTTTTTTTTTTTTTTTAATTGTGATACTTTAACATTTCTCGCTAAAATTTGCAAGTTGACTGATAGAAATTTGTCAGAGTCCAGAGTGACTATAGGTAAAATTTAATTTTTCGTTATTTCAGCCTAGGACTTTAGATTTACACGTTTCGGTGCCTTTGGAAGTGTTATAGATGATTTTTCAAATTTGCAATACTTTTAACATTTTACACTTAGGATTTGCCAATCAACTGACAGAAAATTTGTCAGTCTCGAGTGACTACATATAAAATTTAATTTTCGTTTGTCAGTCTGGAATTTTTGATTTACATGTTTCAGCGTATTTAAAAGTGTTTTAGACAGTTTTTTAAAATTAAATTTTTTTTTTAATTAAAAAAAATTTAAACGATGTAGAGTTTCACATAACAAATAACCTAATTTTTTCATAAAAGTTGAAAATTCTTCAGAGTCCAAAATTGTTTGAATTTTTTTCAGAGTATTAGATTTTCATCTCACATAATTTTTCGAAGTATCAAATATAACTAATATTTTTTTCATAAAAGTTGGAAATTCTTCAGAGTCCAAAATTGTTTGAAATTTTTTCAAAGTGTTTATTTAAAATAGTAAAACATTTTAGAGTTTCATAAAAATAACTTTTTTTTTCATAAAAGTCACAAAAATATTGGAATTTTTTTCAGATTCCAAAATTGTTTGAATTTTTTCAGAGTGTTAGATTTTCATCTCACATAATTTTGCGAAGTATCAAATACAACTATTTTTTCATAAAATCTGAAATTCATCAGAGTCCAAAATTGTTTGAATTTTTTCAGAGTATTAGATTTTCATCTCACATAATTTTCGAAGTATCAAATATATCTTAATTTTTTCATAAAAATTGAAAATTCTTTAGAGTCCAAAATTGTTTGAATTTGTTTAAGAGTGTTAATTTAAAATCTTAAACAATTAGAGTTTCATATAAATATAACTAAATTTTTTCATAGAAGCCAAAAAAATCTTTAGAGTCCAAAATTATTTAAAATTTTTCTGAGTGTTAGATTTTCATCTCACACAAGTTTTCGAAGTATGAAATATAACTTAAATATTTTTTTTCATAAAGTTCTAAATTATTCTGAGACCAATATTGTTTGAATTTTTTTCAGAGTGTTAGATTTTCATCTCAGATAATTTTGCGAAGTATCAAATACAACTATTTTTTCATAAAATCTGAAAATTTATCAGAGTCCAAAATTGTTTGAATTTTTTTCAAAGTGTTAATTTTAAATAGTAAAACATTTTAGAGTTTCATAAAAATAACTTTTTTTTCATAAAAGTCACAAAAATATTGGAATTTTTTTCACATTCCAAAATTGTTTGAATTTTTTTCAGAGTGTTAGATTTTCATCTCACATAATTTTGCGAAGTATCAAATACAACTATTTTTTCATAAAATCTGAAAATTCATCAGAGTCCCAAAATTGTTTGAATTTTTTCAGAGTATTAGATTTTCATCTCACATAATTTTTCGAAGTATCAAATATATATTTAATTTTTTCATAAAAATTGAAAATTCTTTAGAGTCCAAAATTGTTTGAATTTGTTTAAGAGTGTTAATTTAAAATCTTAAAACAATTAGAGTTTCATATAAATATAACTAAATTTTTTCATAGAAGCCAAAAAAATCTTTAGAGTCCAAAATTATTTAAAATTTTTCTGAGTGTTAGATTTTCATCTCACACAAGTTTTCGAAGTATGAAATATAACTTAAATATTTTTTTTCATAAAAGTTGGAAATTATTCTGAGACCAAAATTGTTTGAATTTTTTCAGAGTGTTAGATTTTCATCTCAGATAATTTTGCGAAGTATCAAATACAACTATTTTTTCATGAAATCTGAAAATTTATCAGAGTCCAAAATTGTTTGAATTTTTTTTCAAAGTGTTAATTTTAAATAGTAAAACATTTTAGAGTTTCATAAAAAAACTTTTATTTTTTCATAAAAGTCGCCAAATTATTTTATCATAGAAGTCAAAAAAATCTTTAGAGACCAAAATTATTGGAATTTGTTTCAAGTCCAAAATTATTTAACATTTTTCTGAATTTTAGACTTTCATCTTACATAATTTTTCGAAGTATCAAAAAATAACTTTTTATATATATATTTTTTTCATTAAAGTTGCAAATAATTTTTTTCAGAGTGTTAGATTTTCATCTCACATAATTTGTCGAAGTATCAAATATAACTATTTTTTTCATAAAAGTTGGAAATTCGTCTTAGTCCAAAATTGTTGAATTTTTTCAGAGTGTTAATTAAAAATCTTAAAACTTTTCGGAGTTTTATATAAAATTACTTTAATTTTTTCATAAGTCACCAAATTATTGGAATTTTTTCAAATTCCAAAAACTTTTGAATTTATTTCAGAGTGTTAGATTTTTACCTCACATAATTTGTCGAAGTATCAAATATAATATTATTTTTTTTTCATAAAGTCCAAAGAATTATTAGAGTCCTAAATTATTTCAAATTTTTCTGAGTGTAAATTTAAAATCCTTAAACATTTAGAAATTTCATATAACAATTAGTTTAGTTTTTTTCATAAAAGCTAAAAATTCTTCAGAGTCCAAAATAATTGAATTTTTCTGAGTACTGGTATTTATCTCTCACACAATTTTTCGTATCATTGAATATAAATTTTACTCTGTGATAAAAGAAAAAAATCTTTTTAAGATTCCACTTCACATAATTTTCGAATTATAAAATATAACTTTATTTTTTTATAAACGTAAAAAAATTCTTCATAGTCACAAATTATTCAATTTGTTCAGATTCCAAAATTAATTAAATTTTTTCAGAGTGTTAATTTAAAACCTCTGAACAATTAAGAATTGCATATAAAATATAACTTTAACATTTTCATTAAAGTTCTTCACAGCCTCAAATAATGTAAATATTTTCAATGTACAAAATTATTTAATTTTTCAAAGTATTAATTTTAAACCACTAGCTGTGTACCCGTTCTTCGCACAGGGTGTGTGTACAGTTTATTAAACGAATGATATTAGTGATTTCAAAATTCAACATATAACCTATAGTTGGTTCATTCTAACATATCTAGATATCAAGTTTTATGCTTAATAGCTACCAGGTACATTTGTCAAAATCTTGTTAAATCCATTTCTCATTTAGTCTAGAAGTTATTTCTATTAATCATTTTGTTGCAGTTTGATTAAACATTTAGTACCAGGTTAACCGAGCCTTGCTCGTTGGTTTTTATTCACTTTTGTTATAGTGTCAAGGTAAAAAAGCAATTAAATTTCCACCAACAACCAACTATACTCTTCACAGTTAACAGCTGTTTCAAAAAGTCTGCTTTACATTAATGTTTCTTTCTTTTTGTTTATATTTCGTTACCAAAATAGCAACCCATAAGACTAATGTTAAAAATTACAATTTTAAAACTTAATTATAGACCAAATTCGATTTTTCCTGGGGTTGAGGCTGTTTCTAAACTTATTTTTGGGCCAAAACACTCTTTAATGCAAACTTTAAGCAAAATCTAACAACTAGATTTCGAGATCGTGGAACACACATCCCTTCAGATATTCCTCGTATTATAGTATAGGATATTCGTATGGTGATTTACTTTATAGTTCTATGAGTATAAACTCATAGACGATTTAAGAAAACTCAGACTTGTAAAAAATATTATAGATTCTATGAAATCTAATATTGAATTCTTGATTGGATGTGACGATAGCTATATGCCAAATCCAATGTATTCCACCCCTGCATCTTGTTCTACCCATGAAAGATATGTAGAGACATGTACAATATTAAATCTAAATTCAAAATTAGTTAAAATTTTAATTCCCAAACCAAGTAAAACAACGCAACATCTGTCAGTAGCGTATAGGCATCGCATCGCAGTGTAGATATTAGGTTTACTTAATTCAATTTATTTTTGTCTTTAGACTTTACCTTTTTATCTAAAACCTCATGTGTTGCAAATGTATAAAAAACCGAATAAATAGTGACATCAAATGTTAAAAAGTTATGTCGAAAAGAGGAGAAAAATTAAGCATTGATGGTGGGATTACCTTTCCTTATTGCCAGTGGAAGCGCTCTTTTTACCTTCTAAATGTCAAAATAAGTATATTTGTTTGTTTACACAAAATAAAAAACAATAACAAACATCTGCAAATATGTTCTTTTGCTAGCTTTTAACATGTGTTTGTTTATTTTACTATCAACAGCTGTTTTATTTTGAAATTCAATTCAAATTGTTTCCCATGTTATTCTTATGAACAAGAAAATGAAATTTTACGGTTTCCCGTGTGCTTCATAATTAAAATATCAAAAATCTTATTGCAAAACTACGGACTGAGAACATTCTTTTGACACGTATTATATATATATAGATAGATATATATGATACAAAAAATTTAAAATGTTTATTGATTAAAATTAACACTATAAAAAAATTCATCAATTTAATATCCGGATTAAGCTTTTACTGTTATTAAAAAATTTAAGTTGTTTTCGACACTTTGAAAAATATTGTTTGATGAAATTCTAAAATGATAAATATTTAGATTAACACTCCGAAAAAACTAATTAATTTGATATAATTTTTAATTCTGATAAATTTACTTGTATGAAAACTTCAAAAATGCTGGGAGAAAAGTTTGAAAGAATAAAAGTTTGAAAACTTAAATTCAACACTCTAAAATATTGAACTTCTCAGAACATTAAAACATTAATGACATAAGGCTCCGGTCTATCCCTGGCACTCCACTCAAATGCAAGGGTTTTTGACAATCATGTTATCTCCTGCTACATTCAGCGTAGAGTTATAAATAAGGTCTCATATTGAAGAAGAAAGACGAACGTTCATCATTTACTTAGATTATATTTTTTAATTATTTAAACAAGAAATACAAACTAAAAATTAACACTGAAACCACGCGGTGATAATAGTAACCTCAAGGTGGATAATTTTACCATCGTTTATATTTATTATCACCACGTGGTTTCAGTATTATTGTTTTTACTTTTTATTTTTACATCAATGCTATCTATTAGAAAATCAAGTATTATAATAATTAATGGAAGAGCCAAAAAAAGTCGAATTAATTCAATGGTTAATATATACACCTTATTTAAATTATTTATGATTCCCTATTTTACCACTGAGCTAACTCGACTTCTGATTGTTTGCATAATTAAATGCCTTATATTAAACTATTATTGCAAAAAAATTTGGGCTTTAGCTTCTACCAAAAGTAGAAACACGAATCTCTTTCGGGCATTGAAAATATTTAAATTATTTTGGACTCTGGAGAAATTTTAGCTTTTATGAAGAGATTTAAGTTATTTTTATATGAAATTCTAAAATGTTAAAAAAATTTGAACTAACACTTTGAAAAAATAATAAATAATTTTATAGTTAAAAAAATTAAAATTATTTTGGATTCTGAGAATTTTTTGCTTTTATGAACAAATTAAAGTTATATCTGATAATTTAAAAAATTAAGGGAGATTAAAATCTAACACTTTGAAAATATTCAAATAATTTTGGACTCTGATGATTTTTTACTTTTATGCAAAAATTTTAATATAATGGTATTAAATTGACACTCTGAAAAAAATTAAAATAGTTTTGGAGTCTAAACAAATTAAAATAATTTTGGACTCTGAGGAATTTTCTACTTTTATGAAAAAAATAAAGTTAGATGTTAAAAAATTATGTGAGATAAAATTTTAACCAAGATATTATTACTTTGATGAAAAAATTTAAGTTATATTTTCATACTTTGAAAAATTGTGTGAGATGAAATCCTAAAAATTTAAAATCTATATTAATAAAATTAGAGTTTTGTCTGTACGATGCTTAGAATTTTTAAATTTTTGGTTATTTTTACTTTTTATGCATCGCAGAATCCAAAATCGGTGTCATCTAAATTTCTTTCCCTCTGTCTGTCTGTCTCTCTCTCTCTCTGTCATTCTGTCTGTAACGCTCATGGGTCCTATTTTGTCCTCTTTTCACTGGATAACGACTTTACCTAAGGGTCTAAATTTTTTTCATGTCATAGACTAGAGTGGTGTGAAGGTTCATTACAACTTTAATTGACTTAGCGACCTTAGGGCTTTGCCCCATAATATGTCAAAATAGCCAAGTTGTGCTAAAATACCAATCTTTAATATCTTTTCACACGACAAGGGCTTTAGTAAATGACTAGCTGTGTACCCGTTCTTCGCACGGGGTGTGTGTCTTGGAGGAATATGTAAGGAGTGGCCACGCGGGGCTAGAAGCGAAGCCGCCGCGCCGCGCTCGTCAAGTGGCGAGGGCTACCGAGTCGTTGAATCATGGAAGTTTAAGTGTAATTACTTGTTTTAAATAACAGAATAAATTTTATAAAAGTTTTTAAATAATTTGTTAAGTTTTAGGTCTATATTTATCAAGTTAAAAATAACTATGTTAAGGCTATGTATTTTACAAACGTCGACTAAATTTAATGCTATTATAAAAAACCGTAATCACAATTAGTATTTTTTTATTAATATTAATAAATAATTCTAATTGTGCTGATAACCTTAAAGGGTAGTTTTTCTTGTTAGTACATATAGTCTACTAAGTATTTGACGAATAATCGTCTATTGTTTATAAGTTAGTTTTAAGTTATTGTATTTTAGTATAGGTAAGGTATAGTGTATTAAGTAAGGTTATTTTATTATTATTAACCCATCAAAAGTAATTATGAGTAATTAATTATATGCCAATAAATTACTGTCTAATATATTGTAAATGATTCTGAACATCAAGCACTTAAAGAGGTTACACCTCTTAACGTTTTTTACAAATTATAATAAGCAATTTACATTAAAAATATCAATTCTTATATTTATTTTTGTTAAAAGTATTGTACTACACAATAAAATTAATTTTACAGTAACACATATACATTGAGATAATTTAAGTTTCGTTTTTAATGTATTAAAATCATCTCTTCAATACAGATATTTTACTTTAATGTCCCTTTATAAATTAAAATACGTTTTTTATACAGAACAAAATTATATCACTGGATAGAGAATTTAATCCTCTTTTAAAATGCAAAAGCTGTTTTATGTGATTTGCCTGGTGTGCTCAGGATTTTAATTCAAAGTTGCGCGGGTCCCGTTTTTTCCTATCTCGCCCGTGTTACAGCGGCGGCACCATGCCACTCTACGGCCAGCCGTACCACTCTAGTGGAGGGGAGCGGCCGGCTTCACTTTAGCATGGTATATCCATAAGGACGTGGCCACTCCTTATAAATAATTCCTCCAAGGTGTGTGTACAGTTTATTAAACGAATGATATTAGTGATTTCACAAATTCAATATACAACCTTCATCTGGTTCATTCTAACGTATCTAGATATCAAGTTTTATGCTTAATTGCTACCAGGTACATTTGTCAAAATCTTGTTAAATCCATTTCTCATTTAGTCTAGAAGTTATTTCTATTAATGATTTTGTTGCAGTTTGATTAAACATTTATATTCGTATGGTGATTTACTTTATAGTTCTATGAGTATAAACTCATAGACGATTTAAGAAAACTCAGACTTGTAAAAAATATTATAGATTCTTATGAAATCTAATATTGAATCCTTGATTGGGTGTGACGATAGCTATATGCCAAATCCAATGTATTCCACCCCTGCATCTTGTTTTTGCATCTTGTTTTACCCATGAAAGATATGTACAGACATGTACAATATTAAATCTAAATTCAAAATTAGTTAAAATTTTAATTCCCAAACCAAGTAAAACAACGGAACATCTGTCAGTAACGTATAGGCACCGCACCCCAGTGTAGATATTAGGTTTACTTAATTCAATTTTTTTGTCTTTAGACTTTACCTTTTTACCTAAAACCTCATGTGCTGTCAGTCAATGTATACAAAACCGAATAAATAGTGATATCCCATGTTAAAAAGTTATGTCGAAAAACAGAGAAAAATTAAACATTGATGGTGGGATTACTTTTCCTTATTGCCACGGGAAGCGCTCTTTTTACCTTCTGATTGTCAAAATAAGTATATTTGTTTGTTTACACAAAATAAAAAAACAATAAAAAACTTCTGCAAATATGTTCTTAAACCATCTGATTCCATTCAACCAATCAGCGTAATCCTTGAATGAAAATTACAGTGGTACTATGAGTGTTTTTGAGCGACTTTCTTACGCTCCTTTCACACATCACGGTTTTGCCCGTACGATTAAAAATCGTAGGCCTACGGCGTACATTTCAATAGAATCTTATGAGACCTTTCACACAGGCACATTTATGGTTTTTAACCAGCTGACAATTACTTGTACTGTGTTTTGGACAGTTTTTAAACTGTGCGGTTTTTTCCCGCACGGCTAAAAACGTGATGTGTGAAAGGAGCGTTACTTCTTCATAAGAACCCTACTCTTTAAGTTCTTACACATTAATATTGCCCCGTCTATACCCAAACTACTTGAAAGATTGAGTAATTTGTAAACCTCATTGGTTTTTTTCTATTGGTTTTAACTACATATTGTGTTTGATGAAATACACCTCTTTTTGTCAGAACGTGCAATGAAAGCTAAATTGGGAACTAAAATTAGTTTGTAATGACAATAAGAAACATTTTAAGATTTAAGGGTCAAAACTGGTTTTGTAATAATTTCTATTAAGTATTTTAATATTCATATTTAGAACCAAGAATTAGTTGACTTTATTCACTGTATTTAGGCCAGTGAAAAGTTAAAGAGTTAGATATGAAAGAGTCTGTATTTAAAATTTTAAGTGTTGCCATCTGTGGTGAAAATGACAAACTGTCTAATCCAGCTGATTAAAGAGCATAGATAAAAAGGTATTAAATATTCCCATAAGATTAACATTGAATATTTATTTTACTATAAGGCAGAGCCTTTTTGACGAACAATGCTTTAGAGCAGCTAAAACCGTTCTAATTGCAACATTTAACAATAATAAAAATTTTCATATCATTTACTAAAGCCCTTGTTGTGTGAAAAGAGATTAAAGATTGGTATTTTAGCACAACTTGGCTACTTTGACATACTATGGGGCAAAGCCCCAAGGTCGCTAAGTCAATTAAAGTTGTAATGAACCTTCACACCACTCTAGTCTATGACATGAAAAAAATTTAGACCCTTAGGTAAAGTCGTTATCCCGTGAAAAGAGGACAAAATAGGACCCATGAGCGTTACAGACAGAATGACAGAGAGAGAGACAGACAGACAGAGGGAAAGAAATTTTGATGACACCGATTTTGGATTCTGCGATGCATAAAAAGTAAAAATAACCAAAAATTTCAAAATTCTAAGCAACGTACAGACAAAACTCTAATTTTATTAATATAGATATACAAATTTTTATTATTGTTAAATTTTGCAATTAGAACGATTTTAGCTGTTCTAAAACATCGTTCGTCAAAAAGGCTCTGCCTTATAGTGAAAGAAATATTCAATGTTAATCTTATGAGAATATTTAATTCTACCTTTTTATCTATGCTCTTTAATCAGCTGGATTAGACAGTTTGTCATTTTCACCACAGATGGCAACACATAAAATTTTAAATACAGACTCTTTCATATCTAACCCTTTAACTTTTTACTGGCCTAAATACAGTAAATAAAGTCAACTAATTCTTGGTTCTAAATATGAATAGGTATTAAAATAATTTATGGAAATTATTACAAAACGAGTTTTGATCAAAACCAATGAGGTTTATAAATTGCTCAATCTTTCAAGTAGTTCGGGTATAGTTCGGGCAATATTAATGTGTAAGAACTTCATGAGTAGAATTGCTCAATCTTTCAAGTAGTTCGGGTATAGTTGGGGCAATATTAATGTGTAAGAAGTTAATGAGTAGGGTTCTTATGAAGAAGTGAGAAAGTCGCTCAAAAAACACTCATAGTACCACTGTAATTTTCATTCAAGGATCATGCTGATTGGTTGAATGGAATCAGATGGCTTAAGAACATATTTGCAGATGTTTGTTATTGTTTTTTATTTTGTGTAAACAAACAAATATACTTATTTTGACATTTAGAAGGTAAAAAAGAGCGCTTCCACTGGCAATAAGGAAAGGTAATCCCACCATCAATGCTTAATTTTTCTCCTCTTTTCGACATAACTTTTTAACATTTGATGTCACTATTTATTCGGTTTTTTTATACATTTGCAACACATGAGGTTTTAGGTAAAAAGGTAAAGTCTAAAGACAAAAATAAATTGAATTAAGTAAACCTAATATCTACACTGCGATGCGATGCCTATACGTTACTGACAGATGTTGCGTTGTTTTACTAGGTTTGGGAATTAAAATTTTAACTAATTTTGAATTTAGATTAATTTAATATTGTACAAGTCTCTACATATCTTTCATGGGTAGAACAAGATGCAGGGGTGGAATACATTGGATTTGGCATATAGCTATCGTCACATCCAATCAAGAATTCAATATTAGATTTCATAAGAATCTATAATATTTTTTACAAGTCTGAGTTTTCTTAAATCATCTATGAGTTTATACTCATAGAACTATAAAGTATATCACGATACGAATATCCTATACTATAATACGAGGAATATCTGAAGGGATGTGTGTTCCACGATCTCGAAATCTAGTTGTTAGATTTTGCTTAAAGTTTGCATTAAAGAGTGTTTTGGCCCAAAAATAAGTTTAGAAACAGCCTCAACCCCAGGAAAAATCGAATTTGGTCTATAATTAAGTTTTAAAATTGTAATTTTTAACATTAGTCTTATGGGTTGCTATTTTGGTAACGAAATATAAACAAAAAGAAAGAAACATTAATGTTAAGCAGACTTTTTGAAACAGCTGTTAACTGTGAAGAGGTATAGTTGGTTGTTGGTGGAAATTTAATTGCTTTTTTACCTTTACACTATAACAAAAGTGAATAAAAACCAACGAGCAAGGTTCGGTTAACCTGGTACTAAATGTTTAATCAAACTGCAACAAAATCATTAATAGAAATAACTTCTAGACTAAATGAGAAATGGATTTAACAAGATTTTGACAAATGTACCTGGTAGCTATTAAGCATAAAACTTGATATCTAGATACGTTAGAATGAACCAACTATAGGTTATATGTTGAATTTTTGAAAAAATTAAAGTAATTTTTATATAAAACTCCAAAAAGTTTTAAGATTTTTAATTAACACTCTGAAAAATTTCAAACAATTTTGGACTGAGACGAATTTCCAACTTTTATGAAAAAAATAGTTATATTTGATACTTCGACAAATTATGTGAGATGAAAATCTAACACTCTGAAAAAAATTATTTCCAACTTTAATGAAAAAAATATATAAAAGTTATTTTTTGATACTTCGAAAAATTATGTAAGATGAAAGTCTAAAACTCAGAAAAATGTTAAATAATTTTGGACTTGAAAAAAATTCCAATAATTTTGGTCTCTAAAGATTTTTTTGACTTCTATGATAAAATTAAAGTTATATTTATATGAAACTCTAAATGTTTTAAGATTTTAAATTAACACTCTGAAAAAAAATCAAACAATTTTGGACTCTGAAGAATTTTCAACCTTTATGAAAAAATTTGTTATATTTGATACTTCCACAAATTATGTGAAATGAAAATCTAACACTCAGAAAAGTTTTAAATAATTTTGGACTCTAGAGATTTTTTGACTTCTATAAAAAAATTTAAGTTTTATTTATATGAAACTCTAAAATGTTTTAAGATTTTAAATTAACACTCTGAAAAATTGAAACAATTTTTAAGTCTGAAGAATTTTCAACGTTTATGAAAAAAATTAAAGTTATATTTGATTAAGTTTTTTTATGAAACTAAAATGTTTTACTATTTAAATGAACACTTTGAAAAAAAATTCAAACAATTTTGAACTCTGAAGAATTTTCAACTCTTATGAAAAAAATTAAAGTTATATTTGATACTTTGACAAATTATGTGAGATGAACATCTAACACTCAGAATTTTTCTAAATAATTTTGGACTCTGAAAAAAAAATAATTTTGCGACTTTTATGAAAAAATAAAAGTTATTTTTATGAAACTCTAAAATGTTTTACTATTTAAA
The DNA here is from genome assembly GCA_030545055.2 of Neoaliturus tenellus. NCBI lineage: Eukaryota > Metazoa > Arthropoda > Insecta > Hemiptera > Cicadellidae > Neoaliturus > Neoaliturus tenellus. The sequence continues at coordinate 290,229,903 of CM061531.1, forward strand.
ATTAACACTTTGAAAAAAATTCAAACAATTTTGGACTCTGATAAATTTTCAGATTTTATGAAAAAATAGTTGTATTTGTTACTTCGCAAAATTATGTGAGATGAAAATCTAACACTCTGAAAAAAATTCAAACAATTTTGGACTCTGATGAATTTTCAGATTTTATGAAAAAATAGTTGTATTTGATACTTCGCAAAATTATGTGAGATGAAAATCTAACACTCTGAAAAAAATTCAAACAATTTTGGAATCTGAAAAAAATTCCAATATTTTTGTGATTTTTATGAAAAAAAAGTTATTTTTATGAAACTCTAAAATGTTTTACTATTTTAAATAAACACTTTGAAAAAATTTCAAACAATTTTGGACTCTGAAGAATTTCCAACTTTTATGAAAAAAATATTAGTTATATTTGATACTTCGAAAAATTATGTGAGATGAAAATCTAATACTCTGAAAAAAATTCAAACAATTTTGGACTCTGAAGAATTTTCAACTTTTATGAAAAAATTAGGTTATTTGTTATGTGAAACTCTACATCGTTTTAAATTTTTTTTAATTAAAAAAAAATTTAATTTTAAAAAACTGTCTAAAACACTTTTAAATACGCTGAAACATGTAAATTAAAAATTCCAGACTGACAAACGAAAAATTAAACTTTATATGTAGTCACTCGAGACTGACAAATTTTCTGTCAGTTGATTGGCAAATCCTAAGTGTGAAATGTTAAAAGTATTGCAAATTTGAAAAATCATCTATAACACTTCCAAAGGCACCGAAACGTGTAAATCTAAAGTCCTAGGCTGAAATAACGAAAAATTAAATTTTACCTATAGTCACTCTGGACTCTGACAAATTTCTATCAGTCAACTTGCAAATTTTAGCGAGAAATGTTAAAGTATCACAATTAAAAAAAAAAAAAAATAGCTTAAACACAACTAAATACGCTGAAACATGTAAATCCAAAACCCTATTCTGATATAACAAAAAAATAAAATTTTACGTATGGTCACTTACAACCAATTTTCTATCAGTCGAACCATATATAACATTAATTTTTCATAAAAGCTATAAAAAATTCCAAAACTATTTCAATTTTTTCAGAATGTAAATTTAAAACTTATAAACAATTCAGAATTTCATCTTCCATAATTTTTCACTCGGACCAATTTTTTACCATGGTGAAAATGTTTTTGTGAAATTTTTAATTTTGATTCCAGAAGCCAGTAGTCCGCCAGCCAGTAGTCACTTTGCTAGTGCTCGCTGTCTCGCATCTCGCCTCGGTTCCAGAACATACACACTTTTCACGTGAAAACGCTGGTTCTTGAACATACACGGTTTTTGCGTAAAACCTCCGGTTCTTGAACATACATTATATCACTACTCTTATAGGAATAATTTTACCAAGATTTTCAAGTACAACGATTTACTAAATACTCAACTTTCAGGTGAAATTTGTGTAATATTGTTCTGAATTCAAAGACTTTTAAAATAAATCATCGTTCACTTGTTGGTCTATGGATGATCGATCCTGTTGAGATGATGCTAACCTTCACAGTCTCATAATCAATCTTGGAGAGTCATCATCTGACGGAGTTTTGTCTTTATAAATCGCTTACCCTTAGTGATACTGTAATTTGACGGTCAGTTTAATAGGTTATCTTTAGTAATCTATTTTTAACCATGCGAACTGTAGTTAAATATTGAAAGCAATTTTATTTTTTAACTAAGAGGCATAAAATTAACGTGCACAATACAAGTTATAAATGCCCCTCAGCTTTAGACTTCTTTTAAGACTTAAAAAAGTCTTGAGCTTTCAGAATTTTTATATCATAATTCCTTGCCATTCTTAAAATATTATAGCCTTCCTTCATAGCTTCAACATTTATAAAAAGTCTTGAGTTATAAGTTTTTGTACCATTATTTATTTTTATTTAATTAAAACTCTACACAAGAAATGCATGACCAAAGTAATTGACTAACGAAGAGAAAGACATTGTAGCTATACACTATTTCAAATTAAAACTTGTCAGGTATTTTTCTATAAGTATAACATTTTATTTTTTATTTCAGCCATCGTTTATCATTCTGGCTTAGATTTTTTATAGGGTCATCAATCAATTACTGTATTGAAAGACTAGAAGCACGAATCTATGTGTTACTTGATTAAAGACGTTTCAAAGTATGCATTGACAAATGTTGTGTTATTTAGTGTGTAATTTGTTGGTTACTAAACCACAAAATGTTAAAGATAAAAAACCTAAACAAAATTAGGATATAAATCAAATCTGTTATTAACCAAATATGTGAAGCACTGCCATGTGGAAACGGATATCAATTTAAAAATAAAAATAAATTATTTATCTTATTTAAAACTCTTAAACTGGGAATTGTCCTTACCCTTTACCCTCACCGTTCAATAAGTTTAAAAATAACAAATCAATCTTAAACTGTTGATAAAGAATGTGGTAAAAAGTAGATGAACGGAAGTAAACAGATGGGTGAACCGGAAGTGACGTCTCCAAAGGAAATAGCCTAGCTTTTAACTATGGTTTATCGGACTGTCACTCCCATTTCATCGCCTTTTGTATTTGCATATATTTAAAATTCAACATATTAAAAGTATAATCATCTAAAAATAATATTTTTAACTTTAATGGTATATCTTTGTTTTGTTTAGTTATTTTTTATATTATTTAGCTGATATTATTTTAATTGTATAATATTTAAGAACTACTATAATTTTTTAATCGATGAGGGATGAAATTAAACCAAGTTGTGTCTAATTTGCAAGTATTGTCCTATTCTGTAAAGTAGTGCATTGTATCATATAATTATGTGAACTAATTGAATAAATTAATTGGCATCACTAAAATTACTTTAAAATGGATGTATTAACAATTAAATCGCACAAATTTTATTGGACGCAAGACAGAGGCAAAGTAACACGTCTACGTACTAGCAGTGTAGAAGGTATGAAGCCAGTTAAATATCATTTATTCAATAGCCACACCACCCCCATCCCCCCATCCACTGTATCGAATGAGATGGCCCTTTGCACCGTATACTGTAGTAAATTGTTTTATTTTCATGAAAACTAAACACATTACAACGTGGAAAGTAATGTTCATTATACCTATATTCATGGAACATTAAATTATCCATTACATACCAATAGGCCTATACTTTAATGTATATAACGTAATATAAAAGTTTTTTTTACATGTAGTTCCAGTTTGAACTACATGTATTATTTCATGATTGTTACTTTAGTTTAATTACCTGTTTCTTTGCAATAAATTCAAAGAAAAAACAGTAGGGAAAGGGTTATATAAAATTGGGAGCGAGAGAAGTAGATTAATTAATTGTGCTAGAAGGTTCCTATAGGGGTTGGTTGAGGTTTGATGTTGGTAGGTGTTACGTCATCATAGACCAATTACTTAGTTGTTTTTTCTATTTGCATTATTTACATATCATATGTTTAATATTGTTTTTAACTGTAAACAGAAACCTGATGTTTTTGTTTGGTCTTATGTTGACGTTTGGCAATGTTTACTTTTTGTATTTAATAAAAAGTATTTTCTCTTCTTTTGCCCGTGTTATTACATTGGCGCTGAGGACAGGATCCGAACCTGCGCGGTTCAAAATCAGACGGACTCCTAGATCAACGGCTGGATAAGTTCTTGTTGTCACTGAGAACGACCCCAAACACGACGACCGGACGTCGTCCTGACGAAGTTCTTCTTGGTCGCCACATCAGGACCAAATTGACTCTACTTCAACCTGATCCGGGACACAAACAGGAGTTGGCACTGTTGAACCAGAAGAAATATCATGATAAAGGTTGTCGTGAAAGACACTTTCAGGTGGGGGAGAAAGTATGGGCTCTCAACAAAAACGGAAAAGGCTATGAAGAAGGAAGGGTAATAAAGAAGACCGGTCTATACTCATATATTGTCAATGTTAGTGGCTTGGAACGAAAAATGCATGCTGATCACCTGCGAAATAGACTTTCCTGTGGGGGAGAAGATGTTACGTCATCATAGACCAATTACTTAGTTGTTTTTTCTATTTGCATTATTTACATATCATATGTTTAATATTGTTTTTAACTGTAAACAGAAACCTGATGTTTTTGTTTGGTCTTATGTTGACGTTTGGCAATGTTTACTTTTTGTATTTAATAAAAAGTATTTTCTCTTCTTTTGCCCGTGTTATTACAGTAGGGTAGGGGTTTTGTCACGTTACTCAACAAATTAGCTTAGTACCTCTCAATAACTTCAATAACCATTATCAAACAGCTCAGTATAATTGACTTTTTTATGTTGTCAAATATCTTGTTTATAATTTATACGTTAATAAAAACTAACCCAATAGATTTTAGTATCATATAGTTTTAAAATAATTTTACCTTAAATTACATGAAGTTATAGTATTCCATATCATTCATAATCTTAATCCCCGGTTTATATATAATTATACTATTTATACCGGGTGTCCAAGACCACCCGTACACCCCTTTTAAAATCTACAAAATTAATTTTTCACAAAAACAAATTGTGCCATTATAGGTAAACCGTTTGCGCTCTATAAATTGATGATAATTTCAGTATACAGGGTGTACCAGAAGTAACCTACCCAGACCAAAAGTCATAAATTTTAAATACGAATCCCTACTTTTTATGGTATTTTTAGATTCTAGACATAATTTTAAGGCTATTTTACAATTTAATGTGTGTCCCTAATCTTAACGGTTTGGGATATAATGGAGGTAGAAGTTTGTTTTTTCCCATAAGAATAACATGGAGCAAATTCTTATATCCATTAACACTGAAATTTTTACCTTAATATAACTGTCCTAGCATAAAAATATCTTATAGCCTCATTTTAAATAATAATTCATCATAAAATACCAATTTTCATGCAATTAATTTGAGTTTTCTACACATTAAAAATAAATAATCTCCGCAATATTGAAAAATTTATAGAAAAATAAAATAATTAATGACAAAACTAATAATTTTTTATGCTAAAGTGTTTAAAGGAAGAAGCTAAGGCATTTTTATGCTAGGATCTTTTAGTTTAACAGGGCATTACAGAGATAATGGATGTGAAATTTAGTCCCTTGTTATTCTTATGGGGAAAAATCAAACTTCTACCTCCATTATCTCCCAAACCGTTAGATTTAGGGATACACATTACACAGAAAGGTAGTCTTAAAATTATGTATAGAATCCAAAAATACCATAAAAAGTAGAGATTCGTATTTAAAATTTATGACTTACGGTCTGGTTAGGTTACTTCTGGTACACCCTGTACATCGAAATTATCATCAATGGATAGAGCGCAACCGGTTTTTATGGCCAAAATTTGTTTTTGTGAAAAATTAATTGTGTAGATTTTAAAAGGGGTGTACGGGTGGTCTGGGACACCCGGTAGGTACTATACTATTACTTATATATTTTACTATATAATTATACTATTCATCTAAAATATACTGCTATTTATGATCAAACCATTTATAACAACAAAAAATATTCAAACGTTTTTGTTGGTATTAACTTACGATTAAAATACACTAATTCAATAACCAAACTTACCGTTTACCCCGGTACAGCAGTAATTAGCAAGGTCGTCCTCTGCCCACCGTAGGTCGGCTGGTGAGCCTGCCTCTTTATTTATTTACAGAGCATAAAACCACTTAAGCAAAACCGACTTCACACTTTTTATCACACTTTCAAAAGCTTGAAAATTAAAAGCCGCTTTCATAATTCTCATAGAAAAATTATAATTATATTAAGGGTCACTTAGTTTTAAACATTTTGTTTTCATAGGCATTAAAATTATAAATAATGTTGAGAATACATTATTTTATCCGCCCCATCTCAGAAAAGTAACGCAGATAAATGATAAATGAATAATTCGTGAAAAATTGCACGACCTCAAAACATGAAAACAAAACAAAAATGATAATTTGGTAACTAATACAAATATATAAAAAAAAACATAAACTACTTTTAAATCCTTTTACAAAACATCCATATCAATAAATAAACGACAAATTAGTTGTTGAGTTTAACATAAGATAGTAAAATCATAACGTATCAAAACGATAATAAGGTGAGATAGGTCTAGTGTAATTTGATGAGATTCATATGAATATTGCATAACACTTAAGCAAATATTAAATAATGGTTGTAAAAATTTAAATTAATATTTCATTAAATAACTAATATATATGTATTAATTACCATAAATTTTGTATTAATTACCATAAATGTTGTATTTATTCATCCAGCAGATCCACTTTAACTTAACTATAAATAAATGATGCTCATCAATTATTTTTTTCGTAAAACTTTTTCACGAATTTCAATGACAGTAATAAGACTTATAATAATTATCAAATTAGAGAACAGCTTGAGGACAAGATTAAACACTTCTGAACGACAGGGAAAAATGTTTTCAGATTTTCATGAGGGGTGGACTGCTATATTACTGGACGACTGACAGCAGCAATGCTTCAGTTGAAGGGGCAATCTGTTTGGTTAAGATATAAATTAGAACTCGAACTATACTGTACTGCACTATACAACTACACAAAACGAAAAATGTCAAAGTATAAATTCAGTTGTTATAATATATTATAACACTATTAAGTGGTTTAACCAGAGCTTAGTCAAGACCACACTAACCTCAACCTCAAGCTAGTCGGGTTTCACCTGAGCAGTGTCTGAGTTACGAGGTTTTAGTCGTCACCACATCAAGGCTGTCACAGTGTAGGCCTATTTACTGAATCTGCTCACTATTCTATCCCTTAACTATAACTGTTTAAATACTAGGCAATATATTTCTTTATTAAATAACGTAACACATATTGGCCGTCATAAAAACGTTCCAAAAATAAGCAAAACACAGATAACCAGTCTTACCTCGAATGTCCTCTCCTCACAAAATTTAAGTTCTAGGATGTAGTTATTTATTGAGGAATTTTTCCCTCATTGATTAGTATAACAAATCCATAAAGTTTCGGGAGCTGGATTCTCCTCCCATCTTCAGGCGAGGAGAATCCAGAAGAAACAATATTGTAACATATAATTCTGTCGCAAGGTTCTGAAGAATTTCCTATAAAATAATAAAGCTAAACAAATCTACTGAACCTGTAAATGCACAAAGCCTAATCTATCGAGAGCCGTATCCTGCAGAGTCAATGATTAATGTGATACTCTCTTGTGTGACAAGACCCGACCTTCCTTTCAATACAAACATCGTGGTTCATAGCTGTTGAGGGAGAGAGGGGCGGGAGATAGGGGGAGGGAGAGAGACTCCGTGCCTAATCTACCGAGAGCCGTATCCGGCAGAGTCAATGATTAATGTGATACTCTCTTGTGTGACAAGGACCCGACCTTCCTTTCAATACAAACATCGTGGTTCATAGCTGTTGAGGGAGAGAGGGGCGGGAGATAGGGGGAGGGAGAGAGACTCCGTGCCTAATCTACCGAGAGCCGTATCCTGCAGAGTCAATGATTAATGTGATACTCTCTTGTGTGACAAGGACCCGACCTTCCTTTCAATACAAACATCGTGGTTCATAGCTGTTGAGGGAGAGAGGGGCGGGAGATAGGGGGAGGGAGAGAGACTCCGTGCCTAATCTACCGAGAGCCGTATCCTGCAGAGTCAATGATTAATGTGATACTCTCTTGTGTGACAAGGACCCGACCTTCCTTTCAATACAAACATCGTGGTTCATAGCTGTTGAGGGAGAGAGGGGCGGGAGATAGGGGGAGGGAGAGAGACCCCGTGCCTAATCTACCGAGAGCTGTATCCTGCAGAGTATATGATTAATGTGATACTCTCTTGTGTGACAAGGACCCGACCTTCCTTTCAATACAAACATCGTGGTTCATAGCTGTTGAGGGAGAGAGGGGCGGGAGATAGGGGGAGGGAGAGAGACCCCGTGCCTAATCTACCGAGAGCTGTATCCTGCAGAGTATATGATCACTGTGATACTCTCTGTGTGACTGAAGTACCTGACCTTCCTTTAAATACTAAGATTGTGTGATTCATTGCTGTTTATTAGAAAACCACATAACTAAAAAAATAATAATTTAAATCTTTAGAATGTTAGAACTACAACTACACCCAATTGAAAAGGACTATATATAAGGATGTCAAACAAAATATATACAGTTTTCAAAAAAAAAAAAAAAAAAAAAATCCAATCTGATTTGATACCGTTGGTAAATATACACATTAGTAGTTTCAAATTCTAAATGCTATTAACTAAGAAGTATTTAAATAAAAGCTTATAAGGGAAAGAGAAGGTGGGAATCCAGCAAAATATCATGTATTCAATATAACTTGGCAATGTTGCCGATGGATCAGCTCCGTATGCTTGAATACTGTGAAGATATTTTAATTCAGAAAGCCTCAATACATTTCGGTACTGTTTTTAATATATTGAAAACAATACCTAATAATACAAATTAAAATGGTATACATGTAATTATTAACAGTATTTGTTATAAAATTTTGTAGTAAAAATCGAATTATTCGTAAATGTAACTTACCAGATTATGTCTATTTATGTATATTGTGTTTGTTGTCTATTCGTAGACAGAAGATTGTGGTTACAAGAATATTTTGAACTGTCTTTAAGTAAATATCAATATAAAAACTATCAACTTAAATAAATATAATTGATTAAAAAGTTGTTGAATCGATTTGGTCAAATTGTTGAACCAATAGTTTTAAAAAAGGTGTTAACTAAAATATGTAAAAACGCAACATCTTTACATGAATCAAGTAAAACCTCAGCCATACGTAGTTTAAACCTGCGTTTTGACTCAAATGGTCTCACTAAAAAGCTATATATTATGTTGTTTCTTACAATAAATTTAATCTACTACTATCATACGTGCATGTGCAAAATTAAATTGTATGCAAAACCTAAAAAAGGTTGTATGAAACTTCAGGAGTTTTGTGCTTTCACCCTTTTCCGTCGAGTATCAACAACCGAAGGTGATAGAAATCCAATATTACACCTCAGCGATATTAGAGTTGGCATATATCGTGAAAACCCTTTATTCCACATATTCCTCTACAAATAAAACTATAAGCCATAGACTTTATTGGCTATAACTATAAGCCTCTCTCGAAAAACTTATCATTACATATGTTATTAAAAAACGAAAAAATAATCTTTACTAAACTATAATAAAATTAGTTCATACTAAAGGAGGAAAAATATATAAAAACTATTTCTTTGATATAGTAGATACCATGACATTACTTACTATACAGCTATTATACACAATCTTTTTAAATTGTTTTAAGTTACTAACGCTGTATGTGTGAGTTACGAAAACTACATATTAACATTGAGTATTGACTTAAAGAACAACTGTTGAATGATACTTTTTGTAAATTTGAATTTTCATGTTCAATGACAAATTGATCGGTTTCTCAATATCAACCGACCTTGATAATTACAATAAATGTGTTAATACGTTAATATTATGAAGCATTGCTAATAAATATCACGAAAAAAATAACAAAGTAATATTAAATAAACCAATAAACAAAGTCTGATCATTTAATTCATTGTTTGAGTATTATAAATAACCTGTGTAAATTGTACGTTTCAATGCTGTAAGACAGATGCAGTCAAATATTTACTTCGGAAACAGGCCGTTGTATTATTTAAAAAGAAAGCATACTAACGCATGTGATTAAGTGGCGTAGGTACAAATTCAGGCAGGTCAACTGAATTAAAATAAATAAAAAACTTACAGTTAAAGCAATTATTAGTAGTTGATTTTTAATGGAAATTAAAACAATTGACTTTAGAATTGGTCCATTAAGACCATTTGATTCTGACCCAATATTGCAAATAGATAACGACTTTAATTTATTTGCAAATCGCTCCATCTAATTATACAGCCCAGACCAATACTTACACTTTTGCTATCGTAAATATTAAATATCACACTTCTTTACATTATAAACTTAACCTCGTCTGAAGTTGATGGACTTGACCTAATCTGACTGTTCACTCCTTAAAACATTTATTGAAAACAGCCACTTTAAAAAATTAGCTAATATACAAAAATGGTTTTCGGGCTCTAATAAGTTGACAGTTATTGAAAGCTTAATGCGATAACATAGCTCCTGGCCAGGTCTAATGGTAGCTACACTAAAGATGCACGAAAATAGTCCGATCAAAATTTAAACAGCTGTGTCCCCCTTCACCCCCTCTCGCCATGCAATGTTGTCATGGTTATGTTCACCATGTGTAATCTAAATATATAAAAGGCAAAGCCCTCACTCACTCACTCACTGACTCACTCATCACTAATTCTCCAACTTCCCGACTAGCTAAAGTACTTAAATTTTGTATACTCATTCTTTAGGCTCAAAAAGGGAAATTCTGACTATTTTCATATTAATATTCTCAAAGGGCTACGCCCTAGACGTCCTCAAAATTATCATGTTATTCTTATGTTAGCAAAATTTTTGTAGTCTAACATATAGAAATTTAATTAGGTTTGTTTACATCTGTCACACGATAATTCATTCAAGAAAATGCTTATAAGCATAGAAGTAACCAGGTGTGAGATATGATTATTTATGTTTGACATTGTCAAGATTATAGTAATGTACTATTACTTTTAGTCTGGTGTACTTTGGTTGTATTAAGTGCAGTTTACTTTATTTCGTATTTTATTACAATAGACTTTTCTACTGTTCATAGGTAATAACAAACGGTTTTGCAAACATAGTTTTTGAAGCACTTAAGGGCTCCACCACACTGGATTTCAAAATTACTTTAGGGCATTCGCAAGGTTGAAATTTTGAAATTTTGCTCATGGGTACTCACTAAGAAAAGGGTTTGCAAATATAGTTTTTAAAGCACTTTAGGGCTCTACCCCAATGGATTTCAGAATTACATTAGGGCCTTCACGGGTTTGAAATTTGACATGGATATTCCTCTTTGCTCATGGGTGCTTACTAAGAAAGGGTTTTGCAAATAATTATAGTTTTCGAAGTTCTTTAGGGCTCTGCTAACAGGACTTCAAAAACATTTTAGGGCCTCCGGGATTCAAATTTGACATGGACGTTCCTCTTAGCTCATATAGGTAGGTTACTCACTAAGAAAAGGTTTTCAAATATATATTTTGAAATTCTTTAGGGCTCCGTCCCACAAGTCTTGAAAATTACTCTGGGCCCGCGGGGTTGAAAGTGGACAAGGACGTTCCTCTTTGCTCATAGTTGCTCACTAAAGAAACAATTTAGCAAATTTACTTTAGGGCTCCACCCTACAGAACATCAAAATTACCATATATGCTAAGGGATTAAAATCTAACGTGGATGCTCCGTTTTGCAAATTGGTACTCATTTCGAAACTATATTTGCAAATATAGTTTTCGAAGTTCTTTAGTCTTCGTTTAGTCTTCTTTAGTCGAATGTTTTAGTTTTAGTGATACATGGACACTGCATCATATTTGTTACAACATATTGTATAAAAATCTTATATGCAAATAAATGATTTGATTTGATTTGATTTAGGGCTCCACCCCATAGGACTTCAAAATTATTCCAGGGGCTTCCCCCCACAAATCCTCAAAATTACTCAAAATTACGGTGTTGAAATGTTACGTTTATGTTCCGTTTTGCTAATAGGTGTTTACTAAGAAACAGTTTTAGAAATATAGTTTTTTTATGTTCTTTAGGGCTCCGCCCTACATGATTTTAAAATAACTGTAAGGAATACAGGGTTTAAATTTGACATGGTTGTTCTTTTTTGCTCAATGGTTCTCAATAAGAAAATGTTTTTCAAAATTCCTACAGATCTCAATACACAGTAATAATTTGTCGTTTCAATGTAATTCTTGAGGAAGAATATTTTGTTGTTCTTTTAAAGATTTTATTACCTAAAAAAATCAATTCAATCACGGGCGAAGCAGTAACGGGAAACAACTAGTACAGTATAACAATGTTTTTCAAAATAAATGTGGAAACAATGTATTGACACTCATCGGACTATTTTCGTGAATCCTACTAGTGTGTTACGCTCAAAGCTGGTATAATTTTTTTTTTAATTAAAAACCGGATATATTAAATATTGAACTCCAGATAATGAATTTAAATATTGTATTTACTGTTGCGTAACCTTGCTTTATTAACCTATCACACTTCCTCTCCACCCCCCCCCCCAAAAAAAAAAAAACAAAAAAACAAAAAAAAACATAAAAATAAATGTGACCATAGATTTTCTCTTCAAAATACAATACTGTTCAATGGAAAGAACATTAATTTATAAAATTAATCCCTAAGGTTGTGTAGTCGTTGTTCAAACCCAAACAAAAGGCATTCACTTCATTGTTGTTCTTGAGCCTCCATTCTTTCGTCATCACATCATTTTCTTTTCTGGCCATATAACATGTTTGTTTATAAATTTTAGAAGTCACTCGAAATTATAAGTTCTGAACACTTAATTTTATGATGACATTTAATTATACTAATTTCTTAATAGGCTAAAATAAAATGGATAAAAATATCAATTAATGTACTTTTATAGAATAAATCATGAATTTTTTTTTTTTTTTTTGGTTTCTTTGTTTGGTTTAAATCAAATCAAATCAAATTCATTTGTTGTCACAATACATACGTCAAAATATCTAAAACTATAACTACTTATAATAAATAAAACCAAAATACCGAACATTTGTCAGTCAATATTTCATTTGCTTAGAACTAAACAGAACAAAGAATCCAACTGTAGAATAAATCAAACAAACTATATTTACTTCTTATAGAAGAAACCATCCAAGCTGTAAAAACATTCATTTAATAAATAAGTATAATTTTAAAACTAATTGTACAACTACTTTGTTCAAATAGTAAATACATGTAAATACATATAAATTTGTATATTATATTGTTATACATAAATATAGTAATGTTGTATGGATTCGATAAAATATAACTGTGGTCAATCCTTCTTCCTATATATATATATATATATATATATATATATATATATATATATATATATATATATATATATATATATATATATATATATATATATATATATATAATTTTATATATGTGAGTGAGTGTGTGTGTGTGTGTGTGTGTGTGTGTGTGTGTGTGTTTAGAAACAAAGCTTACCATGTTAAAGTTGGTATTCACATTGTCTTGTAAGCTGCAGCTACATTTGTTGGGTTTACCAGAGATATAAGTAGTTAAAGGGACATCAGTTTACCTTGCTAATTGAACATTGAACATTCTAAATATTTTATGTCATGTAGTCAACCTTAATTCACGATATGAAACTCCACTATTTCTTTTTAACAATAAATTTATAAAGAATAATATTGTTTTGTGAAGATAAGTATTATAAACCTTAGAATTGATAACCTAAAACTTATAACCTTTATTTATTTTTCTTAATTTTTTGAGTTGTAAAAGCTGATAGAAATATGACGATTTAAAATACAATCGTTATTTCTATCGTCAAAGTGATTATTACAAAAAAACCTAGGGCAGGAATACATGTTATACTCTTCAGTAATAATAGAGAAAAGATTATTAATGTGTAGCTTAAAGAGACAAAAAAAAAAAAAAAAAAAAAACTATGTATATTAAACTCGTTGGAATATAGTGCTTTGCTTTCAGAACAAATTTGCACCTTAAACTGTAAACCTTATTTCCGTAGTGGGAAATATTGGATTTACATCTTCGTCGTTGTTGATCCTTGACAGAAGTTATTCGAAAGCATAGACCTCCTATGTCACGTCGCATGGAATTTTAATTTTGTTTGGTCAATTGTTTCTTACATAAGTAGCAATGCTACTGTTTGTTATCTTTTACTCGGATGGAACATTTTAATTCAAAATAGCAATTGCCACTTCTAAAAAAATTGTAGTCTATGTAACTGTAACAAATAACAAATGATTTATCCTCATAAGTTTTAAAACGAAGCCGAAAAGTGCAATAAAAAATCTTAAAATCTCAATTGGTAATTCCATAAAAATCCAAATTCCGACCTAATTTCCCGCAAAATTCTATTGTTTTCTTAAGACTAGAGATCATATGAAAAGGTTTGTTACACTTATATTCAAAACTTACCGCATACAAAATAATAAAAATTAATTATTCTTTTTTTAATAAAAAAATTGTTAGGAAAAACAATATAATTTACATTTTCAAAGGCTCCGATAAAATTTAAAAAATATAAATTATTTGTTTGGAAAGTCTAATCAAAAATCACAGTAGGCAAAAGTAGCTGAAATGTGTTGATAATGAATAAAAGTATGCTTATTTCAAATATTTCAATACTGGAGCTTTTTAACGTTGCAAGAAATAAGTAAAATACAAAAAAGTTAAATAAGATTAAATTAAATGTATGGCTTGTTATGTACACAATTCAGCGTGTATACAATTTGATATTTTATCCTTTACAGTTATAAAAAAAATTGAGTTTGTATAGATTGAAATTTCTGAATATATTCCCATGTAAAAAACTTAGAACTTGTATTGAGAGAGTGCAAAATTAGAAAGTGTGTGTGGCCAATGCTATCAATGGTAATTAAAAGTCATTTCCTTTTGTTTCATTACTTCAGTGTGACGTATATATATACAAGCTTACTTCTGTCACCGTAAAATAGAAGAAATTATTCGTTTCTGTAACATGTTTATCAAACAGGTTATAAAATCCATTATGATTTCAGCCATATAAGATCAACTTTTATCTATGAGGATGCAAATTAAGTTAACATTTAAAGAAACCAAAATAATTTATTTATATTCATCCATTAAGTTGGCTCCAAATCATAACGGTAGCATATTTTTATTTAGTTTCCTGGTGAATACTAATACAAACACTGAGCATTATACTTCAGCCAACGTTGGTGGTAAGAGATCTCAATGTTCACCTCTCAGCTCCCATTGATTAAAGGTTTTGGCGTTTGTTCAAATCTGTCTTTGAGTCAAAAATCTACATTTTTATAATGTTCAAATAGTTTATTTTATTGGAAATAGAAAGTACATCTTAGTTATCATCAGTTCTGTCAAATTTGCAAATCTATATATTAAATTAAAATAAATTTAATAAAATATTTACGGTACCGTCTGTTCAAGTTAGGGATTTCTATTTACTTAAACAAACTTTCATTCTATGGAACAAAAATGAACTAATGCTGATCAAAATCAAACAAAAACTTAATATAATTTTCTTAAATAGCAGATTGAATCGTAAAAAATATATTGGTTATTTTTCTTGCAATGTTAACATAATTTATTATAAAAAATAATTTGTACATGTATTTTATATTTTTTTTAAATTACAGGGGGGAGAAAATAAACTGTGCCACCATTGGTATAAACTATGCAATTTGGAGAAAACTTTAAATGATGAACATAATCTTAATTATCATCAATTCTATCAGTTTTGCAAATCTATTTTTAATTTTTAATATAATATTTTATAATTTGTTAAAGTTAGGGTCCTACAAAACAATACAAAACACATTCTACAAAACAATAATAACGATAAAGTAACGCTGATCGCAACAAACAAAAACAAATAGTTTTCTTAAATAGCAAATTTAAAAATATATCAGTCATGTTCTCCTGCCATGTTAATATAATTTTTGTTTTCAAAATAATTGTCACATGTATTATATATATTAACAAAATAAGATATCAATATTATTTCAAATAAGTAAGTTGTATTAATTTAGTTTTATTGAATTTCAGTACCTAGGTAAATGATTTAAAAAACTAATGTTTTGTAAATTTTTTAAAGGTATTTTTTGCAAATGATTCTGAAAAAAAGCAAACAAAAATTTGGGAGCGAGATGTTGACATATGAATCGTGAATTGATGGAAATGTCAACACCACCGTTGTTGACGCATAAGCCAAGTGACGTCATCTTATAATCACATGATCGACCCGATAATCAGATTTAAGATTTTTGAAACGTACAACGATTTTAGTGTAATTCCCTGTACAGTACTCAGCTCTGAAAAAATAATTGTAGTACAAGCTTAACACTATGCAGTGTTTTGTGGTGTTTGCACATTTTGACAAACTATTCGTCCGATATATAAAAAAATAAACTGGCAAAAATAGTTGGTATAGGTAAAACTACATTAACTGGGTATCTATTATACAGGGTAAGTATGAGTAGTATGTTGGTATACAAGCATATTAACTTAGTTTTATCATTTTGAACTATCTGAGAACTCGCTGAAGTTTATATTTTCATTAAAACATTACAGTGATATTTTAGTATGTCTTGAAACAATATCACCAGAGGTTACAATTAAAACAATTATAATTAAAAAATATGAAGATGAAAAAAAATAAATAAAAACATTTTCTACAACGGATCAAGATGGCTAGGGAGAGAGGAACTTGAAAAGGCGTATGAAGAGGGATTACGGTAAAGATCTTATAAAGCTAAAATGAAACAAAAACACAAATCGGAACGAGAAACGCTTAAAACGAAAAGATTTTCCAGTTGCTAACCATAATTATTTATTTCACTCATTTATATATTTATAGCTTTCGTACAATCAAGATAGATAAAGTTATTATCGGTCAGATATGAATTTAATGGTACGGTTTACAAATCAAGTATTCTTTATACACCTGACGAGTAACTGAATAACACAATTTTGACCACATGTCATGTACTGTAATGCTAACTCAGTACACAATTAACACGCACGATGTAGGCCCTGTAGATTTATGTTGAGTGGCACATAACACACATACATTCACCCACACCATGCCAGCTGTCAATCTTTAATTTATCTCTTTAATTATTATTGTAGGCTATATTGCTGACAAAACCTATACACTGTGCTAGATCTCAACACACGTCCCAAAACACCATGTCAGCTGTCAATCTGTGATATATCTCAGAAACTAGTATATTACATTGCTGACACCTTGCACACCGAGCCAGCTGCCACTGTACAGTAGACCGAAGTTGTACATCTCAATACATGTCCCCTCACACCATGCCATCTGTCAATGTCTAATATCTCAGGAACCAATATTGAACATTGCTGACGCACCTTGCACACCAAGCCAGCTGCCACTGTACAGTAGACAGAAGTTGTATACCTCAATACATGTTCCCTCACACCATGCCAGCTGTCAATGTCTGATTTGTCTCAGGAACCAATATCGGACATTGCCGACGCACCTTGTACACCGAGCCAGATGCCACTGTACAGTAGGCAGAAGTTGTATACCTCAATACATGTTCCCTCACACCATGCCAGCTGTCAATGTCTGATTTGTCTCAGGAACCAATATCGGACATTGCCGACACACCTTGTACACCGAGCCAGATGCCACTGTACAGTAGACAGATGTTGTATATCTCAATACATGTTTCCGCACAAGATGCCAGCTGTCTGATAAGTCTCAGGAATCAATGTTGGACATTGTTGACGCACCTTGCACACCGAGCCAGCTGCCACTGTACAGTAGACCGAAGTTGTACATCTCAATACATGTTCCCTCACACCATGCCAGCTGGCAATGTCTGATTTGTCTCAGGAACCAATATCGGACATTGCCGACGCACCTTGTACACCGAGCCAGATGCCACTGTACAGTAGGCAGAAGTTGTATACCTCAATACATGTTCCCTCACACCATGCCAGCTGTGAATGTCTGATTTGTCTCAGGAACCAATATCGGACATTGCCGACACACCTTGTACACCGAGCCAGATGCCACTGTACAGTAGACAGATGTTGTATATCTCAATACATGTTCCCGCACAAGATGCCAGCTGTCTGATAAGTCTCAGGAATCAATGTTGGACATTGTTGACGCACCTTGCACACCGAGCCAGCTGCCACTGTACAGTAGACCGAAGTTGTACATCTCAATACATGTTCCCTCACACCATGCCATCTGGCAATGTCTGATTTGTCTCAGGAACCGATATCGGACATTGCCGACGCACCTTGTACACCGAGCCAGATGCCACTGTACAGTAGACAGATGTTGTATATCTCAATACATGTTCCCGCACAAGATGCCAGCTGTCTGATAAGTCTCAGGAATCAATGTTGGACATTGTTGACGCACCTTGCACACCGAGCCAGCTGCCACTGTACAGTAGACCGAAGTTGTACATCTCAATACATGTTCCCTCACACCATGCCATCTGGCAATGTCTGATTTGTCTCAGGAACCAATATCGGACATTGCCGACGCACCTTGCACACCGAGCCAGCTGCCACTGTACAGTAGACCGAAGTTGTACATTTCAATACATGTTCCCTCACACCATGCCATCTGGCAATGTCTGATTTGTCTCAGGAACCAATATCGGACATTGCCGACGCACCTTGTACACCGAGCCAGATGCCACTGTACAGTAGACCGAAGTTGTACATCTCAATACATGTTCCCTCACACCATGCCATCTGGCAATGTCTGATTTGTCTCAGGAACCAATATCGGACATTGCCGACGCACCTTGCACACCGAGCCAGCTGCCACTGTACAGTAGACCGAAGTTGTACATTTCAATACATGTTCCCTCACACCATGCCATCTGGCAATGTCTGATTTGTCTCAGGAACCAATATCGGACATTGCCGACGCACCTTGTACACCGAGCCAGATGCCACTGTACAGTAGGCAGAAGTTGTACATCTCAATACATGTTCCCACACACCATGCCATCTGTCAATGTCTGATAAGTCTCAGGAACCAATATTTGACATTGCTGACGCACTTTGTACACCGTGCCAGCTGCCACTGTACAATAGACAGAAGTTGTATATCTCAATACATGTTCCCACACACCATGCCATATGTCAATGTCTGATAAGTCTCAGGAACCAATATTTGACATTGCTGACGCACCTTGTACACGGTGCCAGCTGTTTTATAGTTTTGTTTTGTGTAGTGTTTTAGGTGATAAAATGATATAATTCAACAGTGCATTTTTATTACATGCTGTATTCTTTAAGAATTAATTTTTCTAACTAGTTTCTTTCTTTGTCTGGAAAACTGGAACTTTAAATAAAGTTTTTGACAAAAGTTTTTAAATTATTTGTAGCTTTTTTATTAAACGTTTAAATATTCATATAAAATTTACGTAAACGTAAAGCCGTTTTGAGTTTGTTCAAGAAAACTTTTATTCCATTATGTTTGTTTAACTTTTACTCCAAAGTCTTCAATTTCGAGACCAACATCCAAATTACTTACCATAAAATGATTATTATATTTCTATAGTAAAAAGACCTTTTTGGCTTGTGGTTTGATTACCAAAGTGACAAAGAAGATTCTATTGCGTAGGAATTTTCTCAGTAACATCATCAACGTTGAGGAGGTGGGCTCCGAAGAAGTAAATAATGGTTCACGGTAGGATGAATTGTTTTGCTGAGAACTACAGAACCAAGCTGAGCTTGGTCATTAGTTACCGATTCATTATCTCTAATTTTTGGGACTCCTCTTGTTCATTTAGTGCAGGTAATTATTTTAGCTTTCAAAATGTTCAAATTTATGTTTCGTTTTAAAATTTTATCTAGTGTTCATCAATGTTATTTTGCCTTTGCAGTATTATTTCTGAAACTATGCGTTTTTTTCTTGCTTGTTACATAGTTGTGTAGTCCTTATAATTTAGAGTCAAGAATTTGGTCAGGTCATATGTTTCATCTGTAGGAATCGAGGAATCACTTTATTTGACACATTACGTGTCGAATGAAGTTCAAGAAATAATTTTTTTATTATTTTGTTACTGCAGTTTAAAGGCTGTTATATTTTACAGTTGTTTATTTTATTTTATTTATTTATTTATTTATTTCAACGGTACAACCATTTTCATGAAGTAACAGTAATAGACAAGCAAAATTAATTAATACTAACAAAGTAGGATGATAATGCGAAAATTACACTTTATATATAACAACAATAATAAATATAACAATTACGTAACAGGCAATAATTATTTATAGCAATATGTACATGACAACAACAATAAAAAAACCAACCAATCAATAACAATAGATACATTTGAAAAAAGTAATGCAATCAAGATGAGTAACAATAATGGTTTCGAGAGTTACACAATCTAAACCTTGCCATTAAAACACAGAAAAATATGAAACAATGCTACATTCTTTGTTCAATTGAGATCCTAAGAAATAATGTTGGCGATTGTCTTTCTAAATAGTGCTAGACTATCAGAGAAGAAGTCGACTTGGGGAGCTACTTGGTTTCCTCGTCTCTGGATTCGGGCCATGGTTCCATTTTGGAGACATGAAAAGTGCGGTAATAATCAAATAATAATAATAAGGGTGTTAATAATCAATTTAATATTTGTTAATTATATGGGCAACATTTGTTTATTGATTTATTTAATATAATGTGTTTTTTCTAATTATGATGAAAAGATGCCAAGTATAATAAAATGTAGCGAATATTTCTTTCAACAATAATGAGGCAAACAATAAAGTTTACACGCATTGTTGGCTTCAGCCAATCAAACACTAGTTAATTAACCATTGTTGATGCGAGTCAATCAGAGGCGAGATAATCAACCGATGTTTACAACAGCCAATCAGAAGTCTTTCCTGGATAAATCTGTATTTGATATCGACCCAGTTACATGATCGCAACTATCATTATTAATGGTTTCTTATAGACTAAATTATTATTTAGCTATAAAAAAAACAATAAACTCTCCCGTTATTTAGTTTGGTAAATAATGAAAGAAACACGATACTCATTCGTAATGGACATTTAAAATACACAATTTTTTGAAGTTGTTATACAAAATGATAAACGTCTTTACTCAACTATTTTACAGCAAGTTTCTTTAATATTTTATTTTATTATTTTTTTTTACTCACATTCAATTTTATTTGATATATCCCGGTAACATTGGTGGCTAACAACCAAAACGTTTACTTTTTTAAAATCAAAAACCCCATGAGAGATCAACTTATTTCTTGATATTTCCCTATGAACAAAGAAAACAAAGAACAACCACTTCATTCATTAGGGGTTTCTTTGTACAGTACTTTATTAAGTGAAATAAGTTTTAGGAACCATTTACTATAATCTCTTTTAAACCAAAATATTCATAATACAATCATTTTTGTAATTATATTATTAACAAATCTAAGTAATTACCTCAATGAATTGGTTAGAATATTGTAAAGAACCAAGCTGACTGCATGTTTACAATAACCGATACTACAACGATTGTACCGACGAATCATAGAAATGTTCCACTTTAGAAAGTACATGAAGTCATAGATATAGATGTAAGATGAAATAATATAAACTTTATCGATAGGATCCTTCACCATATCATGTCTATTCCAAGCATTACTTGGGATTCCCCAGAACAATTAAATATAACGGAGAATGATTAATGGCCTTATTCGTAAAATAAATCCCGTTAAACATTCATTTTACACTGACCTAATTATTTTGTATATTTATACAACACAGGTAATGATTTTGGTTATATGCCTTATGTTTAGTAACTGTATTTTTTCTATGATTATTAAGCACTGACTTATATTTTAAAAGTTTCATTGTCTTCGATGTTGACGAAGTTAAGGATAAAGTTAGTTTGACTATTTGATTTGAAAACGAAATGAACAAAGTAGATTAAACGTAGGGACATTTAACTGTTTCGGTCAATTTGCAAGTAAATTAAAGTCGTTACCTATTTTAATGGTTGACTCTCAATTAAGGGAGTGGAAATTACACTAGTGATTGTAACAATACTAACTAAACACGGATTTAGTTACTTAGTAGGCGGTTATAACCTACCAGTAAGTTGTGAAAAGCGAGATGTTCTCACAAATACAAGAAGTATGGGTTCATATTTAATAGTATCACTTTATTAGTAAATAAAATTTAATAAAATATCAATCTTTTGAAAATTATAGGTGTTCTCGTTTTTCCGCTCACAACTTTATGGATGGCGCTAACGAGCTCTCAAACAACTGGAAAGAAAACCCAATTATTGTGGTGGAAACAATATGGCGACGGGACTGAGGATTGTGTGTTGTATTACTTGTCTCCGTCGAAATCAGAATTGTATTAAAGTAATTTATAGTTAAACTATTACTTTTTGAAAAGTTTTTGTTCAGTGCCATATGGAGGAGTGGGTTTCTATATTTTAAATTAAACAAAAGTAAATCCCTCCAGGAGTTATACTTTTACCAATTCTGGTTTAATAGATTTTGTTGTATATTAGAATATACTTAACACCAGTAAAAAAGTATTTAATTTTTTTATTCCTTTAAGTGTATTTATCGAGTTATTGCTTCAAAATATGGATGAAATGCCGTATTTGTTTAGTACGAAAGATTAAACAGATTTATTTTTATCCAGTCCCACTTTTTTGACAATAAATAAAACATCTACTAAAACGTTAGTTGACAAGTATATCACTCTGCATTCCGGGGCTGAATCAAATCATGCAAATGCGTATAAAACTTGCATTTACTTGCAAATCGGCCCAAGTCGCTGGGGTCCATCCGGCTTCCGTTACATTTAATTTTTCATTTGCGTTCAACAGTTCTATTTTGAGTTATTTAAATTAATCTTGATTGTTATGTGAAATCTAATTTTTATCAGACGTCTTCAAACACGAGTTAAAGTAGTGTTTGTAAATTGGACATTTGAAGAGGACCAAACAGGAGTAAGCATTGTTTATGGCAACAGCTGTTGTCACTTGCAGGGTTGCCAACACACGTATGATTAGCATAAAACAGTCGTACCACAACTCAAACACGGTATGTTTTGAGCACCATTTCCCGCACTTTATCATACCGCTGAGTCTTGTCATATCGATTATCCTACATAAAACATTATAACTCAGTGTTTTTGTTGTTGTTGTTTTGTTCAAAAATAAATTAAAATAATCATAGTTAAAAGATATAAATGTGTATATAACATATGTGGAAAATAAACTTATGATTATAATTCACTGGTTTTAAAAATATTTTAAAGCCTTTCCTTTTCTTAGTTTTTATTGTGATTTGTACAGAATCAAGAAATGTTTTAACTAAGTCATCTTATGAATAAATTTGCAGATTTTTTACGTTCAATCATGTTTTATTCTGCGATTTAACTAACGGTTGATTCAGTTCATTATTAAATTGCCGCTCTTCTACAATTGCCCGCATGACATGAGCCCATTGTAAGCCTAATTAGTGCGCTACAATATGGGTGTGGTAAATTAGTCCTCGATTTAATGTAAAAGCTTTGAATAAAGGAATTTTATAAAATTTATATTTTCTGATATATTTACCAGTTTAAAATTATCATATGTACGTATCGTTTATGAACATATGTAATGTTAGAATATCATAATTGGTGCTTATATAAAAAAACGACTACATTTTACAAAAACAATAAGTACTTAGCATATTAGTAGTGTAAAATTGCGGCCGCTGGCCCAGTTCAAGGTCACCTGAGGGATGACGTCATCGAGGTCAATGACCTCACCGATGACGTCATCGATGAAGTCATCACCAATGACGTCATTTTCATGACGTCACACCCATGACGTCACAGAAATGACGTGCTGATGACGTCATCACCCCTTACGTCATTTTGATGACGTCACCGATGCCACTGAGGTCAAGGTCATGCCGAAACTCAAAATTTTTTGGCACTTTTGCCGTTTCTCGCACTACGCTCCGAATTTCAGTCAGAGTCCCCGTGACCTTGACCACTTGGAGCGAATATTCGACGAGAAACGGCAAAAGTGCCAAGTTAAACTCGAGTTTCTGACATGACTCTGCTTAAATGGCCGATCGGTAATCCCTCAGGTGACCTTGAACCAGTACAACGACCGCAATTTCAAATTACTGTGACCTTGAAAACGTAACAACGGAACGCCGACACCGAAGCGCACCCCACGACAGCCACCGAGTGACTGACTGTCAGGCTCTGTGTACTCTAGGTATATCGGCTTGAGAGACTAAGACTCTAAACTGTCAGGAATGGGAGTAACTAACTGAATTTTGCAAGGAAAAGTCATTTCATCCAATATTCTAAACAAATCCTCCTCAGTAAAACTTACATTAGTCTGTTTGGTATAAAACTTAGGGTGTCCGCGCAACAGTCTTCGCCACTTAGCCAAAGTTGAAACCCTTTTGACTTTGAGCGTTGGACAGTGAGCAACTAATAAAGTTTTAACACGACTAAGTTTCTTACCCAAAGTGTCCTGCGACATGGCCTCCCCTCACAAAAGTCCGCACAATACTAAGAGACTGTTGGTAGCGCAGGAGTCAAGGGAAAAGTGGTGGGGGAAACGGCAGGAGTGGGGGAAAGTCACAGTGGTGGGGGAAGGTGAGGTTGTACGCTGGAGTATCGCATTACTTCACCATGAGCTGTCCTACAGTCAACACACTGTTCTCTTGGCCCGAGTTGGCGCTAGAAGAAACATTTCTGTACAGCTTAGGCTGTGAGAGCCGAGGAAGCAAAGTCAAAGTGGAAGTTGTGTTAAACTCCAAGATGAAGAGTCTCCTAAATAAACTAATTGTATCCCTGCAATCCCCAATAACTTTAGAGAAATACCACTTTATAAAGCGACACCTTATTCTTTGGCAAAACGAATTAGAAATGGAAAGGATTACAGTAAAATTAATTTAACTTAAAATTTGGACTGGACACTCATGGGGATACCACGTGGCGTGCAAACGCCACCCTAAACATAACAAGTTAGGTTATTGAGCACCTCTGGTACGATAACCGACGTGCTAGAGTTAAAGTGTGATGACCTTGAGTCAAAACACTGAAATACTACAAATCGATATCGTCCCAGAGTTAAAGTGTAGTGACCTACATTTAAAACTTGTAAAAAGTACTTACATATAGAGAGGTAGAGAACACCGAGACGCACCGCATGGAAGCCGGAGACATACTGGCGAAGCGGTGTTGTGCAGCCTAGGGACCCAGTTGTGGTGGGGGTATAGCCAACACTTAGAGTACAAGTGTCGTGGGTGACCTTGACCCACTTAACTTACCAAACCCCCCCCCCCGACAAAAGTGCGAGCCCCCCCCCACCCCCTCCCCCTCCCCCACCCCCACCCGCTCCCCCTCCCCCACCCCCACCCCCTCCCCCACCCCCACCCCCTTCCCCACCCCCACCCCCTCCCCCACCCCCACCCCCTCCCCCACCCCTGATATCCTGGGCGTGGCAGCCCCGGTGGGGATATAAGGCGGCCCGGCCACAGCCGGCTCGCAGTCCGCTCCCGCGCGTTGAACGTGAACGATCGGGACGGACCGCAATAGGCCTCACTAAACACTGAATGGTGCCTTCAGTGTTTAGCGAAGTCTACTCTAACTTTAAGACTTGTATTAGTTCTAAGATATTGCGCTTGCGTTTGGGTATTGGGAATTGTTTTATATGAGTGTTTTTACTTGTACCCTATGTCTCCTGTGTGTCTTGTTTGTCATATGTGTTTAATGTGTATGTGCTTGTTCCAGCATTGACTACGTTGATCTCAATTATGTGTTGTAAGTGTGGTATATTTATCTAAAGTGTATACGCTTGTTTTAGCATTCCCCCCTTGAGCTTTTTCAATGCTCAAAGTAAATTGTAAAGACAGGGAACGGGAGTAGGCCCCCGTGTAAAGCCACTTTTTATAATTGTTAGGCTCCTCTCAGGCATGCAACAGGTTGCGGCTGGGGTTATGGGAGCATGTCCGTTTGTACGCTGGCAAGCAAAAGGTTGTGGCGGCCTCTGCACTCGGACCGAGGACGTAAGCCACTAGGGTGTCCTCAGTTAGTTTCCCTTCTGGAAACTCAAAATTATGTAAATGAATCTTTGTTAGCTATTTGTGTTTTTTAGTCCCCAAGGCCCCCGAACATCCGTGGTTCGCCATGGATGTACGGGGGCCGAAATTTTTTAATGTCCGTGTGGCCTTGACCCACAAAGGACTTGTAAAAATTTACTGCTTGCTAAATTACAAATATTAAAGATAGGGTTACGGGAGTAGGCCCCCCCGTGTAAAGTCACTTTGAAGTATTGTTAGGCTCCTCTCAGGCATGCAACAGGTTGCGGCTGGGGTTGTGGGAGTATGTCCGTTTGTACGCTGGCATGCAAAAGGTTGCGGCGGCCTCTGCACTCGGACCGAGGACGTAAGCCACTAGGGTGTCCTCAGTGTGTTTCCTCTTGGAAACTCAAAATTATGTAAATGAATCTTTGTTAGCTATTTAAAAAAAGACAATGCAGTAAATGTTTACAAGTCACGCGTGGCGAAGGGTACACGACATTGGATGTTGCCTTGTTGTCATAGTTGCGTCTCTTCGGAGGCTACAGCGATGACAACCCAAGTGCCCCACACCCCTATAGGGGGGTGTGGGGCTTAATTTTTTAAAGTTTTTCCGTGACCTTGACCCAAATATATAAAGAACTTCAAAATCTTTAACAGTCATGTGTTTTTAAGACAGTAAATATATTAAAGTAATTTGTAAACATTAATGGGTAGGTATTACTAACACGAGTTTGGAGTTATGTCTTTTAGGAGACTACAGCGATGGCAACATAAGAATGCCATGGGGCTCAATTTTTTTAACCCCCCCCCCGACAAAAAGTGCGAACCCCCCCCCCCCCCCGACAAAAAAGTGCGAACCCCCCCCCGACAAAAAGTGCAAACCCCCCCCCCCCGACAAAAAGTGCGAACCCCCCCCCC
This sequence comes from Neoaliturus tenellus, assembly GCA_030545055.2. NCBI lineage: Eukaryota > Metazoa > Arthropoda > Insecta > Hemiptera > Cicadellidae > Neoaliturus > Neoaliturus tenellus. The sequence continues at coordinate 290,256,621 of CM061531.1, forward strand.
CCCCCCGACAAAAAGTGCGAACCCCCCCCCACCCCCACCCCCACCCCCACTCCCACCCCCACCCCCACCCCCTCCCCACCCCTGATATCCTGGGCGTGGCAGCCCCGCTGGGGATATAAGGCGGCCGGGCTGCATGCACTTCTCATTCCGGTCCGAGCTCCCATACGGACAGGTTCTCTCTTGCTCTTGAGATTTTTATAACTTTATTTCTTTCTTCACATCTATTCTTTTCATTTATTCAGCAGGCAGTGTGGCTCCATGCTGAGTGGCGCAGCAGTCATCGGGCCAAGTGTTGGGTGGGCAGGATCAGATCATCTCGGTTCAGCGGGCAGCGTAACCGCCATCCATGGACCCTGTCACAATTCCACTCACAATAACAAACGGTTCCTAAACCCTGTGTTGTTACAACGTGTTACTTGTTTCTGTATTTTTTACATTTTTATTCCTAACCCAATTGCATTGAACTTGTTTAGCCAAAATTGAAAACATTGGAAAAAGGCAGATCAGTTCCATAAAGTAATAGCCTAATGAGTAGCCTAATTATTTATTTTCTCCTTGCATGAGTTTGGTTTGTTACAGTTTTCATGAAACAACTTGCACACTGTTACTGGTTCATACATGAAAGGCCTATCTATGTCTGTGAAATGGGTGAAGTAACTTGTATAAGCATAACACATTAAATTTTTACACTTAAAGCTCATACAAAATGTAAACTACAAAATCTAAAAGGAACTTACAGTTTAGGCTAGGCTAGGCCTAGTCCAAGCAAAATGTGACAAGTGGCTGGATTCTGGGGTTTTCCAAAAACACACAATTTGACTGACAATAAACACAATATCTTGCACTTGGTGAACAATCTCACCTTAAATCTGAATAGAAATTGTCCTACCTCACTCGGATGTTCAGCAGAAACTCACACTGCGATATTGGCAGAGTTGGAAAAAGAGAGAAATTTCTCCTTTTTTTTGAAAATGACAACAAATAATAATTCCGTGAACAATGGATATACATCAATATGAAATAGAAAAGATGAATCTTACTTACCCGTGAATTAAGTTTTTAGAAGTATGCCATCACTAAAGGATGGCACGAGTCGTGTTCAGGAAGACAGACGAACCCAAAGTGAACGAGCAAACTTCCAAGCTTGAAAATTTCAACTTCGCCGGAAGCCACAGAACACGAGGAAAGAATTCTAGAACCTTCCAAACATCTGGACCAAAAAAAAAACTGGCACTTCCGCCAGGCTTGAAAGAAACACAAATGGAAAGCACAACGGCCTCGCAAGACCGACGGCCAGTGCACTGTGACGTGAGGCAAATACAGTAAGAAAATCCAATGAATTTTCGTCTTTGAAATTTGCCACGGCACAACCTCCCCCACGAAAACCAAACCTCCGGGGAGAGAAAGGAACAGAAACGGAAAGTGAACCTCCACCTTCCAGAGGGAAAACTCACCTCCGGGAAAATTTGCTGGGCCCAGCACTGGTAACAAAAAATTGACAGTGGAGGACACGGTCTCACAGGAAAGAGAGGGAGATCAGGCCTCCATTCCATGGGACCTCCGAAAACAGACCCTCAATTGGAGGGTACATCCTTACCCCGGAAGGCCTTCAGTTGGGAAACATGAGCCTTCCTGAACACAGCACCCGAGTCTGGGTGACCGAGTCTCACAGTCACAGGCGATAGGAACTTCAGAATCCTGTGGGGTCCAGACCAACGGTAGCAAAGTTTGGCAGCTCTTTTGTCGGCGGCAGAACTTAACGGGTGAGTCTGGACAAAACACAAGGTCTCCAACCTTGAACGGGTTGGCGAGGCGACCCTTATCGTAGCGTCTCCGGACTTTCTCCCTACTGCGCAGCAGGTTTCTTCTCGCTGCGCGCCAGGCACGGCAGACGTCCCCGCTCCCAGGTGAGGGCAAAAGGTCTGAAAACGCGCCACAGGTTTGAGAGCGGTGACGAAGGCGGGTATCCCAAAAACAATTCGAAAGGGACGCCTTGTGGCTTTCATGTTCGCACTGTTGAATGCCAGTTGCAACCATTCCAGTGATTCGTCCCAAGTGTTTGCCGTTCGGCATGGAAGGCGATCAGGGCCGCTCTCAAATTGCGATTGAAACGCTCAGCATGTGAGGGCTGGGGATAGTACGGCGACGTAGTAATGTGCTCGATGGCGTGGCCAAAACAGAATCTATGGAACTCCCTAGATGTGAACTGGGGACCATTGTCAGTGACCATTTGCTCAGGTACACCGAAATTCTGAAACAAACGGGACCTCAAAGCCTTAATGGTGAGATCTGTCGTGGCCCTACGGAGTGGGAACAACCAACAAAATTTCGAAAAGGCGTCCACGCAAACAAGTAGGTAAGTGTTACCAGACCTGCTACGGGGAAAAGGTCCCACGTAATCAATGAACACCTTCTCAAAGGGGCGGCTGGCCACGTCCGAGGACAAAAGTCCGATTTTCGTGTTCTGAGCGGGTTTGCTCAAGCAACACAATCGACAAGCTCTCACTCTTTCGGCGATGTCTTTATCCATGCCCTTCCAGATAAACTCCTTTCGATCTTGGCGATAGTTTTGTGGATGCCCAGATGACCCCCCACTTGGGATGAATGGAAGTAGGAGAAAATCATGGGCACCAGGACACTGGGGACAACAATCCGAGTGCCACCTCCCACACGTGGGCGCAGCAGAGGACCCCTTTGGAGAGAGAGTAAGGCGGGCGAGGCCCCACTCCCTCAATTTCCTGCATGATAGGCCCCAGTTCTGGATCCTGGCGCTGGTAGGGAGCAATATCCCCGAAAGCCAAAGGAAACTCCAGGAGGACAGTCCCACACAACGGATTCTCCGCAGGAGACGGGGTGTCATGATACATGCGGGATAGGGCATCGGCAATGATGTTTTGCGTCCTCGCACATGCTGGACCTTGAATTTGGAAAGCGGCAATTTTCACCACCCACCTACCAATTTTTCCAAGCTGCCTGGGGTGAGAGAGCAGCCAAAGACACCGCTTGGTTGTCAGTCTCGAGCAGAAACTCAGCATGTTCAAGGAAACGGCGGAACTTGTCCATTCCGAAAACTACCGCCAGGCATTCAAGCTCGTACACGGAAGATGCCTGTTTCTCGGCCTGGGTCAAGGTCCTGGACGCAAAAGCAATTGGCTGCCTTTCGCCATCAAAGGGTCTGGGACAAAACGGCGGCGATGGCGCTGGAAGAAGCATCCGTTTGGAGAATAAACGGCCGGGAAAAATCTGGCATCCGCAACACCGGGGGTTGCATAATCGCCTCCTAGAGCCGGTCAAAGGCCAACTGCTGGTCTTCTCCCCACTCAAACTTCGCTCCTTTCTTCCGGAGGGCGTTAAGAGGGGCAGCAATCTCAGCCACCTTTGGGATGAACTGCGGTAAAAATTGACCATCCCAATGAAACGGGCAACTCCCTTTGCATCCTTCGGTGCCGGAAATCGCGGATGCCCTGAGTCCTGGCAGGGTCAATACGGATTCCCCGGGAAGAAACCAAATGGCCCAAAAAGGAAATTTCAGATTGGGCAAAGGATACCTTTTCGGGGTTAGCAGTGAGCCCAGCCCCCACGCAGTCGCTTCAGCACTTCTTCCAAATGTTGGATATGCTCCTCAAAGTTCTCACTGTACACCAACAAGTCGTCCAAATAATTGAACACATATTTGAATTTAATGTCATGGAAAATCGAATCCAACAAGCGTGTCAGGGTTTGAGCTCCCACGGCAATTCCCATTGGGACACGCGTGAATGGTACAGATTCCATGGCACACAAAAGCTGGTGACATGTCGGGACTCCTTCTTCAAAGGAATCTGGTGATAGGCCTGATTCAAGTCAAACACAATGAAAAATTCGCCTTCCAAACAGTCAAAGGCCGAATGGAGGTCAGGCAGCGGCACACTGTCAATCTCGATCTTCGAGTTTAACTTACGGTAGTCGAGGACTAACCGTGACTTCCCATTGGGCTTTGGAACCAAAACGCAGGGCTGGAGTATTGAGACCTGGAAGGTTCAATCACTCCCTCCTTCAGAAGCTCATCAATGATTTTCGCAAGGCCTCCATCTTAGGGGGCGCAAGCTTATACGGATGGCTGCGCACAGGTTCCTTATCAGTGAGTCGAATTTCATATTCCATCAGCTCGTGAGACCAAGGCGGGAGTGAGCACATCAGGAAAGCGAGAGCACAAGTCCCTCAAAGCCTTCCTATGCTCCGGAGGCAAATGACCCTAAACTGTCGCCCTTAGAAACGCTATCCGGTTCCTCCGGGCACTCCACCTCCCTGACAGACATTGACGGAGTAGGGGGCCACCAAAGGCACCAGCACGTCACGGTTAAACTTGAAGTAGCAGCAATCTCGCTGCAAATCGACAATGAGGCCGTCTCTCTAATGAAATTCGCACCCAAAATGCATTGGACGCCCAGATCTTTGACACAAGAAAATCCCAAACCCATGAAAATCCTGGATTTTATCTTGAAAGCCACCTTGAGCCAAACGTCCATGGGGGCATTACTTGCCGTGAGACAAGTCAGGGACACGTCTTCCGAGCGGAGGATCGCCCAGATTCCACCAAAATGCGGTGAAAATCGGAGGAGATCAGGCTCACTGCAGCTCCAGAATCAACGAGGGCCGGAAAATTTGAGTCACCAATGAGAAGGTCAACGTAGGGACAAACAGGTCTTTGGGTCCTGATGCCAAGAGTCGCTACGCCCGCGACACCTTTAAACAAAGGATCGGCTGGCTCATCGCCTCCGGCGCTGGCCTAGGTAAGGGTCGGGGGCCTACCGGGGTAGACTGGGCGGTGGAGCCATAGCTGCACCAGGAGGCTTAGCGGAAAGCACCTCCAACAGCTCCTCGACGGACTTCAAACATTCCTGCAGCCAAGTCAGATCATCACCCCTGCGATTGCCAAACTCCAAAAGCAATTTCACTCGCCCTGCAAGTGGACAAGGCGAGACAGGAGTCGGAGTTTAGTTCTGGCAGGAAGCGTCTCCTCCCTGAACTCCTCCAATCTCCCCTCCCACTCTTCCATCTTGGTCATGCATGCCTTCAATTCCGATTCAGCATCAACTTCGCCGGCCACGAACTGGGGAAACCGCTGGCCAACAAACCCCTCAGCTGGGTGCGAAGAGACCGCGCATCGCCAGCTGGATTCGCTCCTCTCGCACTGACCTCGAAAACGAGCTCATCCTTCAAAAGATGCTCCGGAGTCAAAGAGAGCGCCATGATTACACAAATTACGAAACAACGTTCCACAAACAAATTACAACTTAGCTGCTGAGGCTACGGGACCAGGATGAGAAACATTCACGGGGCCCAGAACAACAGGTCCCACTACCCACTTGGATGATCAAAAAACACAAACAAAATTTGACAATCAGGCGATCACTATCCACAATGATGAACAAACTTACAACAACAACAAATGAAAAATTCCTGGGTCCTCCAACACTACCAAAACCTAAACATGGCCTAAACAAAACAAAACTGCATTTCCAGTGGCCAACCACGCTCTGCTACCATTTTGAAACCGGACTCAACGCCTTCGACAGGGCAAAGCCCTTGGAAGCGAGTCAAAGGCAGAGCCGGCTCAAAGGAGAGCGGAAAGGACCCAAGAAACACTCAAGAGCTGGCCAACAGAATCCATTTATTTTCATCTGTAAAATCTATTAAACATGGTTTCACAGACATTCACAATAAGTACCTTAACTTGATAAATAACCATCTGAATTGTAAAAAATATTTCAAATAACATTCGTTTGAAGTGTTGGCAAACATCATAATTAAAGATTTGGTTCTGCTTAAAAATTCGTAAATGTTGTTTCTTTCTTTTTTTGAATTTAATTCATGTGAGAAATAATTGTGATTTCATGATTTCATAATTTAAATGCAAGATGGCCACCAATAACAATGCTGAACAATAAATTAATAAATAAATACACACATTGACATTCACATAAAAAAAAAGATACAATAATTAACAATTTAACGATTACGGAAATGATCGCCTGATAATGGGTTCCGCAACAGCGGTTAGTGGAAAAAAACTTAGGCCTGCCAGCCTAGCCTACAGATAGGGCACAGCCTTCAAGAAAATCTCTTGAAAAATTGAAAAGTTAAAAAATGAAAAGTTTTAAAGTTATTAAAGAAAATTTTAAATTGGCCAAAAAAAAATTATTCAAGACAGATTAGTCAAGGCAGTGATTTAAAATGGGAAAGCAATTCCACCCCGGTATCCTCCTGCTGAAAAGGGCGGGCTCCTAATTGGATTTAGACCTTTCCGACTAAACAAGATCAATTTAACAATATTTTAAAAATGTACAATTACAAGAATAAGTCCTAGCCTAACATGGGCCCAAAACTTCAAACCGTTGTTGGTTTGGCAAGATGTAAGTCCAGGTGGAATCACTGCACTGAGATGGTGGATGGCACGCAGTAGTATTGGTTAACACTGACCTCAACCGTAGAAGGAGCCCAGAGGTTAGGCCTACCGGGGTAGTCTGGGCGGTGGAGCCAGAGGTGTAGGTGACCCAAGATGAAATAGGCCTACGGTGGTCATAGCCTGGGCGGCAGTGTCAGCTGGCGTGGGTGATTATGGGCACCTGCAGCCAGTAGGCCTAGGTCAGCAGGCAGTGTGGCTCCATGCTGAGTGGCGCAGCAGTCATCGGGCCAAGTGTTGGGTGGGCAGGATCAGATCATCTCGGTTCAGCGGCAGCGTAACCGCCATCCATGGACCCTGTCACAATTCCACTCACAATAACAAACGGTTCCTAAACCCTGTGTTGTTACAACGTGTTACTTGTTTCTGTATTTTTTACATTTTTATTCCTAACCCAATTGCATTGAACTTGTTTAGCCAAAATTGAAAACATTGGAAAAAGGCAGATCAGTTCCATAAAGTAATAGCCTATGAGTAGCCTAATTATTTATTTTCTCCTTGCATGAGTTTGGTTTGTTACAGTTTTCATGAAACAACTTGCACACTGTTACTGGTTCATACATGAAAGGCCTATCTATGTCTGTGAAATGGGTGAAGTAACTTGTATAAGCATAACACATTAAATTTTTACACTTAAAGCTCATACAAAATGTAAACTACAAAATCTAAAAGGAACTAACAGTTTAGGCTAGGCTAGGCCTAGTCCAAGCAAAATGTGACAAGTGGCTGGATTCTGTCAACCAGCTCTGAGTGATGGGTTTTCCAAAAACACACAATTTGACTGACAATAAACACAATATCTTGCACTTGGTGAACAATTCTCACCTTAAATCTGAATAGAAATTGTCCTAACCTCAACCCACACTGTCAAGAAGGAGCTTTGCAGCAGTGGAGCTTCCAGCTCGGCCCGGCCTCCTACCAACCCGCAACCAACCACATCAAATGCATCTACATAGACACCACCAAACGTATTTGAAGCGTACAACGAAATTATAGAGGAAAAGGATAGGGTGTTAGAGAATGTAATCCGTGAGGCAAATTCAATCCTGAGAAAATACGACAGACTAATTATGAAGTGTCAAGATCTTTTAGTGGACAGTGATGCTAGTGAGGATGAGAGTGGATAGGTGTGTGGGTAAAGACTCGAACTGGGACTTGTGTGTTTGTATGAATGTGTGTGTGAATGCGGAATACAGAGCGGGGGATAGATCACTCTGTGGCAATGGACTAACATGCCACTTAGTGATCTATCCCCCGTTCTGGTAATGTTCCTGGATGACCTTGACCCACTTTACCAAGGTTAGCTAGTCCCCCCACCACTGATAAGTGTATATATATACGGGTATTGATGTGCAGTTTGGTTATTCTGCTTTATACCGCTTAGCCGAATTCCGCACTTTAACATGGCTTCCAACTGCAAAACTTCTCGGGCTTCCTCTTCTTCAAGAAGGCGTGCTGCCAACGTCCTGCCTGCTACTCGTGGACCTGCTCGACCATTCCATAGCATAACTGTTGCTCGGGCAAACGCCTGCAAAGCTCCGATGCTACGGATCTTGCTGGAGGTGAGCCAGGACGGGCAAGGCTTGCTCAGTCCTGGTCAACGGCAGGAGCAAGAAAGGCGTATGGCGTACTTCAGGCTGCAGGGTGTAGTTCCCAGCTTGAAGTTAGGCGATCCCAGAGTAGCAAGCATCAACGAGGCAGCGGACTACATATCACACCTTCACAGTGTTTTAGAAGTAAAGGACCAACAAATTGAAAACTTAAAAGAACAATTGAAACTTTTGAATTTAACTTTAACCCGATGGAGTTTGTGGAAGCAGTGATGAGTGATAGTGATGATGAAGGAACTGAATATATATTGGGTATGTAATAGAGGACTTGAACAGAGACATGTGTGTGTGTGTGTGTGTGTGTGTGTGTGTGTGTGTGTGTGTGTGTGTGTGTGTGTGTGTGTGGAATACAGAGCGGGGGATAGACTACTTTGCGGCAATGGACTAACATGCTGCTTAGTGGTCTATCCCCCGCTCAAAGGGTAGCATTGGATGACCTTGACCCACTTTAAAGCAAGGACAACCGGTTAACTGGTATAAAAGAGGGGGTCTGTACATCTCGACTTCATTCTGCTTTGGACTTACCAGTGGAACGCTAGAAAAAATGAGTGGATCGCTGCTTGGTGCTAACTTGGACAGGTATTCTGTGATGGTGCATTATGAAGATTGTAGAGACATGTTGACGGCTGTGTATGAGTGTTTGGTAAGAAGGATCTTTCAAGAAAACTGCGAATTTATGTTAGCGTGGAAAAGAAACTTGTTTGTTGATGGTCATGCTTCAATGCAAAGCATGAACCACCTCCATGTGTTAAAAGTAGGACATCATAATTTGGACGAACTGGACGATATGTTTAGGGACCTGGAGTGTTTGATACATCAGAGTTGTAAGCCTTGTGAAATTGAAATTTTTAAATTGGATTTGGAATTAGAATAAAATGTCCTAAACAGGACTCGAACTTGGACTTGATTGAGGTTTTGTAAAACAGAGCGGGGGATAGATCACTTTGCGGCAATGGACTAGCATGCTGCTTAGTGGTCTATCCCCCGCTCAAAGGGTATCTTTACGTGACCTTGACCCACATAAAATGTATAGTTGGTGGGGGTATAAAAAAGGCAAACCAATTGGATAGATACACCACTTTCATACTATGGCTCCGCTTGACAACACCGTGTTCCATCGCGACAGAATCCTTTCAATTCTGGAGGTAATACCTGTAGAAGTTATAGAAGCAGAGGACCAACTACCCGCGGTTGACCAGGAAGAGGAGGTGGAAGAAATAATGGATATTGAAACGGACTCTGACGAAGCTGGTTCAATGGACAATGAAGTGGACTTGCACGCCTACGAAACATTAGAGTCATCATCTGAGTCGGAAATTGAAGAAGAACAAGACACTCCTCATCGTCCAATGGATAGGATGTTAGTAGCCAGAAGAATTATGTATTGTCATCGCTACCTATTTCGTGATGAGAATGATACCGACTCTGATGGTGATGTTTCACCTTTGTAAAAAGTTTAAACAAAAAGTTAAAAAAAGAATGTGAGCGGGGGATAGAGCACTTTGTAGTAAATGATGCTGCTTAGTGCTCTATCCCTCGCTCAAAATAATTATTACAAACGACCTTGACCTATATAAACTTGTTGGATCAAACGTCTTTGAAAAAACTCGTACAAATTATTGAATCTAGACCAAAATACCATTGATTTTATCAAGCCTGCTGATAAATGTATTACAAATGGTTGTTTAAAGGCTAAATTTAGCACATGATTGATAACCTGTACCTATATGACGTCACTTTCCCCACCTATCTGCCTCAGATATAAAGGGACCCGGTTGAGTGTGCTGCTCATTATTGCGTGGACATTCACAGAGTGTACATTCAAAGCCAAACTGTTTGAAATGGCTCTTTGCGACATTTGCGGGGAAATCTTTCAAGACGAAGATCTTTTCACCCTACACAGAGAATTACATGAAGACGAAGATAGAAAAGAAGATATTACCAAGGATGAAATAGACTTAGACTCAATTGACCGGTTTTTGGAAGAGCACCAGAAGCAGACGGACTACTGGGACAGCTATCTACAGCAAATGCAAAGAAGAAGACCTAGTGTGATCCAATTTGCTGGTGCTGGACCATCTACTGCTAGAAGACCTTTTGAAGAAGAAGAAGACACTGAAGAAGAGGACACTGAAGAAGAGGACACTGAAGAAGAAGAACTGGAAGATGTGAAACAACTGCGCACCACGGCCTTGCCAGGACGAGTTGTAACACATTTCAAAATTAATAATGTTCAATTGGAACTGGAAACATTTATAACCCAGGCTAAGGAACTTGTTGGTCGAACTTTGAGGGAAGAAATACAAAGATTAAATTTTATTAAATTTGGAATGGTGTTAGAGGCTATGTTTAACAATACTGATGGTGAAACAGCATTGAGAGCGTTCATTACCAAAAATCGAACCCTTACCTTCACCTTCAACATCGATGATATTATTGAAGAATGCTTGAAAGAACTTATAACAAAACTTCAAGAACATGAAGGAAGAGGATCTGGATGGACTTTGTCATCAATTGAAGGTATGGATGTAAGGGTTCACAAGCATGGATATGGTTTAAGGGGTAGTAGTTTTATCCCTTTACCAAAGAAAATCCAAAACACTAAATCGTGTAGGAATGTGCAAAATGAAGGTAATGAATGTTTCAAGTATGCAATGTTAACCAATTATGTTAAAGATCATCCTGAAAGAGTTGGTAGAGAATATTACGAAAATGAACACCGCTACAACTTTCAAGGCCTCACCTACCCAGTTACATTGAAAGACATAGACAAATTTGAAAAGAAAAATCCTGGCGTTTCAAACAACGTTTATCCTTTGCGGGTAGTAAAAGTTGAGCAAAGAAATCACACGGATTTGCTATTGATCACTAAGGGTGAAATTTCACATTATGTGTGGATAAAGGACTTTGCATCCTTGATTCGAAATCAATTATCAAAACAGAGGCGTAGGTTAACAGTGTGTAAAAGATGTTTTTGTTTCACATATAAAGAAATAAGACAAGGAGGATTAGAGTGGTTGATAGAACACAAAATACTTTGTAATGAAAATTATGAAGTGAAGATTAGTCTGCCACCACCATCTCGAGCGTTTATCCAATTTAACAAAACAGTTCACCAATATCAGATTCCAGTAGTCATCTACGCAGATTTTGAATCTACGTTAGTACCACAGGAGCTGCCGGACGGTGAAGTGACTAGAAGAACAAAATATCAGTTGCATCAACCCAACAGTTTTTGTCTACTAGTGAAATCAACCTTGTCTGAAAACCAATTGCAAGACTATGGTTTAACATCCACTCCAATACTCTACCGTGGTGAAGAAGCCGCTAAGTATTTCGTAGACCAGTTGTATGACATTGCTGAAAAGGTACAACGCTTGTATGGTAATGTCGTACCTATGGAACCTTTGAATGAGAATCAACAAGAAGAATACAATCTGGCATCAAGATGTTATCTATGCGAGAAGAGCTTCAGTGAAGAAAATCCAAAAGTAAGAGATCACGATCACCTGACAGGTTTATACAGAGGAGCTGCTTGTAATTCATGCAATATAAATTACAAACTGCCCCACTTTATCCCTGTCGTGTTACACAATCTTAGCGGCTACGACTCCCACTTCATTATTCCAGAGTTAGGAAGAGATGATGGTAAAATTGATGTTCTTGCTACAACATTGGAAAAGTACATCAGTTTCTCAAAAACAGTAGGTAAAATTAAATTTCGCTTTGTAGACTCTTATAGATTTATGGCATCTAGTTTGAGCAGATTGTCTGAGAATCTACGAAGAGAAGACCTAAAAGAATCCAGCAAGATTGTACCTGAAGATAAATTGGACTTAGTATTACGTAAAGGAGTGTTCCCCTACGATTACATAACTTCTGCAGAAAAATTTGAAGAAACCAGTCTACCACCGATTGAAGCCTTCAACAGCAAATTAAACGAAAGTGAAATCTCCGTTGAAGACTACAATCATGCTTGTAATGTTTGGAACCAACTAAACATTCAAACCTTAGGGGAATATTCTGACTTTTATATAAAATTGGACGTAACTCTGCTGTGCGATGTGATGGAAGAATTTCGAAACACCTGCTTCTCCGCCTATGGACTGGACCCTCTACACTCGTACACATCTCCAGGATTAGCATGGCAAGCTATGCTAAAGTCAACCAACTGTCGACTGGAACTTCTAACGGATATTGATATGGTGCTCATGATGGAATCTGGTGTACGGGGCGGTTTGACAAAAGCTGTAACACGTCATGTTAAAGCCAACAACAAGTACACCCCCGGCTTCGACGAGCAACAACCATCGGTCTACCTTGGCTATTTTGACGCAAACAACCTTTATGGTTGGGCAATGTCAAATCCGCTTCCCTACGCTGACTTCAAATGGATCGACCCGGCCACCATCGGAGACATCTCACAGATTCCAAAGGATGGTCCAAAAGGCTATATTTTGGACTGTGATTTTGAATACCCGGAGCATCTTCATGACCATCACTACGACTTGCCTCTCCTAGCTAAGACTGAAGTTTCACCGACAGGAAGATGGCCAAAATTGATGATGACCTTGGAGAATAAAGATCGGTATGTGGCTCACCACTGGGTAGTTCAACAGGCTCTTGAATTGGGTCTACGTATAGTGAGAATTCATAGAGCAATTGAATTCACCCAGTCTTGTTGGTTGAAACCATATATTGATTCCAACACTACAAGAAGAGCTGCAGCGACAACAGCATTTGAAAAGGACTTCTATTAATTAATGAACAACGCCATCTTTGGGAAGACCTTGGAGAACAAAAGAAAACACAAAAATGTAAAATTAGTGAGTGATCCTAGGAAATTGGAAAAATTAGTGCAAAAACCAAATTTCGGAACATCCATGATTATAAACGAAAATCTAGTCGCTGTCAGTATGAAGAAAACAACAATAGTCATGGACCGTCCGTTATACATAGGTATGTCGATTTTGGACATCAGTAAAACCCTGATGTATGATTTCCATTATAACAAAATGGTTAAACACTACGGAAGGGAAAACATTGGAGTCGCATACATGGATACGGACGCGTTTATCTACTGGATAAAGACTTTGGACATGTATAAAGACCTAAGGACTTTTCCATACAAAGAAGATTTCGACTTTTCTGACTATCGGAAGAACCATCCAAATTTTAATGAAAGAAATAAAAAAGTAATTGGAAAATTCAAAGATGAAGCAAATGGAATGCCTTTAGAAGAAATAGTGGCGCTGATGGCGAAATTGTATTCATTTAAGATGTACCACGAGAACAACACACCGACAGTCAAGAAAGCAAAAGGAGTGAAGACATCTTATTTGAAAAAACACGTGACATTTGACCACTACAAGACTTGTTTGTTTGAAGATACTACAATATCAGCAACATTCAACAATATCCGAAGCTTCAAGCATCAAGTCTACAGTGTCACCGAAATTAAAAAAGCGCTGTCAGCTCGAGATGATAAAAGACACATTATGCCCGACAAAATCCACACTCTTCCTTTTGGCCACTACTCTCTAAACCCTATCAACTAGTAACCTATTCTTCGTCCTTCTACAACTTCGACCTTATTCCTTTTTCCTTCCGTAAAAAAATGGGGAACACGGCAAGTCAAACGCCGTGTTCCCCATTTTTTTACACAAGTTTGGATGACCTTGACCTATATAAATGATGTGAATATTTAAGACAACATTCATTGTGATTATACAAGTGACACAACAAACATTGGAAACTACAATATGAAGGACTTGAAGCAACAAATTGTCAACGAACTTCATAAACCTGCAAGAAGAAAGTTTCCACGAAGAAATACTGTGATAAAAGGAATTAATGATTTATATCAAGCGGATTTAATCGAAATGATTCCTTATAGCAAACAAAATAAAGGATATAAATACATATTGACTGTTATTAACTGTTTTTCAAAAATGGCGGATGCTTTACCGCTAAAAGATAAAAGCGGCAAAAGTGTTACAAAAGCAATGGAAATAGCTATACAAAAAGACAAACATACTATTAAACATTTACAAACAGATGATGGAAAAGAATATTTTAATAAGGAATTTGCAAATTTAATGAAAAAACACAATATAAACCATTACTCAACCAATGCAGAGGTAAAAGCCTCAATAATTGAAAGATTCAACAGAACTTTAAAAAGTGCAATGTATAAAATGTTTTCCAACAGAGGATCGCACATATGGATTGATATGTTACAAAAACTTATAAACGATTATAATAACAAATTTCATAGGACTATCGGGATGAAACCAAACCAAGTAACTAGTAAAAATGAAAACCTTGTATTAAAACGTATAAAAATGAATACTAAACCAAAAGTTGAAAAACTAAAACCTAAAAAAATTTAACGTTGGTGATAAAGTGCGAATAAGTAAATATAAAGGTGTATTTAGTAAAAGATATCTGCCAAATTGGACCAATGAGGTCTTTACTGTATTCAAAGTATAACCTACAGTACCCGAGACATATATTTTAAAAGATAATAAAGGACAATTGCTTGAAGGAGGGTTTTATGGACATGAAATGTTAAAATCAACAGTAGGTGATGTATATTTAGTTGAAAAGGTGTTGCAACGGAAAAAAGATAAGGTTAAAATACGATGGTTAGGATTTAATAAGACGGAAGATTCTTGGATACCTAAAAAGGATTTGATATAACGATAAAGAATCATTTTAGGTTGAACCATTACAAAGGATGGAGATAGTACCACAAAAAGAGAGTTTTACTATTAATAATATAGATGAACTCACAGTGGATAATTCAGAATTCAATAGTTGGAAACATGGCAATTTGTTACCAAACACCGTGCGCTGTCTGGTTACCGGACCTTCCAACTGTGGAAAAACTAATGTAGTATTCAATTTGATTACAAACCCTAAAGGATTACGTTTTAATAATTTATATGTATTTTCAAAATCACTACAACAACCAAAGTATCAATTATTGGAAAAAATACTGAATAATGTGCCTGAAGTTAAATACTTAAAATTTAGTGCAAGCGAGAGTGTCATGCAACCACAAGAAGCTAAACCATTCTCTGTGTTTATATTTGATGATGTATCTTGTGAAAACCAAAACACAATAAGGAATTACTTCGCTATGGGTCGACATAACAACATAGATAGCATTTATATTGGCCAAACTTACAGCAAAATACCTAAACAACTCATTAGAGACAATGCAAACATGTTAATTGTATTTAAACAGGACGAAACCAACCTAAAACATATATATTTTGATCATGTAAATGCGGATATGACATTTGAATGATTTAAAGAGTTATGTGGAAAGGCTTGGGCTGAAAAGTATGGGTTCCTAACAATTATGAAGGAACAACCGCTAAAGAATGGTCGATACAGGATAGGGTTTGATAAGTTTATATTAATACATTGAACATGGTATAAAACATTCATTGTTGTACAACACGTCTTGCTACAAACATGGTAAACCAAGAAAAATTAGTAAAAGAAATAAAATCACTTAGTGATTCTATTCGGGCTAAAAACAGAGCATTAAAACTAGGTATTAGCGAGAGGGAGAAATTCCTTGAATCTACTTTTAAACCTATTACTGAACCCTTGAAACAATTAAACAAAAAAGTCGCTAAACCTGTATTGGAAGGAGATGCGATTGCACCTATCACAAAGTTTGAAAGAGAAAGTGTAAAATATGAAGGTTTTAGTGATGAAGACCCGGAATCCTCTACATATAGTGGCTTTACCGGTGCAGAATCTGAAAGAGAGCTAGAATCACCAGGATATAGTGAAAGGGGACCTGAAGACGCACCAACTGCTAGTGAAGAGGAAAAAAGAGAAGGACCGTCAAACATAAGCTTGTTGGGTGAAAACATTCATAACAAAGGACCTTTAGGAAGGAAATACATGGTAAAAATGTTACTCGGAACAATTCCTAATAAGAATTACCATAGTTATGGAGCGAGATTAACAGAAGATGGTTTAATGATAGGTAATAGCCCGTTAAACGTTGACGAACATGATCATATTGTTATTGGTGATCAAAGGTATAAGGGCACAAAAGGATTATTTGAATTATTATTTGAAAATAAGCCTTCAGTATCGTTAGTGAAAGAAAAAGACATGGAAGCATATAAAAAGATTTTGGAACAGACAAATGCATATAGGAGAAGGTATTTACCTGACCAACTTCCATTTAGATCTAAGTCTTTAAAATATAGAGAATTTGTATCCAAGTTAATACCAACTAGAAGACAAACAATGCCGTTAACACAAAGAAAACCTGTAAAACGAAGATTTATGGCATCCACTTTGGATGTAAGTGCTCAGGAAAGAAGAAAAAGAAGTAAGTCTGTTACGGGTACAGGTTTAATGAAGAAACTATATAACACAAATGTGATTTATTACAATAATATCAATAAATTGGTGGATAGAATGAAACTGATACATGAAGCTAAAGAAGCGGGTCATACTGGATTGGAAAACGAATGGGTGGCTTTAGTGGATGAACTCCGAAACCGTGGGGTAATCTCATAAAAATGCGTTACTTCCTAGATTACTATTCAGTTGCACCATGAGTGTCGACAAGTTCGGACGGTATTCCGCAGATGGATTATATTATGCGAATAGTTTAAAAAGAAGTGCTGGTTTACCACAAACACCTGAAGGAGATTATGATATTAGTAATAAAAGGTTAAAAAACATAAAAGATCCCACAGACGAAAATGATGCAATAAATTTAAAAATATTAAAGGAAAAGATATCACCAACATTAAGACTACAAAATAACACATATGACGCAGAAGATCATAGAATTATCAACGTTGGTAAACCAAATCAAAACGGTGATGCAATAAACAAAGGTTATTTGTCATCTGAATTAAAAAATACGTTAAAATTCAATGGGAAAACGTATAGTGCTAACAATAAACGTATATCCAACGTAGATGACCCTAAAGATGCAAAAGACAGCGTAAATAGACGCTATTTACATTCCTTGATACCTGAAAAGACAAAAGATGGATTTTCTTTTTATAAATTTGTTATTAACGATATAGGTTATCCAAAAAATGAAAATGATGCTGTAAATCTCAAATATATAAAAGATCATTGTGTCACACGTGATGTGGGAGTTATCGATTGTCTTGGTAATTGTTTGGCGAATGTAAAAGATGGTTCAGCACCATCAGATGGTGCAACAGTGGGTCAAATGAAAGAGACTTTAAAACAAGAAACAACTGGATTTGTAAAACAAGACCAAGTAGTATCGCGGAAAGGAGATGTATTTGTGCAGGGAAATGAAAAGTTTACATTACTTGAACAAAACAATAATGTTTGGGATGGTAAAGGAAAGAAATTAACAAATGTAGGTATGGCTGAAGATTTATTTGACGTTCCAATTGTAGCACAAACTATATATTCTAATCCATATAATGATGAACCTTACATATGTCGGTTTAAAAAGATACGTAATGTATCTCCTGGTACCAACGATTTCGATTGTGTTGTAGTTAGTCAATCTTTGATATTAGATAAACCAACTGGTGATATCTTATGCAAATGATAAGAAAATAGGTAATTTAAAACAAGGAATTGATCCAAATGATGCCGCAACTGTAGGACAGGTTATCACAACGTCATTAAGGGATCATAAAGTATATACTTGTAATAATAAACGTATTACAGAACTTAAAGACCCTCAACATGTGGATAATGCCGTCACTGTTAATTTTCTTGTTAAAGTTTTAGGAAATGCATTATTTGATATATACAATCTTATTGCAACCCGTACACGTCATAGTTGGTTGTCTGAATCTGAGAGAGGTAATTGGATTAAACGGGATATTGTTAATAAATATTTTATCAACCCTAATACTCAAAGGTTTAGATCATCAGACTGGGGTGATTTTGATATTTAACTGAATAACTCAATAAAGGACTTCATTTATGTTCAACTCACCATAGAGTTAACACATAAGTTATACATTGCGATTATAAAAGGACAATAATGACGTTCAGTACATCAGTCCATATAGAGACACTGTAAGGAGAGGAGGTGGGATCACGTCCACAGCGGTTTCTCTGTTAAGTAAAGCTTTAAAACGAATTCCAGTAGGATCCATAGTAAATAGAGCAATAGACGCATTACCATACGAATTTCATATACCGGGAGGTTATCAGTATTGCGGACCAGGAACTAAATTGAAAAAACGACTGGAAGAGGCGATCCTGGCATAAATAAGTTAGATCAAGCTTGTAAAGAACACGATATCGCATATTCCACGTTTGCCGATTCAAAAAATAGGTCGATTGCAGACAGAAAGCTTGCGGACATAGCTTGGCAACGAGTAAAATCAAGTGACGCTAGCATAGCAGAAAAAGCAGCAGCTTTAGCAGTAACAGCAGGTATGAAGGCTAAAACAGCAGTAGGAGGTGGAAGAAGGAGGAGAAGAAGGGTAAAAAGGAAGTCCACCACAAGAAAACATGGAGGAAATATAAGAAGAAAACGACGATCTACCAGAAAAGGCAGGAAGAAGCCTACCGTGTGGTCAATGGTAAAAAACGGGGCAGGTCTTTACCTAAGACCTTATCGTGCGTATTAAATGAAAGAAATCAATTGGTTATACCACATAAAGCGTTAACTAATGTTGAATTATTTAAATATATTTCCTGTTTAAAAATTCCATTTTTCCGCGGAGTATTCATGAGAGACAGTTTACCAAAGAAAATGTGGCAAAATGAGACTGGAATTGTAAATTTGGATAATACTGAAGGCCCTGGCACCCATTGGGTTTGTTATAAGAAACTAAATAACAATGTATATTATTTTGATAGTTTCGGTAATTTGCCACCACCAAAAGAACTTCAAAATTACTTTAAATCTGCTAAAAACATATATTATAACTATAAAAGAGAACAACCTGATAATACTTCAATATGCGGCCATTTATGTTTGGAATTTATAGCTAAAAGTATCAGTCATTATTGAGATGTCTTCCTATACGGTATCATTAACAGGAAAATCGTCCACTTTACGAAGTATCCTTTTTCCAGCGTTACGCTTGCAAAAAGGAAGATTTTGGGAGGCGGCACTATTGGATTTTACAACTTACAACTCTATTCCCAATGTTACAGAAGGTAAAAATAACTTATTGCATTATTATAAAGGAAAAGATGCCAGTGGGAAATTTACAGACTTACAAGAGTGCAGGTTACCCACAGGATCCTATGAAATTGATCATATAAATGAATTTTTGCAAACTAAAATGGGAAAAGACAATATAACATTAAAAGGTAATAATAATACGATGAAAGCTGAAATTACTTCCAGATATTATATAGACTTTACTCAACCAAACTCAATTGGTGATTTATTAGGATTTTCCAACGATGAGCCTGTTTTAGAACCAGATATAACACATTCCGGTAAGAAAACAGTAACAATATTAAAAGTCAATAGTATAGACATAACTTGTAACATTATACAAGGAGCTTACAGGGATGGGGCTAACACCCATATCATACATACATTTTACCCAAGTGTACCACCTGGATTTAAAATTGTTGAAAAGCCACAAAACCTGGTATATCTACCGTTAAACACCACTTTCATTTCAGACATCGTGTTGAGCGTATTGGATCAAGACGGTAACTTGGTAGACTTCAGAGAGGAGCCTATTACGGTTAGATTACATTTAAAATTGACACTTTAATACAAAATCATGGGTTTAACATTTAAAAGCGAACAACCTACGGGAAACCGCATTAGTAGCTCTTCAGCTGTGGAAGAGTTAACACGTGAGAACATTCGTTTCTTAGAGAGAATTGGATTAAAATTAACCGATTATGGATATACTGGATATAGCGCAGGGTCCAACATTCGACGAAACACTATGGGAAAAAGAATATCACACCCACAACCCTTACACTTCATCGAAATTAAACAATAACGATGAAATTCGTATCCCCATACAAAATCAAGACATTTACACACTACCATGTGAAAGTTACTTGTATATTGAAGGAAAAGTTACTAAAAAGGATGGTAAGACTACTGGTACAAAGGTTCCATTTATAAATAATCCAATGGCTTTCCTATTTGATGAAATTAGATACGAAATATCAGGTGTAACAGTTGATTCCACTAAAAAAGTAGGTATTGCAACAACTTTAAAGGGGTTAACATCTATATCACCTAGTGAAACAAACTTACTACAACCTGCAGGATGGGTTTTACCTACAAATGACACAATCAGTCCAGATGCAAAGGGATATTTTGATTTTCATATTCCATTACGTTTGTTGCTTGGTTTTGCTGAAGACTATAGAAAAATAATATTAAATGTTAAACAAGAATTAGTTTTGTTGAGATCTTCAAACGATAAAGACATTATTAAAGCTGCAGACGGTACAACGGATGCAGACTTAGAATGGAAATTAACATTAGACAAAATTGTATGGAGAGTTCCACATGTTAAATTAGCTGACGAGCATAGGATGCTGCTATTAAGAAAGGCTGATCGTGATATTGTAATTCTTTTTAGAAGTTGGGAATTCCATGAACATCCCAGCTTGCCAACTACGGATCGTCACACTTGGACTGTTAAAACATCTAATTATGTGGAACGAGCCAGGTATATTATATTTGGTTTACAAACAGGTAGAAGGGACACCATCACCAAACATGCAGGCCAATTTGATCATTGTGACTTAAAAAATATTAAAGTTTATTTAAATTCACAATTTTTTCCATACGACAATTTAAATGTGTCATTCGCTAATAAAAAGTACAGCATATTGTACGATATGTATGCAAGATTCCAAAGTTCATATTACGGTAAAACAAATGCACCTTTACTATCACCAGAAAAATACTTAGATGGTTACCCTATAGTTGTAATCGATTGTTCTAAACAAAATGAATCTGTAAAATCATCAAGTGTGGATATAAAAATAGAAATGGAATTTAACGCAGCTATACCGGCTAATACAACTGCATACTGTTTAATTCTACATGATAAAATCGTAACATACACACCTTTAACTGGAATTGTTAAAAATGTATTATAAAAACCGGTTTTGTTCCATTCCGCGAGTATAAAAGCAGAGCGTACAGGCCGCTCTTCATCAGTTTGTTGCCTACTGTTGTATGGGTAGCATCGTATTCAATATGGCTTCTCCTAGTGGTACACCTGAAAATGTGGTAGATATTGAGAAGGAGATATCTGAGTTTTTTGATCTTCAAGGTCACCAGGAAGAAGGTGAACAAAACGTTTGCGGACAACTTCACGCCAGTAATAATGTTGAAGAAAAAGGTAAAAGAAGAAAGAATATACAAAAGAGAAAAAGGGATATTGAAGATAATATTTCTCCAAACATATTGAGTGAGGTATTTTTGCGAATATTTTACCCAATCTCTTCCAGTTTGGACAAAAGTGTTTTAATCGGTGTTATGAAATCGACAGATTATTCCCCTACTGTAATTTTAACTCATGGACCCAAAATGATTTTGTTTACGGACAGTGCTTGGGAATCATTTATGAAACACTTGCATCTGCTAGAATGCTATTTAAGTAGTAACATGTTTGGAAGAAAGACAAGAGTAGGACTTTTAGATTCAAATGTGGAAATCGATATTATTAAACAACGTGGTGATCATCAGCTGAGGTTTAGAGACACAACAAGACATGATAACAAAATTCAACTTAATCGAGAGGAGTTTTTTATTTTAACTTGTGCGACTGAACCTATAACAAGATATTTGAGACAACTGGTGTTTTCAAGTTCGATTATTAAAGATTATCTGGAAGACACTTTGGATAAACAACCGGACGCAACTATATTATACGGACCTGTGGATACTTCTATATTTAATAGAGTTCCTCATGAAGTACGGATGTGGAGACAATTGGAAAAGTACGCTCAACTACATAAGAAATCAGTAAAACAGGAAGAAGAGGAAGATGGAGGAGAAGAATCAAGTGTTAGTGATGAAAACGAAAACAAGGAAAATATAAAGATGGAAACTTAAATGACAATGATTAGTTTTTTAAAACAATAACCAACATTTTGTGGGGTTAGGCCTATTGGGGACGGTGCCCACGTTAAATATACACCAACGCGCCAACAACTGTACGGCCTGGTATAAAAGTAGTACCTACCGTGGTGTGGAAATCAGTTGAACTCCTGACTTCATAATGAGCAGACGTGTGACCTTCAAAATGGACAAGGGAGAAGAAGAAGAACAAGTAAAGTCCAAGCCTGGTATTATTGAGTTTCAAGCGTTTCGTGGTAATGATGATAGATTCATTATAAAAGAACTTGTGTTTTTGGACATGAATACAAGTGTTCCTTATTCGTTTTTATTTAAACCACCATGTTCTTATTCATCTTTAACTAGTAAAGCCGCTACTACCAACAGATGGATTTCAAAACATTTCCATCATATCGATTGGTATGATGGTTTTACAAGTTACACGGACTTGTATCACATTATGCATCACTTTTCAGACAAGTTTACCAATATTTACACAAAAGGACTGGAAAAGAAAAGATGGATCGAAGGATTTACTCATGTTCCGGTTAATGACGTGGAATTGGATAAGAATTACCAATACATGCTGGAAACCATATGTATTTGTACAAAAAGCCCAGAACATGATAAGGATAGACATTGCGCTTTGAAAAACGCCTATAAACTCGCCTCTTACCTTTAAAGTGGGGAAGTGGGGAGTGGTGGGGGTAACGGGGGTTATATAAGTGGGGAGCAGACCGGGACCTGGCATGAGTATTACTCGAGATTCCGAGACGACATCTCCGAGCAAGAAGACGATCTGTAACCTGACCATGGCATCTCACCAGTTCCTTCAGACTTTGGTCGAGCAGTTCAATGCTCACTCCAAGTCAACAATATTACCTGTAAAGAAGTGCTCGGAACTAAAAGATGAGAAGCACTACATAATCCATGCTATGAAGAAGATGGAGACTACAGTTGGGGAGGCCATCTGCTGCAGTCTCAGCGAGGCACCGTTTACTCCGGGGGATGAACCAAAGTTCCAGGTGTACCTGCCCAAGAGATTCGTCCATCTTCTAAAAAACGAGGATCTTCGCTCTATTCAACCCGGGTGTCTATACCTGGTGTCCTACGGCTGCACGGGTAGCAATTCTACAGAGTTGACCATCCACATCGCTGACAAGCAGCAGTGTTAGATTTAAGTTTTAAAGTTGTACATATGTTATTGTAATGTTTTATAAATAAATATATCATAAAAGACAAAAAATAAAAAAACAAAAAAATGCAACATATCAATATGTGAAGTTTGTCACATATTGATATGTTGCATTTTTTTTAAACTTCGCGGGTGACCTTGACCTTTGACCTTTGCATTTCACAATTACCCCCACTACCGCACTAGGATTCAAACCTGCTTGGATGCGAAAAACGGTCAGTCTGTTGCCAACTAGCAAACGATGAGCACCTTGTACGAGCTTTGCTTACAACGAGTTATAACTGACGCATCTTTATTCCAGACGGCTTTACAAGATAATATCCCTATAACAGTAAAGCAGGATATCGAAGAGTACAAGAAAGATAATAGAGGGTATTCGGGATACTCCTGGTATAGGTTCCAAGACGGGGAAAAGTTTTGTAGGCCTTGTGGCGATGCTGCCGTCAGAGACCTTCGACGGTTCATACAGGAAGGTGGTAGAAAACAGTTCGGATTTCTAGCACCGATGTTTAGATTTGAAAACTACAAGGACACCTGTGCTATTTGTTCCATCCCATTGTATCGATGGAAAAAGTTTAGAAGTGTTTAATTGGATCTTCCATACCCCCACCACCGTTACCGCCACCACTTTTTCATGTACCTCCAAACGCTGTGCCTCGGCTTCATTTCTACTCCAGCAGCCAACCTAGCAACATCAGGATGTCTCTGAACGTCAGTTGCACAAGTTACGAGGAGGTGAGCATCAAGACTCAGCAGGAGCTAAACGACTTGTACAAGGAGTTGCAGCTGATGGTGGCACGAGGCTACCGTATAAACGTGCAAGTTTACGCTTGCAATATACGGAACACCCGGCAGCCAAAGGAAGAGCCTGGACACTCCTCGACAGCTTCCTCACCGGCGTCCATGAAGACCGAGCCGGACAACTTAGATTACTTCAGCTGACTAGCAGTTGTATTTCTTGTTCTAACCATTGTAGAATATGTTTATTTTTTCATTATATTAAAGAAGTAAATGAGCAAAAACACCTATCTTGTTACTGACATATGAGCTCAGTAACAAGATAGGTTTTTTTTAAAACACGGTTTGAATGACCTTGAAACTTCCCCCTCCACTGCTTTGCTACCCCCACCACTTGACTATTGATGTACATGGCACATCACAATTGGAAACCTCATTCCATCTTCAACAGCCAAACCGACAACATCAACAATGGCAAACCTACCAACAGATAAAACATGTCCTCACGTTTGCTGTGACTTAGTCCACGAGTTGGAGAAGAGGATGCAGGAGAGAGCAATACGAAGAAAGCAGATCCACTAAGAAAATATCATGATAGTCAACGGCTATCTTTTATTGTTCGGCCTTATTATGGTTGTACTTTTCATACTGTATGGCATAGTCACATGTGTCGGCAAGGTTGCAGAAGAAAACGCTCGTCACCATCAATTGGAAAGTTTTAATGTTACTTTGTAGGTTTTCCTTTTTTTTTAAAAGTCCGTTTGGATGACCTTGAAACTTCCCCCACTACTCCACCACGCCCCCCACCACTTCACCATGTTCCTGCATGAGCATCACATCAACCGTCATTCCTTGTCCGACAAGCAACCATGGCAGACAACACCATCAGCCAAGCTGACTCCACAACTGATGTCGGTACAAGTACTGGTTGGACACTGTCGATCGATAGTGTACACTATTTGGAAACGGTTTGCGAACGGATGAAGGAAATACTCCGGGACAACCCTGGGATTGTAATTCAGATGAATTTGAATTACGATTGGTCGCAAGTTGGATTGCGCCAGGATGACGACGGCCAGCACTCACCACAATATTCACCGATGTCGCCAATCTATCCTTACGGTGAGTCTGATGTCGAAGAAGATGTGGGGGACGAGGCTCATGAAGATGTGGGAGACAACGAGGCTGAAGAGGAGTAACCTTCATTCCTTTTTTTTAAAAACCCAAATTGGATGACCTTGAGAATTCCCCCTCCAGTATTTCCTTTTTTTTTAAAACCCAAATTGAATGACCTTGAAAATACCCCCTCCACATACTTTTGGTTTACCCCCTCTACTTTTCAATACTGTTACCACAGTCAGTAGCTCACCTCATTCCTTGCTTAGCTATCATGGCGGACAGCACTCTTTCTCAAGTTGACTCAACTACGGATGAAGAATGGCCATTTTCGTGGAATGTTCATCTACAAGATTCAGCAGAAGTGGATATGTTGCATGAAAAATTGGTATACGTTTTAAACGAAAACCCTAACATTGAATGTAGGATGACTATGGATTTCGATGCGACAGGGGTCCACACTCAACCTTGCACTTCCAGCCAGCCTGAGCCTCAGCTTCAGCCAAAGAACTTTACACATCTTTACACTCCAATACAGCCGGAGGATGTAGTTATCAGCGAGGCGGACTCAACTACAAGTTATATTGAGCCAACAAATTGGAAGCTTGTTGTTGACACCTTACACAAGGTCGACTTGGTGTGTGATAAATTAAAGGAGTTGATGATGCAAGATCCTGGTCTTCGTTTTAAAATTGATATGTTTTTCATCTGGGGAGCACCTGCGCGGGGCTCTTCGTCTGACAGCTCTCCAAGTACGACGGACGAGGAGGAGGAGGATGACTAGTCATCTTTTTTAAAACTCCGTTTGAATGGCCTTGACCTTTCCCCCTCCACTGAGTTTATTTAAGGGGCACTCTCACTAACTGCAGCATCATTTCATCGCGCACCTTCACCACAGCAACATGGAAAGTCAACTCAACTACTGTTGCGAACAGAAATGTTTTTCATGGCAAAATGACATTGATGTGGTGGATGGCCTGGCATGTAGAAAATGTGAAGCTTTTGGTCAGTGCATGTGTAAATGCAAGTCTTGGAAGAAGCCGAAACCGGAGTTGAAGACATTCCATGTGTACCAGATGAGAGGGCATAAGTACACTTGTTGCCCTGAACGTTGCATTGAATTTAATCTAAAACAGCCAACTGGCTGCAAAATGTGCAACAATCATTTTGCAGGTTTTTGCAAACATTATTTAGGAGCGTGTCAGTACAGATCAACTTGGCATACCGAAGCACTCACTATCAATGAAATCGCTATAGACTCACAAGAGTAGTCTTTCTACTCTTTGACTTTTTTAAAACTCCGTTTGAATGGCCTTGACCTTTCCCCCTCCACTCGCCTTAGTTTATATAAGCTCCATTCCCACTGACCACGGCATCACTTCATCTTGCTCCCTCACTGAAGCAACATCAAGTATGGAAACTAAGCGTGTCTCATGTTGCGAGCATAAGTGTTTGGAGAAGCCAGGCGTCACGTATTGTGCAAAGAAGCGTTGGGAGGAAGAGACGGGGACAACCTATTGCTGTGAGGATAAGTGTTTCCTCTTACCAAAGTGGCAAGTGGATGGGCTGGCCTGCCGGCAATGTGAATGCTTCGGATGTTGCAGGTGTAGATGCAAGAACCAACAGCTGCCACCACCGGTACTACAAACTTTCAAAATCTACAAATCCAAATACTTTTATACTTGTTGTCCGCAGCGGTGTGTTAAGTTTCACTTCTCAAACCTTACCAATTGTCGGAAGTGCTATGGACAACCTGATGGATGGTGCAACCGTTTTCTGGACTCCTGCCGCTACAGATCGGATTGGTTTACAGATCCGTTGGAAATTGATGAAGTTGCCCAGGAAGCACAAGAGTAGTCTTTCTACTCTTTAACTTTTTTAAAACTCCGTTTGAATGACCTTGAGATTTCCCCCTCCACTTCCCCATATACCTAGAGTACACAGAGCCTGACAGTCAGTCACTCGGTGGCTGTCGTGGGGTGCGCATCGGTGTCGGCGCTCCGTTGTTAAGTTTTCAAGGTCACAGTAATATCAAATTGTTGGTGTTGTGCTGGTTCAAGGTCACCTGAGGGATTACCGATTGCCCATTTAGGCAGAGTCATGTCAGAAACTCGAGTTTAACTTGGCACTTTTGCCGTTTCTCGTCGAAAATTCACTCCAAGTGGTCAAGGTCACGGGGACTCTGACTGAAACTCGGAGCGTAGTGCGAGAAACGGCAAAAGTGCCAAAAAATTTTAAGTTTCGGCGTGACCTTGACCTTAGTGGCGTCGGTGACGTCATTTTGATGACGTAAGGGGTGATGACGTCATCAGCACGTCATTTCTGTGACGTCATGGGTGTGACGTCATCGATGACGCAATCGATGACGTCATCGATGACGTCATCGGTGAGGTCATTGACCTCGATGACGTCATCCCTCAGGTGACCTTGAACTGGCCCAGCATCCCCAATTTTGCACTACTGTAGTAAAATGCAAGATATCGACCCTGTTACGTTAGTTTCTCTTTGAAGGGGTTTAAGGGGGTTTTCCTAGTTACTATAGGCTTCGTTCACGGAAGCAAGAAAAGCTTAGGTAATTTTGTCTTATGTCTGGAGGCCAGACTGGGAGATTTGGTCTACATGAAATATAAATTTCATCACAGGCCGTATACAAGGCTTTTTTAATGCCAAAATCGGAAACACAAATTCTCTCTCTTTTTTTTTTTTTTTTTTTTTAAGAAACCAAGTTAAATTAAAGAAGACGATCATAAATATTGGCTTGCAAAGAGTTTTGCTTTTTAATCCTATGTTGTATTAGATGGTTAATAAAATTTAAAAAAAATTGATGGACAATGCACGACTACAATGTTTGTGATAGCAGCTCACTGCTTCCCCCGTATTGAGTTTGAGGTGAACAAATAATTTATTGGTGAAAAATGCGTTCACACCTGTCGAACTATTTAACTTGGTTGTAAGGTGTGCTGAATCATGGGCAGCTAAGAAAAATCTGTTTATATACTCAATTGAATGTAGTTCTGTCCTTTTAAGAACAGTTAGGAAAAACTGAACTGGAGCGAAAGCTCGGTAAAATTGTTGGTTGAGTATGTATAACTAGAGGAAATCTCTAAAACTTTCAATAAAAATTAAACAAAATTAAACAATAAACGTAAAACTTTGTTTAAAGTTTCCTAATTACAAATTTTTATATACGTTTTACTTATTCATTTAATAAATATGACTGGGAACACAGATTTGGTTTGATTTGGAACTCTGTAAAATAAAAATAAAAAAATGAAATAGGTTTCTTGATGCTTAAAACATAAGAATATTTATGAAATTACATTTTAATATGCCGTTTTAAACATTTTAATTACGAAAATGTAATAATGATAAACTATATAAGAATCTTAATTATTAAAGAAACACATGACAAATTTACTGTCAGAAAGGCTATACTTAGGTAAAGTAATTAAAACTATTAAAATTATCTTATTAGATTATTCAAAACATTTGGTTTTGCAAAATAACAAATTTTATAAATCATATCTCATATTTCTAAGCTTATGACGACGCGTGTAACACAGAATGAACGTTTTTGACACCTAAGAGCCAATTGAACAAATAAATAATAGTAAACTGGATTTAATATAATATATTTTAAAACAGTTTAAAAGAGCTAAAAGTGTGCAATTAAACTGAAATGGCGCAAACTACCCAAAATTTATCTTATATTTTCTTTACGATTATTTAACCTTATGAATTTATAAAAATATTTCATAATTCATAGTATAAGGTTATAAAGATTCATTTTCTTATCCGATGTCAGGTATTTTGACAAAAACTAAATCCAATTTTGTCTTCAATATTAAATTCCTTGAGAGAGGCTTGACCTTTAAAAGGAAAGGATTATAAATAATCTGCCTAATGAATGATAGTTTTTTTATGATTAATATTATTTTTATTATTATTGTATTTCACATTGATTGCTATGAACCATAAGTAACGTAAATTGGAAAGTTTTTATTTTTTTAATATATTTTAATAGCTTTTTAAGTTTGTTCAGAATTATTAATGGAACTTAATTAGGACTGAGGCACATTCTGGTGAGTGAGTTTTGTGAAAGATCTAGGCTACGGAAGAGTAGAATTATGTGTAATCGATTAACTCACGAAGTCGTGTAAGTTTTTGTTTAGATTTTCTTCAGAAGTATTGCTAGTACCTAAGTTGAATGGAAAAATAGTAAAAAAATTAACATATTGGTAAAATAGATATACACTAGGTAAGAGATAAAAAATTATCCCAGCTTCCAAGAAGTTATTTTAGTGTAAAAACAAACTGAAACAATGTACAGGATGTGGCCGTAAGGTATTATTAAACATGGGAATCATATTATTTTATTGCATCACACAACAAAATCAGGAAAAGGCAAAGCAATCGATTTCTCGAATATACTTTAAAATAAATTGTGCTTGGTGTCCTTTATGTGGCGTTAAATACATTTGTTTGAAATTAATATAGTCATAAAAAGATAATTTTTTAACAAGGTGATGATATATGATCTATGATAAACAACCCCTGAGGAATATATAAAAAATAAATATATGAGAAAAAAACATAGCATCAATGAAGAATTGTAAAAAATGTCAAATAGTTAAAGAAAGAACACCTCAATGGTTACCAAGGATTGTAAGAATCTGATAAAACCACGTGTCTAGAGGAGTCCTATCAGTATGTACAATATCCTATCTAATTATATCTGCTGATTTAATATTAAAAGGAAGGGCAGATTTTTACAATCTGTTCGAGGTAGGAGGACTTTGGTCTGCTATTTCATTCACTAATTGGTTACTACACAAATTCACGAAAAGCCTATTGTACACTAAACAAAGTTATGGAGGACTTTGACTAAAATACATCACTTGCTAATGGCTGCCAAACCGGAAAATTATTTTTCTCCCGATTTCAACATCTATGATTTGTTGGAGAGGATGTGGGAATGTTACTGACGAACACCTTTCGTACCTGGTATTGCATAGATAGACTCACGGACACTTTGAGCAAAAGGAGTGTGAAGGCCCAGTTGACCTCAGGTGTAGAGGATGCGACCAACGTGAAATTTATTCTCTTGTCCACGTTGTAGGGTACTGAAACTTTAGCCTTGATGCTGTTACTTCAGAGCATTAGGTAGTTGTTGGCAGGTTTTCAGGGGAGCAATTTGAATGCGAAGGTATGGTTATTTATTCACCAATGAGGACCAATATGGAAGGGATTTGGTAGACGACCTAAAAAGGTTTTTATTTAAATAAGCACAAGCCTTAATTCAGTGACAGAATTGTGGGATTGTGGTTTCAGGCACTGATAGAAAAGGCGATAAAAAATGCACTATTACTTGATTAAAGCCTTTAAACCTAAGTTTAAGACGAATTAAACGGTTGTTTTTAATACATTAAATAGAAAAAATCTGATGTATGTGACAAGATCATAACTGCTGACCTTCCAAAAATAAAAAGCAATATTGTTTTTTTTTTTTTTTTTTTTTTTTTTTACTTAACTAATGTCGAAAACTTATTGTTCAATAGAGTGAATTGAAAGTATAATAATAAGTATAAAGTATAGAGTTTGTTAAAAAAGTACATAGTAAAGTAAATGTATTATTAGTTTCACAAAATTATAACTTATGATTCATTAATTCTACGCAGAGTATTTTCTTCATTTTTTTAAAATAAAGTAACCTAATTCACTACTTAAAAATGGAAACAAATCTAGCGAAAATGAATCCCTTTTGGAAAATTAAGTAATATTAAACACACAATAAACTGTCATATTTAAAGTTTAATTCACTTTTTCTACAATTATTCTATATAAGAACTGATTTGTTATAAATTAAAAAATATAACCAACTATAAATGATAATCGTCGTAAATTTAATTTAACCATTGTAGATTTATAATAGAATGTTTTAAAACTTAAATATCTTACTATTCAAGTCGGTATAGAAAGCAGACTTTGATTTAAAATCTCAGCTGGGAATTGCTTCTCCAATATCGTTTAGATTCAATTACGTTTAGGCCAAAAATAAATTTGCATCAGTAACTCACTGTTTATGTTTCATTATTTTCTTTCACTGTTTTATTGTTGACTTAGTGAATTCGGTTTTATAGAACTCTCGTTTGCCTCTGGTGATTAACTTAATTTGAAAAACATTAATAATGGTAAAAAGTATATAGAGCCTGTCTTTCTTTTAACATACGAATAAGCAGCAAAATTTATTTTTTTTTTTAAGAGGGTAATCATGAGATGTAGTAAGAAAAATAAATAAAACACAAATATGCAAAACATTTTGAATACAATTTTTCACAGCTACAAGAGGTATGGTAATTTGGTTAAGGATGATGGGCCTCAGATGTGGAGTTATTTAAGTAATCGTGGTCAATGTTTTTCTCTGTATATTATAAAATTCCTAAAAAATTATAGAGTCCTCATTTACGATTAGTCTTAGGACCCTTGTTGCTTGTAAAACAAGCAAAGCTGTTTTCATAATAATAATTAAAATAACGGTATGTAAAACACTCAACTTAGACTTTTATATTTTATTAGTGATTGTAAATGATCAATATGAATGTTTTTGCTCTCAGTAAGAGGAGATTGTGATAATCACGAAGAAGAGGATCGACACCGTCATCCCGTTCCGAGTGGGAAGGGAGGCGGTCCAATCAACTCGTGCTGCACCTTGGTGTTATGGTGGACACCAAGTTAAGCTGGAGGGATCAGATATTACGTACGGCGGACAAGGCCGCTAAGGTAGTCACTTACCTTAGTAGGCCAATGGCCAATGTCGGGGGTCCCCGATCTAGCAGAAGACGTCGGATGATGTCCGCGGTCCAGTCCGTGCTTCTTTATGGAGCAGAGGTGTGGGCAGACGCTCTCGATAAAGAGTTATACAGGTTGCGACTCGCCCGGGTTCAGTGTCAAGCGGCGCTCCGGGTGTGTTCCAACTACCGGACAGTGGCCGAGCCTGCCGTCCTGGTGGTCGCCGAAGTCATCCCTGTCAAGCTCTTGGCAGGAGAGAGGAAGACAATTTATCAGTGACAGGGCGAGATCGGAAAGGACACGGAAAGAACAGAAGAGCGTATCCAAACCTTCCAGCAGAGGCAACACAGCTGGGAGCACGACACCCGAGGACGATGGAGTGCGCGACTTATCAAGCAGGTCCAACCATGGGTGGAACGGCGGCATGGGGAGGTAGACTACTACCTGACCCAATTCTTGACAGGTCACGGCTAATTTCGGTCGTACCTGGATCGGATGGGCAAGACCGGTTCATCGGACTGCATCTATTGCCCGGGCGTTCCCCCGACGATGCGGAACACACATTCTTCCGCTGCCTACGTCGGGAAGGGCCCCGCCTGGATGCAACACAAAATTTTGGTGCATTTTCGGTGGACTCGGTCTGCCAAAAGATTTTGGAGGATGAGGGCAACTGGGATTGTTTATCACAGTTCTTCCGGGGCATCCTCCTGGAAAAGAAAGCCGATCTGGACCGCGAAGTGGCCTAGATCCCTTGATCGAGCAGCTGGATAAGGAGCGAGCCCCATAGGCGTAAGCCAAATGTAGGCCTAGCCTGACGTAACGTGATAAAAAATTCCAGGTTAGAATCCTAATGAGTAGAGGAGGTTTTTTAGTGGGTAAACCCGTTTTTTAGGGGAGCCCCATACTACTCGCTGGCCACCTGTGTGCGTAACGCATTTTTCCCGCCTCTACCTAAAAAAAGTGATTGTTTTACTCCAAATAGACTATCGCTATATCGTGTATCAATCCTGGGGTAAAAAACATATTTGAAGTGGATTGGGTTAAACTGGTTTTAGATCGATTACAAACGAAATATTATTTTATTTTTGCAATTAAAATTTAAAACATATACAGCATTGAAGTGAATCGTTAAAAATTATATGTTATGAAATAATATTATTATGTAATGGAATGCAGATCGAGAATACTTTAAACAAAATGTAACATCAATTAAATACCCAGGGTAAAATATTAAATTCCTTTATCATTTTGTTTGTTATTATATAACACTATGTATTAACATTTTATAGGCATTAACGTGACGCTTTCCGTAAGAAGTTATTTTTTATGACCAATACTAAAGTCGCTATAGCAAAGTTTCTGTTTATCAAAAAGCAAATTTAGGTCCGTGATATTAATTCTATGTTGAAATGAGGAAACTTTTGAAAAACAACATTTAAAATAATAATTTTTATCTGATGGAAAGTGCGTGGATCTAAGTTGGGCTATTAATAAGTAGTGGCCCATTTAAATCATCAATATCCGAACTATGACAATTCAATAATATTACTTTTACATTGATTAGTTTTTTTACTGGAAATTAATCAGTTTTGCCAAAAGTTTGTCATGTTTATTTTTCAATCCAGTGTACAAGTAATATATTTGACTCATATTTCCTTTTTTCATAAATGGTTTTTTTTAACTCTACTTAGGTATCAATCATCAACAAACAAGGTGATTGTTTATTTCTTTTACTATTTTCATGTTATGAAGGGCTACATTATTAACTTCCTTATGACAAAGTTATAAATGTAAAAAAGTGAAAGTGGAAAGAAAACAATAAAACGTTTGATTAAACAGGGTGTATTTTAAAAATGTTTATGTCGAAATATAACGTTTAGAACAGATAATTATATGCATTATTTTGCTTTTAAATTATTATATTCAGATTAAAATTTTAGTGTTTTAATAGCGCTCCATTGTCTATGTTAAAATATAAAAAAGAACCACAATGTTTTATATCCGTAGTACTGTACAGTAGTGCATAATTTTAAAATGCATTATTAAAAAAAAATCTTTCGTGTACAGTAAAATATGTATTTTGTAAAGAGGACTATTTAAAGTTATAGAACAGATTGGTCGGTTTTAATCTCTATATCGTGGAAGAATGAATGACCACAAAGCTCCCAACTCTGAGGACAATCCTGCAGATAGGCCGCAACATCGTTCCTTATAACTGGGATTCTGCAGTTATCCAACACCTGGCGAAGAAAATTTGCTGTATTTTATGCTATTTTTATCATTCTATTTATGATTTTTCACTTCATTATTTACATTAATTGTAGTTTATTCTCTAAAATAAAATGAAACATTTTTATCAAACAAGGGTGGTTATTTGTAAAAAGAGAGTGTAAAAATAGTTTAAAAATTGTGTTATGCAGATCGCATTAATATAAAATAACACTGAACGACTTAGTACCCATGCAGATACACAACTGATCATATTTTGTGTCCATTTATTTGGAAAAACGGGTATTTCTGAAGTTTATTAATAATTATTTGAACAAACGATTGAAATAATATTATTTTAAATTATAATTTGAAAAAAAAACGAGTTATATGACTCAAAAGTCATAGTGGCATAAAACGGAGGGAAAAAATTTAACGACGAGTAAGTTTTTCTGCTCGTAAGGTGACAAAGGGAAAATAAAAACGATATAGATGTAAATTGAAGAAATTCTTCTAAAATAAAATAAAAAACATACATTTAAGCCCACTAAAATCTGCATTAGGTTCTCACTCATTTGAATTTCAATTAGAAGTAGCATAAGTATAAGTAAATAGCTTAACTATTAAAACTACTTACTGCACAAAGAGTTAGGCTATTTTTTGAGAAACACTTTTTCTACTTTCTATTTCTTTCTTCTTGAAAGATATTTACTTTCAATAAAGTTTCTTTTTATTCATTTTAGTGCAAAATATTGTTTTTTGTAATAAGTACGTTATTTTATACTTATGTCATATTTATCCATGATTTGATATGGCGTGATACTTTCATTGTTCTTACAGTACATATTAATATTATACATATTACATATTGTGCATATTGTACAATATTGTACATTTTAATATTAGTGTAGTAAAATTAGTCGGGAAAAATGAAATAATTTTTGGAAAGCTAATTTCTTTTGAAATGTGTTCTATGGCATCCCCTGACCTTCCTCCGAAAAGTCCCCTAAAATCCCATGTGGGGATCATGCCCAAAAATGAGGGGTTGGCCTATAAGGAGTTAAAATAAATTTTGATATTAAGCATACTAAATTTGAATAAGTTCCAGAAGGTTTATATTTATCAAATTAAAGGTCTTAAAATGTAGAGCACAATGCCGTAAACCCGACCTAAATATAACGGCCGAGAGAAAAATGGCAGACGTTCAAAATTTAGAATACAATAATACTATCAAAACTTTGAAATGCAATAACTTCTGAAATATTTGACCTTTTGAGGTCTGGTTTTCGGCTATGTACTCTCCTTATTAAGACCTTTAAAACTATGTATAGCATGGCTATGGACTAAGAAAAATTTTTCAAAACTCCCTCTTCGGGACGTCCATGTCGAGGGTGGTTCAAGGGTAATATGATGGGCATATGTCAATCTATCCCTATTTGCCAAGGTAATTGTACTAGCAAACGTTTGCCGCAAACCGGACCTCAAAAGGTCAAGTATTTCAAATATTATTACATTTTTAAGCGTTTAGATTAAAATTTGATTTTTATTCTAAGTTTGACAGACTGCCATTTTCGACTCAAGCAACCTTTTGAGATGCGGTTTGCAGCATTGAATTCTACTACTTAAGAGCTTTAATTTGATATACATAAACCTACTGGTCGACGAAGGACTTATTTCTGACTCCACGAGGGCCATCCCATCATTTTTAGACATGTTGCCCACTGGGGATTTTAGGGGACTTTTCTGAGGGAGGTCAGGGAATGACATAGAACACATTTCAGAAAAAATTGGCTGTCCAAAAATTTTTCCATTTTCCAGCCATATTTTGGCTTAATTTTACTACACTATATTATGTTTTGTGTAATTTGGCCCTGTCGATTCACCAGGGCGATGTGAGGGTTTAATACTTACATTGATATTGTTCGGTGAGTTGCACACGCTAATTGTGCACCATGTTGGCACTTTCTAGGTGGATAATTCTCTCACTTTAAATTGATGAAGATTTTTTTGCCTGGTGACAGCGTTTAAAGGCAGTCTTGGAATCTGAAAGGAATAAATACAAGCACATTACCTACTCTTAGGATCAACATTAATCTTTATGGTAGGATTTGGGATTATTTGATGTATTATGAGTTCGTATGGGGTAATTTTTATATTATATACTTATGTGATATAGAGTACTGCTTTACACGGGATAAGATTAACTTTTACATTTTTTATTTAAAAACAAATTCACAATACAACTACGTTGGTCTCAGCTAGTGTGGCCGTCGCAAGGCCCAACACGGCGTTGCTGCCTGGTGGTGGATTTGGATCTTAACTAAACGTTTTCTGATCTAATTTCTCTTCTTTCAAAGTTCTATAAAATCAGTTAATCAAAGAAGAAATAAATGTTGGAAATTTAAAGGACAGGTCTCTTTTAATGGATGAAATCATGTTCATTTCCATGTTCATGTTCATGGTTTTCACGTGGCTCTTGCAATTTCTGTGCAACTTTAGCAAACAGTTACATTATCAATTAACTGAAAAAACATAATTGATTGGTCAAAGTTAATTGGTAAAATAAATTGGTCCAAATACCCATAACCGACTATTAGCGAATTTCAATAAATTGAATACGCTATTACGGTGGTAGCCATGGTAAGACCTAAGCCCGGGACCATGTTTCTTTTTAATTTTGAAGTCCCAAGAAGCCAAAAGCACAACTTTTTTTCCATTTTCATATGTTTGTTTATATCTATCTATCTATCTATGTGTCCGTGGCACTGATAACTTTTGAAGGGGACCTCCGAGTAGTGGGATTTGGCCACTTTTAAAATCGGCCACGTGCCCCCCGAGCCACGTGACGTGGCAGCTGGCGCCAGCTGCTATGTCACATAGCTTCCGGTGGGGGTTAGAGGGTATATGAGATGCTGTAGTTATATGTTATGCCATATAGGTTGGGGTGGAGATGGCGATAGTGTTGGCGTTAGGGTGAAGTGAATTTGCGCATAAAATTAAAAGTTAGTTCAAAATTGAAATTCGTCGGTGTTGATGAAACTCTAACAGTTGAAGAAAAATTAAGAGTTAGTTGAAAATTGTAATTGAAACTTATAACTGGGATGTGGAAAATATGTCAAGGTCATCCAGAGTAAGTTTTAAAAAATTCTATCCAACTATCACCAGAAATAGTTTTAAGTTGAAGTAGTTGGTGATAGCGGGATAATTGATTCGTGCCATGGGAGAGGTGTTTATTGTTTGAAAGTTGGCGATCGAATGAGAAGCGCCACCTAGGGAGAGGGCTTATAAAATGGCAACCTTCCCCCCACCACCCCTTCCCCCACTCCTTTAGACCAATAACCGGTCGCCGACTCTATGTGGTAAAACTGAACCAGACATGGC
Source organism: Neoaliturus tenellus (assembly GCA_030545055.2). Classification (NCBI taxonomy): domain Eukaryota; kingdom Metazoa; phylum Arthropoda; class Insecta; order Hemiptera; family Cicadellidae; genus Neoaliturus; species Neoaliturus tenellus. The sequence continues at coordinate 290,294,156 of CM061531.1, forward strand.
GGCTGCCATGGATAATTCTAACCTCAAACCTTAGTTTTGCATTGGTGAGCATGAGCCACCCCCACTCCTTTACCTTTCTTTTATATTTTTAAAACCGAACAGATGTTCGGGCAGGTGTTGGGGGCAGAAATTTTAAAATATTGGGGTGGAGATGGCAATAGCGTTGGCGGTCGGTTGAACTGAATTTGCGAATAAAGTAACTAGGGTTGAACTAAAAGTATACATAAATTAAAAGTTAGTTGAAAACTGAAATTTGACGGTGTTAACAAAACTCTTAATAGTTGAACAAAACTAAAAGTTAGTTTAAAACTGAAATTTAAATTTATAAATAGGATCTGGAAAGTATGTCAAGGTCATCCAGAGTAAGTTTTAAAAAAGCCTACCCAACTACCACCAGAAATAGTTCTAAGTTGAACTAGTTGGTGATAGTAGGATAGGTTGAAGTAACTTTTGAATTTTATTAGTGAACATACAATTAATGTGCAACAGCAGAGTTTAAACAAGTTGAACTTTTGTGATGAATTACAGAGTTGTAAATGCAAACACCGACGACGATGAGAAGGTAAATGCAGAGTCCCCAGATGATGTATTTGAAAAGCTTGAACAAATGTAACATTTCAAGTTGGTTTTCCCGTTCCATTTCCAATGGTTTAATTTCCAATTTCAATTTATCCTCTTCCATTCTAGTTACGAAGGGAACTTCATCCATCATATCCATCATGATTGTGTTAGTGTTTGAAATTTTAGTGATGTTGATAGTTCAGAAGTCGAAGACGGAATAAGAAGTGAAAGGGAGAAATGTTAGTTAAATAAAGAAGTAGTGGGGGGAAGGATGAATTACAAAGAAGTGGTGGGGGAAAGACGTTGCTCTTCATTATTACCATCAGTAGTGTCAGATGGTGCAGGAGTTAGATTTAGTAAACTGTCTTCGTCTAAACTTTCAACCTTATCACAAATAGGACAATCGTATGTTATTTCCAAATTCATTTTGATGGTTGTAAAATTATCTACAAGTTCTTGTAAAATATTAAAAATGTCTTGTAACTCTTCTTTAGAGTTTATTTCAAAACTAGAATTCATTCGGGCCAATGGAGAGTTGTTCATTGTTGGAGAGTCGGTGATGGAATGAGGATCGGCGCATAGGGAGGGGGCTTATATAATGGTGACCTTGAGCAGGCGTCTAGGGAGGGGGGCTGTCTAGGGAGGGGGCTTTTATATAGGGAACCTTGAGCTTATGATTGAATAAAATGTTTAGTTCTTCTTCTTCGTCTTTTAATTCAATTATTTGAACCGAAGTAGTTGTTTCATCCTCTTCACTCGATGAAGAAAACAATTCACCAGGATTTAAATATTGAACTACAATTCTGAACCATCTTATAGGATATTCGTCAATGATAGAAAGTAAGTTTTGAAACAATTCTTCCATCTCTTCCCTGTCAGTTATTATATGTTCAAACTTGATAAATTTGTTTTCCATGTTGTTAGTTAGAGTGTTGGAAGTGGAATGATTTAATATTATATAAAAATTAGAACTAGTGGTGGGGGGAAATCTCAAGGTCATCCAAATGAAGTTTTAAAAAAGAGTGTAAAACTGAAATTACACATTTGATGGTTTTACAGGATCGGAATACCAATTTGATCTGTATTTACATCTTTTTATCATATGTGTACAAAAATCATCTTGATGAGAATTGGTGCGTTGACAATGAGCAAGATCTAGAGGGTGAAATTTGAAACATCTTTGAGGACAACATGTATGAAAATATCTTGATTTGTAAAATTTGAAAGTTCGCAATTCCGGTGGTGGTAGTTGTTTTGTTTTGCATTTGCAATAACAAGATCCGAAGAATTCACATTTAGTACAAGCTAACCCATCCACCATCATTGGTCCTAAATCTGTACACTGTTGTTCACAACAGTAACGAGGTTTGTACTTGTATTTTTGCTCTTCCATGTTGACGCTGCGGAGTCCAGTGAAAGAATAAGAGTGTATAGTGTTCAATAGTGAGTTTTATGTACTGTGAAAAGTGGTAGGGGTAATTTCAAGGTCATCCAAATGGAGTTTTAAAAAATTATACCTTACAAGTGTAAGGATTATTAAAATTTAGGAAGTTTGTTTCTCTTTGTTTTCTTCAGACTTTTTCTCTCTCTCCGCCTTAGCCATAGCAACAAGTTCTTCTGTTGATAATGGATGTACTTCAGGAAATTTTAAAATTAATTTAGCTTGATATCCTTCTTTAGTTAATACATCTAAATCTTGGGTCATTTGTTCAACATTGTTGTAGTCTTTTCCATAGATTTTTCCATCAAGTTGAATCATCATTCTGTACAACATTTTCTTAAATAGGTCTTGTCGTGGTGAGAGCTAAGAAGCGAATGATTATTTATACAAGTATCACATCCTTTTTATTAACTCACATTGATCACTTGATTCTTTAGTTGTAGCTTTGTCTGTCAAAAGTTATTCAACATTGGTAATACTTTTGGAACTTGATGTTATGTTGACCAGTTGGCGATGAAGAAGTTGTAGGTTGTGTAGAAATAAATATTTCATCATCGCAATATTTTGTTTTAGTGAACATCCTTGTATTAGTAGCACTAACATCAACAGTTAAGTGATAACCACCGGTAAGTAAAACTCGCATTTCGTTAGTTAAATCTTCAAGTTGTTCAAAAGTAGTTATGGTGTTGGTATCATAAGATGCACACTTAACCTTTAGGGACATGTTGCAGTTTTATATTCAGGGATTAAGAGCGAGATGTGTACGGTATGAAAGGTAGCAGTAGACTGATGAATTTTGCAAGTATATTTCCCCTTTTATAATTATACAAAATTGGGTCAAGGTCATCCTGTGGAATTTTTAAAAAAAGCAACATATTGTAATGTACAAAGACATTACAATATGTTGCTTTTTTTATTTTTATTTTTTGTTTTGTTTTATATCATATTTATTGAAAAAACAAATACAAAGAAATATTTACAATGTTATGTACAAATTAATCAGTAGTAGGTGTTACATGAATTGTAAGTTCAGTAGAGTTGTTTCCACTGGGTCCATGTGATACCAAATAGAGTGCGCCGGGTTGAATTATACGAAGATCTTCATTTTGAAGTAGTTGTACGAAGCGCTTTGGTAAGAAGATCTGAAATTTTGCTTCATCACCAATTGTATAAGGTGCCTCGCTCAAAGTGCAATTTATAGCATCACCTACTGAAGTTTCCATTTTCTTAATAGTATGAATGATGTAGTGTTTTTCTTCTTTTAGTTCAGAACATTTCTTCGTAGGTAGAATTGATGATTTAGAATGAGCGTTGAACTGATCAACTAAACTTTGAAGTAAGTTCTGTGATGCCATATTGATGTTGTTGTTAATCTTCTTGTTAATAAGAATGTCCGTCGGAGATGTTGTCTCTTCGGAGGTTTGAGTAATACTCATGCTGTGTCATGGTAGCGCTCTCACTTTTATAATCGACACTACCCCCACCACTGACACTACCCCCACCAGTTTGTTGAAGGAAATTATTCAAGCGGTAGGCATTCTTTAAAGCGCACTGCGACCTTCGATGTTTAAAACTTTTTGATGAAATACAAAGTTCGTTGAAGTAGCATTGGAAATCTTTATCAATTATTGCATTAATCACTTCGTTGCTTGTAAATGATTGTATCCAATTTGCTTTTTCCAATCCCCTTGTGTAGATAATTTTAAACTCTTTGCAATAATGATTCATAATGTGCGGCATCATGTTATAATTAATGAAACCTTCATCCCATCTTAAGTTGTGAAAATGTTTGTTCAACCATTTGTTTGTAACTTTCGCTTTAGTTGTTAGTCTATTAAATGGTACTGGAGGTTTGAACAAATAATGATAAACTACTGATGTGTTCATGTCCAAGATTACTAATTCTTTAATAATAAAATTACCATCATTTCCTCGGAAAGCTTGAAATTCAATTATACCTCTTTTAACTTCCATTATATGTGGCGCATTAGAAAACGAAACCCGTTTATTCATGATGAAGTCTTACTAACAACTGACTTAAAAATTGAATGAGCCGATGTTTATAACAGACAGGATTGTTCTTCTTCTTTCACTTCTTGTGCCACTTCATCAATATTAAAATTGGTGTGATAGTTGTTTAATTGTCTCCACATTTCAACTTCTTGAGGTATTCTATTAAAGATTGAAGTATCCACGGGACCGTATAAAATTGGAACAAAAGGTTTTTTGTCCAATGTATCAATTAGATAGTCTTTAATTATTGCACTTGAAAATATTAGTTGTTTCAAATATCTGGTGACGGGACCGGTAGTACAACTTAAAGTATAAAATTCTTCTTTAGTGAAATATAATTTAACATTATGTGTAGTTAAATCTCTGAAGCGAACAATTTGTCCTCCACGATGTTTTACTATATCAACTTCAATATTTGATTCCAATAAACTTAATCTTGTTCTTCTTCCAAATGTGTTGTTACTTAAATAGCACTCCAAAAGATGTAAATGTTTCATGAGAGATTCCCAAGTAATTTCACTGAAAGTAACCATTTTGTTTCCATGATTTAAAATAACAATTGGTGAATAATCCATTGATTTTAAAATTCCAACTGATATACTTTTTGTCATGCATGAAGAAATTGGGTAGATAATCCGAAGAAATACTTCTGTTAAAATATTGGTTGTAATGTTAACTTCAACCTTCTTCCTTTTTACTTCTTTTTCAGCTTTTTCTTCTTCTCTCTTCTTATGTTTGTTGAATTTTAGGAACTCGTCCATTTCTCGTTCAACTTGTTTTTCTATATCTGAACTATTATCATCCATTAGAGGTGTATTTTCTTCTCCGTTAGTAGAATTCATCTTGCGAATGATGTTTCCCATACGACGGTTGAAGATAGAATGAAGTTTCTACTAATTATTTTCTCGCTTTTATATTTTTCGTAAATCCTTGAAATTTATACAATTACATAATTGTTTGTTTTGAACTTGTCTTTCACAAATGAAATTCTAACCTCAAAAATTAAAGCAGATAATTCTAACCTCAAAAATTTGCAGTTGTTGTACAATTCTTCTTAAAGTACATTCTTCACAATTCCGGTCAGCGGTGTGTAAGTAACTATTTTATCATGTAGAATTAGACAGTATGCCGAAGTTCCATCCGCTACTGGTTCTTCAAATTCCATTTCAATTTTTATATCCACACTTGATGATTTTACCGATTCATTTTGTTTTGAACAATCGATTACAATTATTGGAGCCTTGGAATAATACTGGTCAGGTGATAATAGTGGTGTATTAGTCTTTCCATAATATGACGATTGAAATCTTGCATACATATCGTATAAAATAGAAAAACGTTTTTTGCTGAACATGACATTCAAATTGTCATAGGGAAAGAATTGAGAGTTTAGGAAAACTTTACAATTCTTTATTTTACAGTGATCAAATTGACCAGCATTTGCAGTGATAACATCTTTTCGCTTAGTTTGAAAACCGAGTATTATGTACCTTGCTCGTTCCAAGTAAGTTGATGTCTTGACGGTCCATGTTTGTCGTTCTGTCTGAGGTAGTGTAGGGTATTCATGAAATTCCCAACTTCGGAATGGCATCACAATATCACGGTCAGATTTCAACTTTCTCAATAATAGGATTCTATGTTCATCAGCCAATCTTACATGAGGTACTCTCCAAACAACTTTATCCAACTGTAGTTGCCATTCCAGTTTATCTTCCGTAGTTGCAGGGTCTGCAAGTATCAAGTCCTTATTAGTTGAAGATCTGAGTAATACTAATTCTTGTTTGACATTTATTATTACCCGTTTGTAATCTTCAGCGAATCCCAAAAGCAATCGTAAAGGTACATGAAAATCAAAGTGACCGTTGGAAGCTGGTGTTATAGTGTCTTTATCGGGGGCAACCCATCCGGCGGTGACTATTGAATTCTTCTCATGCGGTGTTAATGATGTTAATCCTTTCAATGTCGTTGTTAAACCAACCTTTTTTGTTGAATCAACCGTCACCCCTGATATTTCATATCTTATTTCATCAAAAAGATATGCCATCGGGTTATTTATAAAAGGAACTGTTGAAGCAGTTTTTCCATCCAATTTTAATACCCGTCCTTCGATGTACAAGTAACTTTCACACGGTAAAGTGTAAATATCTTGTTGTTGAATGGGGATCCTTATTTCATCGTTATTGTTTAATTTTGATGAAGTGTAAGGGTTGTGCGTGTGATATTCCTTCTCCCATAGTGTTTCGTCGAATGTTGGGTCCTTGAGATATATCCAGGATATCCATCGCTGTTAAGTTTCAATCCAATCTTCTGTAGAAAACGAATGTTGTCCGATGTTAACTCTTCCAATGTTGAGGAGCTACTGAGCTCCCGACTCTTCCGTTGCGGTTTAAATGATAATCCCATGTTGACTTTTATGTTGCTGCTCTGATGTGTATCCGTATAGTAATTGTTTCTCCTCTAAAGTCAACACTATGACCGTCTTGATCCAATATGTTCAGTACGATGTCTGAAATGAAACTGGTGTTTAACGGTAGGTATATCAAGTTTTGTGGCTTCTCAACAATTTTAAAACCGGGAGCCACTGTTGGATAAAATGTATGTAAAATATGTTGATTAACTCCATCTCTATACGATCCGTGTATAATGTTGCACGTGACATCGATACTATTTACTTTCAATATTGTTACAGTTGAATCACCTGAATGAGTAGTTCCAGGAGTTAAGATTTTCTTTTTTGTATCTGTAAATCCAAGTAAACTGCCAATCGACTGTTCCAAGCTGACATCAATATAATATTTTGAAGTTATTTCTGCTTTTAAAGTATTATTGTTTCCTTTAACGGTAATATTGTCTTCTCCGAGTTTTTTCTGTAATAATTGGTTTATATCATCAATTTCATAAGCTCCAGTAGGAAATGTAATTATTTTTAATTCTGAGTATTTTCCTGTAGCATCCTTAGTTTCATAATAATGTAGTAAATTATTCTTCCCTTCCGTAACATTGGGAATTGAGTTGTAGGTAGTCAAATCAAGTAATGCCGCTTCCCATAATCGTTCCTTGGATAGACGCAATGCTGGGAACAGCGTACTTTTCAATGTGGATGAATTTCCACTCAATGACACTGTATACGATGACATCTTAAAGCTGACTGACACTTTTCGCTAGAAACTCCAAACATAAATGCCCACATATTTCAGTATTGTTAGGTTGTTCTTTTTTGTAATTGTAAAAAATGTTTTTTGAGTTTCGAAAATAATGTTGAAGTTCTTTTGGCGGTGGTAGATTGCCAAAACTGTCAAAGTAGTAAACGGTTTGTCCAAGCTTTTTATAGCATACCCAATGAGTACCTGGACCATAGGTGGAATCCAAATTTACTATTCCAGTTTCATTTTTCCATATTTTAGTTGGTAATGCATCTTTCATAAAAACTCCTCGAAAGAATGGTATTTTCAAACATTTCACATAATCATTTAACTGATGATTTGTTAAGGCTTTATTTGGAATTATCAATTGACTCTTCTTATTTAGTACACACGGTATGGTCTTAGGTATAAACCTGCTCCGTTTTTTACCATTTGCCAAACAGAAGTCTTCTTTACATTTGGCTTATGAGTTCTACGACGTCCTTTTTTAATGTTTCCACCTCTTTTGGGAGCGCCTTTCTTTGCAGGTCTTCCTCTGCGACGTTTTCCACCACCTAACTTTGCTTTCGTCTTCATGGCTGTAGTTACTGCCCAAGCCGATGCTTTTTCTGCAATACTTGCGTCACTTGATTTTACTCTTTGCCAAGCTTTTTCCGCTAGAATTTTATCTGCTATTGATCTATTTGTTGAATCTTTATACTTTGAATATGCTATATCGTGTTCCTTGCAAGCTTGATCTAATTTATTAATTCCAGGATCTCCTCTTGCTAAACGCTTTGCCAACTTAGTTCCAGGTCCACAATATTGATAACCTCCGGGCAGATGTAATTCGTATGGTAAAGCGTCTATTGTTCGATTTACAACAGCACCAACTGGAATCCGTCTAAGCAGGGATAATGCAGCTGATGTTATACCACGTCCTCTCTTGCCGCTGTCTTGACGATGACTGAGCGATACGGTCTTCATTATGTTGTCTTATATAACTGGCGTGTTTACTCCACGAGATACTTTACACAAATGAATAACTTGTGCAAAATCTTTTATATTTAAAGACTTAGTTATTCAAATTAATTATATATTGATTTATAATTCTATTTTTAATCCAAGCTTCCCGTTCATCGGGTTGAATTATCACATGACTCGTTGTACTAGCTATATGATTATGGGTATCAATAAGTAAATTGCCCACTATTCTTATTAAACAATCTAAATTTACAGCATCTTTTGGATGTTGAGGATCATGTAATTGCATAATACGTTTATCATTACATGTGTAAGCTGTTGAATCACTTTTTGATGTTTTTATGACTTGTCCAATAGTAGCAGCATCATTTGAATCTTCACCTGGTAAAATATTAATTATTTTCTTCATCTTTGCATCATATTTAGTCCCAAAGTGTTTATCCCAAGTTATTGTTTGTTTCATTGTAACACAATCATTTTCTTCGTAACCAGGATAAATATCTTTTATTCTTCTATTACGACCATTGTATGTACCTAATGTACCACCAGTAGCAATTAATGTTTGCACCATTAGAGGTACATCTGTATCTTTTATACCAAATCTTCCATTTGTTATTGTTTTACGTCCTGCATCCCATTTATCATTATTTCCTTGCATTAAATTAAACTTTTCATTTCCATGTATAAATTTATCTCCCTGCTTTAACACGGCATCTTCATGTTTTACAAAATTGGATGTTTCCTTTTTTAATTCTTTAGATAATTGTTCCATAGTAACAGCATCTTTTGGTTGAGAACCAAACTTTACATTTGTCAATGTTTTACCATGACAATCAATTCCATTAACATCTTGTAAAATACAGTTGTCCTTGATGTATTTTAGGTTTACAGCATCACCGTCTTCCTTTGGGTATCCAATGTCATTTATAATAAATTTATAAAAAGAAAATCCATGTTCAGTTTTTTCCGGTATTATAGAATGTAAATATTCTTTATTAACTGAATCTTTATTATTTTTGGGATTTCCCACGTTGGTTATTCTATAATTTCCAGCATCATACGTTTGTCCATCTTTTAAGTTATTACCCCATTGCAATTTTAAAGTATTTGAAAGTTCAGATAATAAGTACTCTTTAGTAATTGCATCAGAACTTTCAGTTGGTTTACCAACATTAATTATTCTATGTGATTTAACATCGTAAGTATTCTTATGTAATTTCAATGATGTTGAAGTAGCTTCTTTTACTGTCTTCAAATTTGCTCCATCAGTATCTTCTTCTGGATCTTTAACTAGTTTTAAACGTTTATTACTTATGCTATAGTCACCTTCAGGTGTTTGCGGTAATCCACTTCTTTTTCTGTCTTCTCCAACTTGTACTCCTAACGCGGAGTACCGTCCGAACTTGTCGACGCTCATGTTAGAACTGATACGTCTTACGCTTGCAACTCTTTTATATCCGCGGACAATTATACAACTATACCACGATTCCTAAGTTCATCAACTAGAGCCACCCATTCATTATTCAAACCCGTATGACCGGCTTCCATGGCTTCATGCAATAGTCTCATTCGGTCAACCAATTTATTGATGTCGTTGTAGTAAATCACATTTGTATTGTATAGATTTTTCATCAATCCTTTACCAGAGGTTGAAGTATCTCCTTTACTCTTTTTACCATGTTGTTCAAGAAGTGATAAATCCATAAGTGATAAAGATTTTCTTTTCAGTGGTTGTCTCACCGCTGGAGCAGTACGTAATGTGGGCAATTTTCGTGGAGGAAACAACTTTTTTATAACAATGTTATATTTTGTTGCACGTGAACGATTAATCATTGCATCCTTTAAGTAGTTTCTCTTATGAGCGTTAGTATTTTGTAAAATCTCTTTAAAAACACTTAAATCTTTGGATGAATATCTTAGTGGTATATTTTTAAAAATTAATTCATATAATCCTTTTGTTCCTTTATATCTATGCTCACCAATAATGATGTAATCGTCTTGAGTTATTTCAAGCTTTGAATCACCAATCTTTAATTCATTCCCATCAATTCTTGCTCCGTATATGTGTGATCTACTCAAATTCGGGTTTGATTTCATGTCATGTAGCATTTTCATTATATATTTTCTTCCAAGAGGTCCATGTTGTAATATATCGCTACTCAATTGAGTTAAATTTGGAATAGATTGTTCAGCTTCAGGTATTGGCTGTTCTTCTCCCTTTTCAACAATTGGTTCTTCTTCTTCTTTTGCTTCTTCTTGCTCACTAGCACTTGTGTATGAATCATCATCTTCTTCTTTTTTTAATGCTTGTACTTCTTGTTTAGAAACTGGTAGTAAAACATCTCCTTCATAACGAGGTTTACCAATAGTTTCTGATATCTGTTTTAAAGGTTCCGTAATAGGTTTAAATGTAGTCTCTAGAAATTCTTCTCTTTCACTTAAACCCATCCTCAATGCACGATTCTTCATCCTAATAGAATCACTGAGTGATTTTATTTCTTTTAATAGTTTTTCTTGATTCACCATGTTTACACTGTGAAGTTCAACGTGTAACTAGATGTAGCATTGGTAGTTCAACGCATAAATACAAATTTATCTAACCCTATACGATATCTACCATTTTTAATATCTTCTTCCTTCATAATAACGAGAAAGCTATATTTCTCATTCCATGCTTTGCCACACATCTCTTTAAATTTTTCAAATGGCATATCCGCATTTACATGATCATTATATATATGCTTTAAATTTGTTTCATCTTGCTTGAAGATGATCAACATATTTGCATTGTCTCTTATAAGTTGTTTTGGAATTTTACTGTATGTTTGACCAATGTAAATGCTATCAATATTATGATGTCTTCCCATAGCAAAATAATTCCTTATTGTGTCATGATTTTCACAAGAAACATCGTCAAATATAAAAATAGAAAATGGTTTTGCTTCATTTGGTTGCATAATTGTTTCACTGGCATTAAACTTGTAAAAATTTACTTCAGGTACACTTGCAAGTACTTTATCCAATAATTGATATTTTGGTTGTTGCAATGATTTTGAAAAAATATATATATTGTTAAAACGCAATCCTTTAGGATTAGTTATAAGGTTAAAAACAACATTAGTTTTTCCACAATTTGAAGGACCAGTTATTAGACATCTTATCGTATTTGGTAGTAATTCACCATGTTTTCCATGATTTAACTTATCATTGTCAACTGTCAATTCATCAATGTTATTGATATTAAATCGATCTTTTTGTTGTACAATCTCCATCTTGTATAAAGGTTAAACACACAATGAGCTATTAAACAACTATACTAAGTCTTTTGAAGGAATCCAAGAGTCTTCACTTTTATCAAAGCCTAACCACCGGACTTTAACCATATCCTTTTTCCTTTGTAAAATCTTCTCGACAAGATATACATCACCGACTGTTGATTTCAACAATTCGTGTCCGTAAAATCCACCTTGAAGTAATTCACCCTTGTTATCCTTTAATAAATAAGTTTCAGGTATAGTTGGTTGCACTTTATAAATTGTAAATACTTCATTAGTCCAATTTGGTAGATATCTTTTACTAAATACACCTTTGTATTTGCTTATACGAACTTTATCGTTGACCTTGAACTTCTTTGGTTGCAATTTTTCCAATTTCGGTGTTGTATTATTTTAATGCGTTGTAATACAATTTTGGCATTAGCACTATTTACCTGGATAGGTTTCATTCCAATGGTACGATGATATTTGTTGTTATACTCTTTTATAAGTTGTGGTAATATGTCATACCACACGTATGATCCTCGTTTTGAAAATTGTTTATACATCGCACCTTTTAATGTTTTATTGAATCTTTCAATTATTGAAGCTTTAACTTCAGAATTTGTAGAATAATGATTTATTTGATATTTCTTCATCAAAGCTCCAAAGTCTTTATTAAAATATTCTTTTCCATCATCGGTCTGTAGATGTTTAATTTTAAATTTATTTCTTTGTATTGTGGTTTCCATAGCTTTTGTAACACTTTTACCAGTCTTATCCTTCAATGGTAAAGCGTCAGCTATTTTAGTAAAACAGTCTATAATTGTTAAAATATATTTAAATCCTTTGTTTAATTTACTGTGCGGTATCATTTCAATGAGATCAGCTTGATAAAGATCATTCATTCCTTTAATGATTGTACTTCTTCTTGGAAATCTTCTTCTTGCTGGTTTATGTAGTTCATTTACAATCTTGTCCTTCACACTTTCCATCTTCAGATGTTGATTGTACACTGCATGTAAAAATACTGATCCATAGAATAGTTTATTCTCATTTATATAGTTTGAATATAGGTCAAGGCCATTTCATATTTGTGTAAAAAAGAGGGAACATGGCATTGGGCTTGCCATGTCCCCTCTTCTTTACGGAAAGGAAAAAGGAAGAAGGTAGAGGACGAAGAATAGGTTTATTGGTCGATAGGGTTTAGGGAGTAGTGGCCAAATGGTAAAGTATTAATTTTATCTTCTAAAATATGGCGCTTGTCATCTTTGTAGCTTAATGCCCACTTTGTTTGTTTGACACTAAAAAGTTGATGTTTATAACTTCTAATAGTGTTGAACGTTGCAGTTGTTTCAACATTTTCAAACAAACATCTTTTATAATGTTCAAACTGTACGTTCTTTTTCAAGAAAGAAGTTTTTATTCCTTTGGCCTTCTTCGTGACTTGATGTTCGTTCCTCTCGTTTATGTACAGTTGAAATGAATACAGTTTGGACATTAATGCTACAATTTCCATCATTGGCACACCATTCGTTTCATCTTTAAATTTTCCCAATACTTTCTTGTTTCTGTCATAGTCATAATTTGGATGATCCTTAGGATAATCGGAAAAGTCGAAATCATTTTTATATATAAAGGTGCGTAGATCTTCATACATGTCATTTGTTTTAATCCAGTAAATTAGTGCATCCGTATCCATATATGCAATACCAATGTTCTCTCTTCCATAGTAGTTAACCATCTTCTTATAATGAAAATCGTACATATGTGTTTTTGAAATATCCAAGATTGACATTCCAAGATACAAAGGACGATCCATTGTAACTGACTTCTTGTTCATGGAAATAACAACTAGATTTTCATTAATAATTACAGATGAACCAAAGTTTGGTTGTTGCACCAATTTCTGTAATTTTACTGGATCAGTTACCAATTTGATATCCTTATGTTTCCTTTTGTTTTCCAAAGTCTTGCCAAATATTGCGTTATTCATTAATTTGAAAAAATCTTTTGAAAACTTGATGTAGCGGTGGCTCTTCTTCTTGTGTTGTTGTCGATGTAAGGTTTTAACCAACAAGATTGAGAAAATTGTAGTACTCGATTAATTTTTGTAATTCTCAATCCTAAGTCTAAAGCTTGTTGTATCATCCAGTAGTGTCCAACATATCGAGACTTGTCGGTTAAAGTCATCATTAATTTCGGCCATCTTCCAGTAGGGGAAATTTCAGTCTTTGGAAGAAGTGGTAAATCGTAATGATGATCGTGAAGATGTTCAGGATATTCAAAATCAACATCAAAAATGTAACCAGTTTCACCATGCTTTGGTAAATCCATAATGTTTCCAATCGATTCTGGATCTATCCATTTAAAATTATCATATGGAAGGGGATTTGACATTGCCCATCCGTATAAGTTATTTGCATCGAAATAACCTAGGAATGTTGTTGGTTTTGATGCATCATAATCGGGCAGATACTTGTTATTCGCCTTAACATGTCTGGTTACACTTTGTGTCAATCCCCCTCGAACTCCTGATTCTAACATTAAAACCATATCTACATCAGTAAGAAGTTGTAATTTACAATTTGTTTCTTTCAACATGGCTTGCCATGCTAGTCCAGGTGAAGTGTATGAATGAAGAGGGTCCAATCCATATGCTGCAAAACACGTATTTCTAAATTCTTCCATTATATCACATAATAAAGTGACATCTAATTTAACATAAAAATCTGAATATTCTCCCAATGTTGTAAATCCTAATTCATTCCATACTTTACATGCATGATCATAATCCTCTTGAGATATGTCCATGTTGTATAATTTACTTTTGAATTCTTCTTTTGGCGGAAGTGATGTTTCATTAAATTTTTTTAAACTGTCTATATAATCATATGGGAAAACACCTTTCCGAAGTACGAGATCCAGTTTGTCGTTACTTACAATCTTCTTTGTTTCAATAAAATCTTTCTTCCTTAAATTTTCAGAAAGTTTAGACAAACTCGATGGCATAAATCGGTAGGAGTCTAAGAATCTTAATTTGACATTTCCAACTGTTTTAGAGAAACTTATAAATTTTTCTGAAGTTTCAGCCAACACATCTATTGAACCATTGTCTCTTCCTAATTCAGGTATTATAAAATGAGCATCATACCCACTGAGGTTATGCAGAACCACAGGAATAAATAGTGGTAAACGATAGCTCAAATTGCATTTATTACAAGCAGCACCCCTGTAATAACCTGTAAGGTGGTCATGATCTTTAACTTTATAATTGTCAATGGTAAATTCATTTTTACATAAGAAACAATGAGTTGCATTTTCATGTTGAATTTCCTCTTCTTCCTCCATCGGTTTCATTGGTACGATATTCGTATATAATCTTTGTACATTTTCAGCTATTAAATATAAATGGTCAAGAAATATTGTTTCCACATTTTCACCACGATATACTAAAGGTTCCGAAGTTAATCCATATTGGTTTAAATGTTCTTCTGATAATGTTGATTTAACCATTAAACAAAAACTATTTGGTTTGTGCATTTGATATTTGACACTTTTTCTAGCTTCACAATTTTCATCTTCTATAGGAATTAGTGTTGATTCAAAGTCCGCATATACAACTATAGGGATACGGTATTGATGATGAACCTTTTGAAATGTAACAAATGCTCTGTTTTCCGAAGGTAAATTAATCTTTGCTTCATAATTATTGTTACATAGCCTTTTGTGCTCTTGTAACCATTCTCTTCCTTGTCTTCCTTCTCGTTGAAAATTAAAACATCTCTTGCAAATTATCTTTCTGTGTCGATCTTTAGAAAGTTGCTTGTTAACAAGAGAGTCGAATTTTTTTATGTACACATAGTGAGACACATCTCCTCGCGTTAGTAGTAGTAAATCCGTATGATCTGGTAGTTCTTCTTTTACAACACGTAAAGGATACACTTTGTTTGAACTATCTAATGCAAAAACATTAATAGATGTACCAGGATTTTTCTTCTCAAATTTTGATATATCTTTCAGTGATACAGGGTAAGTAATTCCTTGAAAATTGTACCTATGTCTTTGATTTTCATAGTGTTGGTTAGGTTTATCAAAATTATTTGGTACAAACTTAGATGTCATTGCATATCTAAAACATTCATTATCTTGATTTTTCACATTAATACATGATCTTGTATCCTTAATTCTTTTGGGCAAAGGAATGTAACTAGATCCCATTAGTCCATATCCATGTTTGTGAATTCTTATATCTAATACTTCAATACTTGTAAGACTCCATCCGGATCCTCTTCCTTCGTGTTCCTGAATTTTGGTTAATATTTCTTCTATACAGTTTTCAACTATTGAATCAATGTCTGAACTTTCCATAATGGTTCGGTTTTTTGTTATAAATCCTCTTGGTGATAATTCTTCTTGTACATTTATAAACATAGCTTCTAGTAGTAAACCAAATTTAAGAAAGTTTAATCTTTTCAATTCTTCTTTTAAAGTTTTACTTATGATTGGTTTTGCTTCTCTAATAAATTCTTCTAGCTTCAAGTTTTCATTTTGAATCTTATGATGCATTACTACTTTACCAGGTAATGCAAATACTTGTAGATTCGGTAAAGTAGTTGAAGATGTTGCTGTTATTTCATCTTGTTCATCTTGTTCATCTTGTTCTTCTTGTTCTTCTTGTTGTTCTTGTTCTTGTTCTTGTTCTTGTTCTTGTTGTTCTTGTTTTTCTTCTGGGTTGTTGTGAATTAGTTCTTTATGACAGTCTAATAGAATTTCATCATGAAACGATTCCGAACATTTATCGCAACTATACATGTTGAGATGTTTACTCTTCGAAATTTCGCCAAGAAATGAAATGGGCTCTTGCGTTCCTCCTTTTATAACGGTTCCCCCACCACTATTTCATCTTCTTCACTATCCAAGGAAATCAAACGTTTTGAATAAAAATATTAACCTTCTACAAACTAATTGTTTATTCCCATTGGAATTTTAGTATATACTTCTTTATATTCAAGCTTTAATTAACTTTCCCCCACCCAACTAATTTTAGTTACTTTTAAAACCAAACACCTGCCCTCCAAACATCTGTTAGGACAGATGTTATGGGACAAATGTTGAAAGAACAAATGTTAGGGTGGAAATGGCTAGAGCACAGGCACTTAGTTCAACTAAATTTGCACATAAATTAACTAGAGTTGAACTAAAAATTCGCATAAATTAAAAGTTAGTTCAAAACTAAAATTCCACAGTGTTAAAAAAACTAACAGTTCAACAAAAATAAACGTTAGTTCAAAACTGAAATTCAACAGTGTTAACCAAATTCTAACAATCAAACAAATAGGTCAAGGTAATCCAATTTAACGCGAGAACGAGGAATAGAGCACTAGGTGGCATGTTAGTCCATTACCACAAAGTGATCTATTCCTCGCTCTCTATTCTACATCTACTTTTTTAAGTTTACTTATTTATATTAAAATGTTCAAATTTTACTATGTAGAATGTCCATTCTTTCTCTTCAACTCTTCGATTGTTTTTAGCAATTGTAACAAATATTCGTTAGTTTTCACCAAAGTCTTTAGTTTGCTACATCCAATTTCAATGGAAGGTATTATAAGTTGTAATTTTATAAGTTCAATCTTTTCTTTCTTGCGAATTTCTTTCTTTATTATATTATTCCTTATTTTTGCTGAAGATTTAAACTCCATGTTGTTTCTGCTAAAGCCACAATAATAATAAAAGTCTCTTGAAACAACCTGCATTTATACACATTCCCCCACCACTTTATAATCCCCACTCCTTTCCCCTTCTTCTTTATATGTGGAAGGAAGTATTATAATTAGATTCCTAATATTTCTTTTCCTTCTTCACTACGTGGGGGGAAGGGTAATTTGTTATTACACTAGTTGTGCAAGAAAATAGCCGCCAGTGTTCACACCTTGTTCGTAGCACTCCATCATAGATTGTGCCCACTGCAACATGCGGTCTCTGTCATTTGGTGTGACAAGGAAAGAATGACTATCACCATACAATATAAAAGAGTCAATTCGTACATAACATCCTGAGTCCAACCATTTATTAGCTTCAGCCATAAACTTTTCTATTGTATCAAATGGAAATTGTGGATCAATTGCTATGACTTTACGTTCTTCACTAAGTTCAACAGTATAATCATCATCGTCCTCATCATCTTCACTTTCACTGTCGTTACTTAAAGTGTCTTCAGATTGTTCAAAAACATCAGAAATTTCAGAAAAATTAAAATTTTCATTCAGATGAGGAGGCATTTTGAAGCAAGAAATATTATAAACAGCAGAGACGAAACGACAAGAGCGGCGTGTAGAAGAAAAATGAAGGGGTGACCAACGCTCGCTCCGCTTTTATAATAGTATGCAAATGAGGGGTAGGTGCTGACCATGACCAGTCATCGACCCAAAGGAGTGGGGGAAGTACTTTTCTTACTACTTGGATGGAAGTAGGTTAGTAGGTCACGAGACTTAGAGTGTTAAAAAATAATGGGGGAGAAACACAACGCTATAACGCGTTGTGTTTCTCCCCCAGTATTTTTTAAGCAATAATTTGGAAAAAGCTATGTGAATTTACTTGCTACGCCCCCACCTTGTAATACCATCCAGTTTGTGTCTGAGGAGATAGTCTTTAGAGTCTAACTCATAAACGGATTTCTCTTTGCGCAAGGATTCAATCACTTTAATATTATATCTTACGCCGTTACAAGTTGCCAAAATGTGTTCGTTGTCAATAACACTTTCAAAAAAATAGACACAACCTCTCTTAAGCCTATTTCCTTTCACACCAATAATTTTGGATTGGTATTCAACAGTGGGGGTTTCTGTCACTTGTAGTTCAGAAATGTGTTTTACGACATGTACACGGCAAAAACTTTCGTTTTTTACACATTTCCTCCCACAAGGTGATCCTTTCTTAATTCCCCTAGTAAGCATTTCAGGGCAAGTAGTGGGACGGCTAAATGCCCTACGACGCTGTTCTTGTAATAATTGAAATTGCTCTGAAGGAGCGGGTTTAGGAGTAGGTTTAGGAGTAGGTTTAGGAGTAAGTTTAGGAGCTGGTTTAGAAGCTGGTTTAGGAGCTGATTTAGGAGATGATTTAGTAGCAGGTTGAGAGGATTCAGTTTTGTGATAGGTATGATCTTCAGGTGTACTAAGTGGTGGGGTAGGAGGCAATGGTGATAGTGGGATATTGGGTGTGCTAAGACGATGAACAATGGTTTCAACGGAAGGGGTATTAGGATGGTGGTGAACTGGCTTCTGCGGTGGCGGCATAGTAGTTGATGGTGGTGCGGAGTCCTTTGAAGGCGAAGGCGGTGAAAAAATACTACGAAGTCTAGAAGTGTTAGTTGGCGGAAGAATAGCTCCAGAAGTTGAAGGTTGAGATGCAAGTCGATTCTTGTAGCAATCAGGAAGGTTTTTGAGGCGAAGAGTTTTCTTAGGTGCAGGAACAGCCGTAGTAGAAATAGAAGTCGAAGTAGAAGTTAAAGTAGAAGTTGTAGTTGGCAGAGATAACATGGTTGTGGCTCCAAGTTCGCAGCGTAACGTCTGGAATCAGAATGAAATGTTAGCCGCAGTCGGTGCGTCTTTTATAACAATATGCAAATGAGAGGGGTAGCAGCTGGCCGAGACTGATTATTGACCTGGGAGGTGGGGGAAAAGGGGAAAGAGAAGGTATTTATTTAAAATAATTCGCATAACTTTTGACTAAAATAAGATAACCAAATTCTTCTTTTACCAAAATGTTTGTCTTACATAGACCTTTTCAATGATGTATCGCTTGTCCAAATCCGTCAATCCGTTATCAAGTTATAGCCATTTTAATTTTTCAGGTCATGACCGGTCGTTCACCCATAGTGGGGGAAGGAGTGGGGGTAGGAGTGGGGGAAGGGGAGGGGGGGGGATCGACTCCATTTTTTCGGGGGGGGAGGGGGGGGGAGGGGGGGAGGAGGGGGGGGAGGGGGGGGAGGAGGGGGGGGGGGGTAATCGACTCCATTTTTTCAGGGGGGGGAGGGGGGGGGAGGGGGGGGAGGGGGGGGGTCATTGACCCTTCCGAAAGTGGGTCAAGGTCATTCAAGATTTATAATGATCCAAGGTGATGAGAACAGTAATACTGTTCCCACCACCCTGTTTGCCTAGCGGTTCCCACTCCCAACCCACTAGTTACGTTCTGCAAGGGAGGTCCCTGGGCCGTCCGCATCAAAGCGTAACGTCCCGTCCGCATCAAAGCGTAACCATTAAT
Organism: Neoaliturus tenellus; assembly: GCA_030545055.2. Taxonomy (NCBI): domain Eukaryota; kingdom Metazoa; phylum Arthropoda; class Insecta; order Hemiptera; family Cicadellidae; genus Neoaliturus; species Neoaliturus tenellus. The sequence goes on from CM061531.1 coordinate 290,313,796, forward strand.
TTCAGGGAAACTGGAACAGCAGGGAGGCCCTGGTCCGTCCGCATCAAAGCGTAACGTCCCGTCCGCATCAAAGCGTAACCATTAATTTCAGGGAAACTGGAACAGCTAATGCAGAAACGCAACTCTAACACCCACCCAAACTAATCCCACCCATCATATTCCTAAACAAAATGCAAAAAACCTAGTCCGCAATTTGCGGATGTCCCACCCCTTCTAAGTGAAGTTCAACTGAACTTCTGAATTTACAGTTAATCTACCCCCTAACATCTAGCTGAAAGGCAATACAACAACATAAATTATTAATATCAACACTTAAAACTAACAACACATCATTATTAAAAACCAAATAATTCAACACAACCAAATACCATCATTATTCTTAAAATTAATACACCTTAATGCTAAACCCAACTTATAACTAACATCGCAATGCGCAAATTATTTCTTAAATTAAATACAACTTAAAACTAAACACACACACACACACACATACTACATTGCATTAAAAAACGCAACGTAGTAGAAGAAGTTCAAATATATATAGGCCTACTATATATTTGAAACCTCTTGCTGAGTCGCCAACAACCTTTCGCTATGAAAGTTTGTTGACGACTGACGCTAAGATCAGGCTCGTATTACTCCTCGGATTCTCGAGTAGTGGGGGAAGTTGTTTCACTCCAGTACAATGTTCAATCCAGTCCAGTTCGCAGCAGTGTAAAAGGAAGGCAAAGGAGTGGGGAGCGGCGCATGCGCAACAACACAAAACCAAGGTTTGAGGTTAGAATTATCCATGTGCAGTAGCGCTAAAGTGAGTAATACAGGACTAGGCGCATGCGCATAGCATGGACTGATTCCGGTCCGGAGAACTCGTTGTATGCGCAGCAGGTTTGAGGTTAGAATTATCCATGGCAGCTGCCATGTTTGGTCTGGTTTCACCACATAGAGTCAGCAACCGGTGGTGACCGGCCATTGACCTGGAGGAGTGGGGGAAGGAGTGGGGGAAGGAGTGGGGGAAGGGGGGGGGGCTCCATTTTTTCGGGGGGGGAGGGGGGGGAGGGGGGGGGAGGGGGGGGGGAGGTCATTGACCTTTCCGGTCGGTCATTGACCCCAAGGAGTAGGGATAGACACAGAACCCTACTTCTCTTACTACTCAGGTGAAAGTCGGTCAACCAGTCATTTGCTTGCCATCTGCCGCCATCTGGCTGGAGTTATTGCCTCTATAAAGGTGGGTAGTTTATCGCGCTACAAACATTCATTGCCTCGCATCCGCTCGGTCATCATCTCTCGTTAGTTTTATGTTATGACTACTTCACTTACTAGGTTTGAGGTTAGAATTATCCATGGAATAGCCTTCATAAATTCTAACCTATAAAATTACTACTCTGGCTTTCTGTTTCAATTTCTTTTACACTTCATTTTATATCTCAGTCTTCTTTTAACTTCTGAACTTAACACATCAGTTATGATGACTGCACAATGTTTAAAATTAAAGCTTTTGCGAACACAACACATATTACAAAGTACTTCTAAACCTTCAATTTCAATGTGTAGAACTAATTTAAATAGAGTTAGGAAGAAGTACAGTTTTAACCCATTATACTCTTCAAAGCCTTCGCAGGTTAATGTTGATGATAGTGTTATTTACAACATTTTGCATTCTATGTTACAATTCAACAACTTTGAACTTGTTACACCTATCGACTGTGTTCAACAAGTTTTTTTATTTTACCCCTACTATTCCTCATATAAGCGCTGTCACCACAATTCCTACTTCATGCTCCTCTATTCTCTTCAGCTGAGCTAAGATTTGAGGTTAGAATTATCCATGGCAGCCGCCATGTCTGGTTCAGTTTTACCACATAGAGTCGGCGACCGGTTATTGGTCTAAAGGAGTGGGGGAAGGGGTGGTGGGGGGAAGGTTGCCATTTTATAAGCCCTCTCCCTAGGTGGCGCTTCTCATTCGATCGCCAACTTTCAAACAATAAACACCTCTCCCATGGCACGAATCAATTATCCCGCTATCACCAACTACTTCAACTTAAAACTATTTCTGGTGATAGTTGGATAGAATTTTTTAAAACTTACTCTGGATGACCTTGACATATTTTCCACATCCCAGTAGTGTCAAATTGTTGGTGCTGGCTCAGTTCAAGGTCACCTGAGGGATGACGTCATCGAGGTCAATGACCTCACCGATGACGTCATCGATGACGTCATCGATTGCGTCATCGATGACGTCATCACCAATGACGTCATTTCTATGACGTCACACCCATGACGTCACAGAAATGACGTGCTGATGACGTCATCACCCCTTACGTCATCAAAATGACGTCACCGACGCCACTGAGGTCAAGGTCACGCCGAAACTTAAAATTTTTTGGCACTTTTGCCGTTTCTCGCACTACGCTCCGAGTTTCAGTCAGAGTCCCCGTGACCTTGACCACTTGGAGCGAATTTTCGACGAGAAACGGCAAAAGTGCCAAGTTAAACTCGAGTTTCTGACATGACCCCGCCTAAATGGGCAATCGGTTATCCCTCAGGTGACCTTGAACCAGCACAACACCAACAATTTGATATTACTGTGACCTTGAAAACCTAACAACGGAGCGCCGACACCGATGCGCACCCCACGACAGCCACCGAGTGACTGACTATCAGGCTCTGTGTACTCTAGGTATATGGGGAAGTGGAGGGGGAAATCTCAAGGTCATCCAAATGGAGTTTTAAAAAAGTTGAAGAGTAGAAAGACTACTCTTGTGCTTCCTGGGCGACCTCATCAATTTCCAACGGATCTGTAAACCAATCCGATCTGTAGCGGCAGGAGTCTAGAAAACAGGTGCACCACCCATCAGGTTGTCCGTAGCACTTCCGACAATTGGTAAGATTGGAGAAGTGAAATTTAATACACCGCTGCGGACAACAAATATAAAAGTATTTGGATTTGTAGATTTTGAAAGTTTGTAGTACCGGTGGTGGCAGCTGTTGGTTCTTGCATCTACACCTGCAACATCCGAAGCATTCACATTGCCGGCAGGCCAGCCCATCCACTTGCCACTTTGGTAAGAGGAAACACTTATCCTCACAGCAATAGGTTGTCCCCGTCTCTTCCTCCCAACGCTTCTTTGAACAATATGTGACGCCTTGTATCTCCAAACACCTATGCTCGCAACATGAGATGCGCTTACTTTCCATAGCTGATGTTGCTTTGACGAGGGAGCACGATGAAGTGATGCTGTGGTCAGTGGGAATGGGGTTTATATAAACTAAGGTGGGTGGAGGGGGAAAGGTCAAGGTCATCCAAATGGAGTTTTAAAAAAGAAAAGAGTAGAAAGACTACTCTTGTGTATCTATAGCGATTTCATTGATAGTGAGTGCTTCTGTATGCCAAGTTGATCTGTACTGACAGGCTCCTAAATAATGTTTGCAAAAACCTGCAAAATGATTTTTGCACAATTTGCAGCCAGTTAGCTGTTTTAATGTGAATTCAATGCAACGTTCAGGGCAACAAGTGTACTTATGCCCTCTCATCTGGTACACATGGAATGTCTTCAACTCCGGTTTCGGCTTCTTCCAAGACTTGCACTTACACATGCATTGACCAAAAGCTTCACATTTTCTACACGCCAGGCCATCCGCAACATCAATGTCATTCGGCCATGAAAAACATTTCCGTTCGCAACAGTAGTTGAGTTGACTCTCCATGTTGCTGTGGTGAAGGTGCGCGATGAAATGATGCTGCAGTCATTGAGAGTGCATCTTAAATAAACTCAGTGGAGGGGGAAAGGTCAAGGCCATCCAAACGGAGTTTTAAAAAAGATAACTAGTCGTCCTCCTCCTCCTCCTCATCCGTTGTACTTAGAGAGCTGTCAGACGAAGAGCCCCGTGCAGGTGCTCCCCAGATGAAAAACAAATCAATTTTAAAACGAAGACCAGGATCTTGCATCATCAATTCCTTTAATTTGTCACATACTAAGTCGACCTTGTGTAAGGTGTCAACAACAAGCTTCCAATTCGTTGGTTCAATATAACTTGTAGTAGAGTCTGCCTCGCTGATAACCACATCCTCCGGCCGTATTGGAGTGTAAAGATGTGTAAAGTTCTTTGGCTGTAGCTGAGGTTCAGGCTGGCTGGAAGTGGAAGGTTGAGTGTGGACCCCTGTCGCATCGAAATCCATAGTCATTCTACATTCAATGTTGGGGTTTTCGTTTAATACATACACCAATTTCTCATGCAACATATCCACTTCTGCCGAGTCTTGCAGATGAACATTCCAGGAAAATGGCCATTCTTCATCCGTAGTGGAGTCAACTCGAGAAAGAGTGCTGTCCGCCATGATAGCTAAGCAAGGAATGATGTGAGCTACAGACTGTGGTAACAGTATTGAAAAGTAGAGGGGGTAAACCAAAAGTACGTGGAGGGGGTATTTTCAAGGTCATTTAATTTGGGTTTTAAAAAAAGGAAATAGTGGAGGGGGAATTCTCAAGGTCATCCAATTTAGGTTTTAAAAAAAAGGAATGAAGCTTACTCCTCTTCAGCCTCATCTTCATCGACGTCAGACTCGCCGTAAGGATAGATCGGCGACATGGGTGAATATTGTGGAGATTGTTGACCGTTGTTGTCGTCCCCTTGCATTCTAACTTGGGACCAATCATAATTTAAATTCATTTGTATTATGATCCCAGGGTTGTCCCGCAGTATTTCCTTCATACGTTCGCAAATTGACTCCAAATAGTGTACACTATCGATCGACAGTGTCCAACCCGTACTTGTACCGACATCAGTAGTGGAGTCAGCTTGGCTGATGGTGTTGTTGTCTGCCATGGTTGCTTGTCGGACAAGGAATGACGGTTGATGTGATGCTCATGCAGGAACATGGTGAAGTGGTGGGGGGTGTGGTGGAGTAGTGGGGGAGTTTTCAAGGTCATCCAAACGGATTTTTAAAAAAAAGGAAAACTTACAAAGTAACATTGAAACTTTCCAATTGATGGTGGCGAGCGTTTTCTTCTGCAACCTTGCCGACACATGTGACTATGCCGTACAGTATGAAAAGTACAACCATAATAAGGCCGAACAATAAAAGATAGCCGTTGACTATCATGATATTTTCTGAGTGGATCTGTTTTCTTCTTATCGCCCTTTCCTGCATCCTCTTCTCCAACTCGTGGACGAAGTCACAACATGCGTGAGGACATCTTTCACCTGTTGGTAGGTTTGCCATTGTTGATGTTGTCGGTGTGGCTGTTGAAGATGGAATGAGGTTTCCAATTGCGATGTGCCATGTACACCAATAGTCAAGTGGTGGGGGTAACAAAGCAGTGGAGGGGGAAGTTTCAAGGTCATCCAAATTGTGTTTTAAAAAAACCTATCTTGTTACTGAGCTTATATGTCAGTAACAAGATAGGTGTTTTTGCTCTTTTACTTCTTTAATATAATGAAAAAATATACATATTCTACAATGGTTAGGACAAGAAATACAACTGCTAGTCAGCTGAAGTAGTCCAAGTTGTCTGGCTCGGTCTTCATGGACGCTGGTGAGGAAGCCGTCGAGGAGTGTCCAGGCTCTTCCTTTGACTGCCGGGTGTTCCGTATATTGCAAGCGTAAACCTGCACGTTTATACGGTAGCCTCGTGCCACCATCAACTGCAACTCCTTGTACAAGTCGTTTAGCTCCTGCTGAGTCTTGATGCTCACCTCCTCGTAACTTGCGCAACTAACGTTCAGAGACATCTTGATGTTGCTAGGTTGGCTGCTGGAGTAGAAATGAAGCCGAGGCACAGCGCTTGGAGGTACATGAAAAAGTGGTGGGGGTAATAGTGGTGGGGGTATAGAAAATCCAATTAAACAGTTCTAAACTTTTTCCATCGATACAATGGAATGGAACAAATAGCGCAGGTGTCCTTGTAATTTTCAAATCGAAACAGTGGCGCTAGAAATCCGAATTGTTTTATACCACCATCCTGTACGAATCGCCGAAGGTCTCTGACGGCGGCCTCGCCACAAGGCCTACAAAACTTTTCCCCATCGTGGAACTTATACCAGGAGTATTCCGAATACCCTGTATTTTCCCTCCTGTAGCGTTTGACATCTTCTTTTATTGTTAGTGGGATGTTGTCTTGTAAACATGTTGGGAACAAGTCCTTGTGAGTTATAACTCGTTGTATGCAAAGCTCGTACAAGGTGCTCATCGTTTGCTAGTTGGCAACAGACTGACTGTTTTTCGCATCCAAGCAGGTTTGAATCTTAGTGCAGTAGTGGGGGTAATTACAGTAGTGGGGGTAATTGTGAAATGCAAAGGTCAAAGGTCAAGGTCACCCGCGAAGTTTAAAAAAAAATGCAACATATCAATACGTGAAGTCTGTCACATATTGATATGTTGCATTTTTTGTTTTTTTTATTTTTTTTGTCTTTTATGATTCGTTTATTTATAAAACATTACAACAACAACATATGTACAACATTAAAACTTAAATCTAACACTGCTGCTTGTCAGCGATGTGGATGGTCAACTCTGTAGAATTGCTACCCGTGCAGCCGTGGGACACCAGGTATAGACACCCGGGTTGAATAGAGCGAAGATCCTCGTTTTGTAGAAGATGGACGAATCTCTTGGGCAGGTACACCTGGAACTTTGGTTCATCCCCCGGAGTAAACGGTGCCTCGCTGAGACTGCAGCAGATGGCCTCCCCAACTGTAGTCTCCATCTTCTTCATAGCATGGATTATGTAGTGCTTCTCGTCTTTTAGTTCCGAGCACTTCTTTACAGGTAATATTGTTGACTTGGAGTGAGCATTGAACTGCTCGACCAAAGTCTGAAGGAACTGGTGAGATGCCATGGTCAGGTTACAGATCGTCTTCTTGCTCGGAGATGTTGTCGTCTCGGAATCTCGAGTAATACTCATGCCAGGTCCCTGTCTGCTCCCCACTTATATACTCTCCGTTACCCCCACCACTCCCCAATTCCCCACTTTGAAGGTAAGAGGCGAGTTTATAGGCATTTTTCAAAGCGCAATGTCTATCTTTATCATGTTCTGGGCTTTTTGTACAAATACATATGGTTTCCAGCATGTATTGATAATTCTTATCCAATTCCACATCATTAACCGGAACATGAGTAAATCCTTCGATCCATCTTTTCTTTTCCAGCCCCTTTGTGTAAATATTGGTAAACTTGTCTGAAAAGTGATGCATAATGTGATACAAGTCCGTGTAACTTGTAAAACCATCATACCAATCGATATGATGGAAGTGTTTTGAAATCCATCTGTTGGTAGTAGCGGCTTTACTAGTTAAAGACGAATAAGAACATGGTGGTTTAAATAAAAACGAATAAGGAACACTTGTATTCATGTCCAAAAACACAAGTTCTTTTATAATGAATCTATCATCATTACCACGAAACGCTTGAAACTCAATAATACCAGGCTTGGACTTTACTAGTTGTTCTTCTCCCTTGTCCATTTTGAAGGTCACACGTCTGCTCATTACGAAGTCAGGAGGTCAACTGATTTCCACACCACGGTAGGTACTACTTTTATACCAGGCCGTACAGTTGTTGGCGCGTTGGTGTATATTTAACGTGGGCACCGTCCCCAATAGGCCTAACCCCACAAAATGTTGGTTATTGTTTTAAAAACTAACCATTGTCATTTAAGTTTCCATCTTTATATTTTCCTTATTTTCATTTTCATCACTAACACTTGATTCTTCTCCTCCATCTTCCTCTTCTTCCTGTTTTACTGATTTCTTATGTAGTTGAGCGTACTTTTCCAATTGTCTCCACATCTGTACTTCATGAGGAACTCTATTAAATATAGAAGTATCCACAGGTCCGTATAATATAGGTGCGTCCGGTTGTTTGTCCAAAGTGTCTTCCAGATAATCTTTAATAATCGAACTTGAAAACACCAGTTGTCTCAAGTATCTTGTTATAGGTTCAGTAGCACAAGTTAAAATGAAAAACTCCTCTCGATTAAGTTGAATTTTGTTATCATGTCTTGTTGTGTCTCTAAACCGTAGCTGATGATCACCACGTTGTTTAATGATATCAATTTCCACATTTGAATCCAAAAGTCCTACTCTTGTCTTTCTTCCAAACATGTTACTACTTAAATAGCATTCTAGTAGATGCAAATGTTTCATAAACGATTCCCAAGCACTGTCCGTAAACAAAATCATTTTGGCTCCATGAGTTAAAATTACAGTAGGGGAATAATCTGTAGATTTCATAACACCGATTAAAACACTTTTATCCAAACTGGAAGAGATTGGGTAAAATATTCGCAAAAATACCTCACTCAATATGTTTGGAGAAATATTATCTTCAATATCCCTTTTTCTCTTTTGTATAGTCTTTCTTCTTTTACCTTTTTCTTCAACATTATTACTGGCGTGAAGTTGTCCGCAAACGTTTTGTTCACCTCCTTCCTGGTGACCTTGAGGATCTAAAAACTCAGATATCTCCTTCTCAATATCTACCACATTTTCAGGTGTACCACTAGGAGAAGCCATATTGAATACGATGCTACCCATACAACAGTCGGCAACAAACTGATGAGGAGCGGTCTGTACGCTCTGCTTTTATACTCGCGGAATGAAACAAAACCGGTTCTTACAATACATTTTTAACAATTCCAGTTAAAGGTGTGTATGTTACGATTTTATCATGTAGAATTAAACAGTATGCAGTTGTATTAGCCGGTATAGCATCGTTGAATTCCATTTCTATTTTTATATCCACACTTGAAGACTTTACTGATTCATTTTGTTTAGAACAATCGATTACAACTATTGGGTAGGCATCGAAATATTTGTCAGGTGGTAATAAAGGTGTATTTGTTTTACCGTAATATGAACTTTGGAATCTCGCGTACATATCGTACAATATACTGTATTTCTTCTTAGTGAATGACACATTTAAATTGTCGTATGGAAAGAATTGTGAATTTAAATAAACTTTAATATTTTTCAAGTCACAATGATCAAATTGTCCTGCATGTTTAGTAATGGAGTCTCTTCTACCTGTTTGTAAACCAAATATAATATACCTGGCTCGTTCTACATAATTCGATGTTTTAACAGTCCAAGTGTGTCGATCCGTAGTAGGTAAACTGGGATGCTCATGAAATTCCCAACTTCTAAATGGAATAACAATATCACGATCGGCTTTTAATTTTCTTAAAAGTAGCATTCTATGCTCGTCAGCCAATTTAACATGTGGAACTCTCCATACAATTTTGTCTAATTTTAATTTCCATTCTAAAGTCGCATCTGTAGTAGCATCTGCAGCTTTAATAATGTCTTTATCGTTAGAAGATCTCAACAAAACTAATTCTTGTTTAACATTTAATATTATTTTCCTATAATCTTCAGCAAAACCAAGCAGCAAACGTAATGGAATATGAAAATCAAAATATCCATTTGGATTTGGAGTGATCGTGTCAATCGTAGGTAATACCCATCCGGCAGGTTTAAGTAAATTGGTTTCATTGGGTGTTATAGATGTTAATCCTTTTAAAGTTGTCGTAATACCTACTTTTTTAGTGGAATCAACTGTTACACCTGATATTTCATATCTAATTTCATCAAATAGGAAAGCCATAGGATTATTTATAAATGGAACTGTTGTACCAACAGTAGTACCGTCCTTTTTAGTAACTTGTCCTTCAATATACAAGTAACTTTCACATGGTAGTGTGTAAATGTCTTGATTTTGTATGGGAATACGAATTTCATCGTTATTGTTTAATTTCGATGAAGTGTAAGGGTTGTGGGTGTGATATTCTTTTTCCCATAGGGTTTCGTCGAATGTTGGACCCTGCGCTATATCCAGTATATCCATACTCGGTTAATTTTAATCCAATTCTCTCTAAGAAACGAATGTTCTCGCGTGTTAACTCCTCCACAGCTGAAGAGCTACTAATGCGGTTTCCCGCAGGTTGTTCGCTTTTAAATGTTAAACCCATGGTTTTGTATTAAAGTGTCGATTTTAAATGTAATCTAATCGTAATAGGCTCTTCTCTGAAGTCTACCAAGTTACCGTCTTGATCCAATACGCTCAACACGATGTCTGAAATGAAAGTGGTGTTCAACGGTAGATATACCAGGTTTTGTGGCTTTTCAACAATTTTAAATCCAGGTGGTACACTTGGGTAAAAAGTATGTATGATGTGGGTGTTAGCCCCATCCCTGTAAGCACCTTGTATAATGTTACAAGTTATGTCTATACTATTGACTTTTAATATTGTTACTGTTTTCTTACCGGAATGTGTTACATCTGGTTCTAAAACAGGCTCATCGTTGGAAAATCCTAATAAATCACCAATTGAGTTTGGTTGAGTGAAATCTATATAATATTTGGAAGTAATTTCAGCTTTCATCGTATTATTATTACCTTTTAATGTTATATTGTCTTTTCCCATTTTAGTTTGCAAAAATTCATTTATATGATCAATTTCATAAGAACCTGTGGGTAACCTGCACTCTTGTAAGTCTGTAAATTTTCCACTGGCATCCTTTCCCTTATAATAATGCAATACGTTATTTTTCCCTTCCGTAACATTGGGGATAGAGTTGTAAGTTGTAAAATCCAATAGTGCCGCCTCCCAAAACCTTCCTTTTTGCAAGCGTAACGCTGGAAAAAGGATACTTCGTAAAGTGGACGATTTTCCTGTTAATGATACCGTATAGGAAGACATCTCAATAGTGACTGATACTTTTAGCTAGAAATTCCAAACATAAATGGCCGCATATTGAAGTATTATCAGGTTGTTCTCTTTTATAGTTATAATATATGTTTTTAGCAGATTTAAAGTAATTTTGAAGTTCTTTTGGTGGTGGCAAATTACCGAAACTATCAAAATAATATACATTGTTATTTAGTTTCTTATAACAAACCCAATGGGTGCCAGGCCCTTCAGTATTATCCAAATTTACAATTCCAGTCTCATTTTGCCACATTTTCTTTGGTAAACTGTCTTTCATAAACACACCGCGGAAAAATGGTATTTTTAAACAGGAAATATATTTAAATAATTCAATATTGGTTAATGCTTTATGTGGTATGACCAATTGATTTCTTTCATTTAATATGCACGATAAGGTCTTAGGTAAAGACCTGCCCCGTTTTTTACCATTGACCACACGGTGGGCTTCTTCCTGCCTTTTCTTGTAGATCGTCGTCTTCTTTTTATATTTCCTCCATGTTTTCTTGTGGTTGACCTCCTTTTTACTCTCCTTCTCCTCCTTCTTCCACCTCCTACTGCTGTTTTAGCCTTCATACCTGCTGTTACTGCTAAAGCTGCTGCTTTTTCTGCTATGCTAGCGTCACTTGATTTTACTCGTTGCCAAGCTATGTCCGCAAGCTTTTTGTCAGCTATTGATCTATTTTTTGAATCGGCAAACGTGGAATATGCGATATCGTGTTCTTTACAAGCCTGATCTAACTTATTTATGCCAGGATCGCCTCTTTCCAGTCGTTTTTTCAATTTAGTTCCTGGTCCGCAATACTGATAACCTCCCGGTATATGAAATTCGTATGGTAATGCGTCTATTGCTCTATTTACTATGGATCCTACTGGAATTCGTTTTAAAGCTTTACTTAACAGAGAAACCGCTGTGGACGTGATCCCACCTCCTCTCCTTACAGTGTCTCTATATGGACTGATGTACTGGAACGTCATTATTGTCCTTTTATAATCGCAATGTACAACTTATGTGTTACCTCTATGACAAGTTGGACATAAATGAAGTCGTTTATTGTGTTCTTTTATTAAATATCAAAATCACCCCAATCCGATGATCTAAACTTTTTTGTACGAGGGTTGATAAAATAGTTTTGAACAATTTCCCGTTTAATCCAAGTACCTCTCTCAGATTCCAACAAAGGAGTACGACCTGAATGAATACCAATAAGATTGTATACATCAAATAATGCATTTCCTAAAACTTTTACAAGAAAATTAACAGTGACAGCATTATCCACATGTTCAGGGTCTTTAAGGTCTGTTATACGTTTATTATTACAAGTATACACTTTGCTATCCATTTGTGATAATGTGATAGCCTGTCCTACAGTTGCAGCATCATTTGCTTCTCTTCCTTGCGCCATGTTTGTTAATTTTTTATTACTACATATAAAAAACGCATAGTAATTATTTGGATCTAGATGTACTGTTTGTCCTAAGGCAGCCGCGTCTCTATCTGCATGACCCCATGACACATTTGATAACCTTCCATGCCTGCAATCCCAATAAGCGTTTTTGTATGTCAATAAACGAAATTTTTCATTACCTTGAATAAAGTCATCCCCTTGCTTTGATAATACTTCATCTCGTTTTGCAAATCCAGTTGTTTCTTGTTTTAAAGTCTCTTTCATTTGACCCACTGTTGCACCATCAGATGGTGCTGAACCATCTTTTACATTCGCCAAACAATTGCCAAGACAATCGATAACTCCCACATCACGTATGACACAATGATCTTTTATATATTTGAGATTTACAGCATCATTTTCATTTTTTGGATAACCTATATCGTTAATAACAAATTTATAAAAAGAAAATCCATCTTTTGTCTTTTCAGGTATCAAAGAATGTAAATAGCGTCTATTTACGCTGTCTTTTGCATCTTTAGGGTCATCTACGTTGGATATACGTTTATTGTTGGCACTATACGTTTTCCCATTGAATTTTAACGTATTTTTTAATTCAGATGACAAATAACCTTTGTTTATCGCATCACCGTTTTGATTTGGTTTACCAACGTTGATAATTCTATGATCTTCTGCGTCATATGTGTTATTTTGTAGTTTTAATGTTGGCGATATCTTTTCCTTTAATATTTTTAGATTTATTGCATCGTTTTCATCCGTAGGATCTTTTATGTTTTTTAACCTTTTATTACTCATATCATAATCTCCATCAGGTGTTTGTGGTAAACCAGCACTTCTTTTTAAACTATTGGCATAATATAACCCATCCGAGGAGTAACGTCCGAACTTGTCGACACTCATGGTGCAACTGAATAGTATTCTAGGGAGTAACGCATTTTTATGAGATTACCCCACGGTTTCGGAGTTCATCCACTAAAGCCACCCATTCGTTTTCCAATCCAGTATGACCCGCTTCTTTAGCTTCATGTATTAGTTTCATTCTATCCACCAATTTATTGATATTATTGTAATAAATCACATTTGTGTTATATAGTTTCTTCATTAAACCTGTACCCGTAACGGACTTACTTCTTTTTCTTCGTTCCTGAGCACTTACATCCAAAGTGGATGCCATAAATCTTCGTTTTACAGGTTTTCTTTGTGTTAACGGCATTGTTTGTCTTCTAGTTGGTATTAACTTGGATACAAATTCTTTATATTTTAAAGACTTAGATCTAAAAGGAGGCTGGTCAGGTAAATACTTTCTCCTATATGCATTTGTCTGTTCCAAAATATTCTTATATGCTTCCATATCTTTTTCTTTCACTACCGATACTGAAGGCTTATTTTCAAATAATAATTCGAATAATCCTTTTGTGCCCTTATACCTTTGATCACCAATGACAATATTATCATGTTCGTCAACGTTTAACGGGCTATTACCTATCATTAAACCGTCTTCTGTTAATCTCGCTCCATAACTATGGTAATTCTTATTAGGAATTGTTCCGAGTAACATTTTTACCATGTATTTCCTTCCTAAAGGTCCTTTGTTATGAATGTTTTCACCCAACAAGCTTATGTTTGACGGACCTTCCCTTGTCTCTTCTTCTTTTTCCTTTTCACTAGCAGTTGATACAACTTCATGTCCTCTTTTGGCTTTTACTTCATATAATTCTTTTATTCCACTATAGTCCGGTGATTCTAGCTCTCTTTCGGGTTCTCCACCGGTAAAACCACTATACGTAGAGGATTCCGGGTCTTCATCACTAAACTCTTCTGATTTTACATTTTCTCTTTCAAACTTCGTAATAGGTGCAATCGCATCTCCTTCCAATACGGGTTTAGCAAATTTTTTGTTTAATTGTTTCAAGGGTTCAGTAATAGGTTTAAAAGTAGATTCAAGGAATTTCTCCCTCTCGCTAATACCTAGTTTCAATGCTCTGTTTTTAGCCCGAATAGAATCACTAAGTGATTTTATTTCTTTTACTAATTTTTCTTGGTTAACCATGTTTGTAGCAAGACGTGTTGTACAACAATGAATGTGTTATACCGCGTTTAATGTATTAATATAAATTTATCAAATCCTATCCTGTATCGACCATTGTTTAGCGTTTGTTCCTTCATAATTGTTAGGAACCCATACTTTTCAGCCCAAGCCTTTCCACACAACTCTTTAAATCGTTCAAATGTCATATCCGCATTTACATGATCAAAATATATATGTTTTAGGTTGGTTTCGTCCTGTTTAAATACAATTAACATGTTTGCATTGTCTCTAATGAGTTGTTTAGGTATTTTGCTGTAAGTTTGACCAATATAAATGCTATCTATGTTGTTATGTCGACCCATAGCGAAGTAATTCCTTATTGTGTTTTGGTTTTCACAAGATACATCGTCGAATATAAACACGGAGAATGGTTTAGCTTCTTGTGGCTGCATGACACTCTCGCTTGCATTAAACTTTAAATATTTAACTTCAGGCACATCAGTCAGTATCTTTTCCAATAATTGATACTTTGGTTGTTGTAGTGATTTTGAAAATACATATAGATTGTTAAATCGTAATCCTTTAGGGTTTGTAATCAAATTGAATACTACATTAGTTTTTCCACAGTTGGAAGGTCCGGTAACCAGACAACGAACGGTGTTTGGTAACAAATTGCCATGTTTCCCACTATTGAATTCTGAATTATCCACTGTGAGTTCATCTATATTATTAATAGTAAAACTCTCTTTTTGTGGTACTATCTCCATCCTTTGTAATGGTTCAACCTAAAATGATTCTCTATCGTTATATCAAATCCTTTTTAGGTATCCAAGAATCTTCCGTCTTATTAAATCCTAACCATCGTACTTTGACCTTATCTTTTTTCCGTTGCAACACCTTTTCAACTAAATATACATCGCCTACTGTTGATTTTAACATTTCATGTCCATAAAACCCTCCTTCAAGCAATTGTCCTTTATTATCTTTTAAAATATATGTCTCAGGTACTGTAGGTTGTACTTTGAATACAGTAAAAACCTCATTGGTCCAATTTGGCAGGTATCTTTTACTGAATACACCTTTATATTTACTTATTCGCACTTTATCACCCACATTAAATTTTTTAGGCTTTAGTTTTTCAACTTTTGGTTTAGTATTCGTTTTTATACGTTTTAATACAAGGTTTTCATTTTTACTAGTTACTTGGTTTGGTTTCATCCCGATAGTCCTATGAAATTTGTTATTGTAATCGTTTATAAGTTTTGGTAACATATCAATCCATATGTGCGATCCTCTGTTGGAAAACATTTTATACATTGCACTTTTTAAAGTTCTGTTGAATCTTTCGATTATTGAAGCTTTTACCTCTGAATTGGTTGAGTAATGGTTTATATTGTGTTTTTTCATTAAATTTGCAAATTCCTTATTAAAATATTCTTTTCCATCATCTGTTTGTAAATGTTTAATAGTATGTTTGTCTCTTTGTATAGCTGTTTCCATTGCTTTTGTAACACTTTTGCCACTTTTATCTTTTAGTGGTAAAGCATCTGCCATTTTTGAAAAACAGTTAATAACAGTCAATATGTATTTATATCCTTTATTTTGTTTGCTATAAGGAATCATTTCGATTAAATCCGCTTGATATAAATCATTAATTCCTTTTATCACCGTATTTCTTCGTGGAAACTTTCTTCTTGCAGGTTTATGAAGTTCGTTGACAATTTGTTGCTTTAAGTCCTTCATATTGCAGGTTTCAATGTTTGTTGTATCACATGTATAATCACAATGAATGTTGTTTTAAATATTCACATCATTTATATGGGTCAAGGTCATCCAAACTTGTGTAAAAAAATGGGGAACACGGCGTTGGACTTGCCGTGTTCCCCATTTTTTTACGGAAGGAGAAAGGAATAAGGTCGTAGTTGTAGAAGGACGAAGAATAGGTTACTAGTTGATAGGGTTTAGAGAGTAGTGGCCAAAAGGAAGAGTGTGGATTTTGTCGGGCATAATGTATCTTTTATCATCCCGAGCTGACAACGCTTTTTTAATTTCGGTGACACTGTAGACTTGATGCTTGAAGCTTCGGATATTGTTGAATGTTGCTGATATCGTAGTATCTTCAAACAAACAAGTCTTGTAGTGGTCAAATGTCACGTGTTTTTTCAAATAAGATGTCTTCACTCCTTTTGCTTTCTTCACTGTCGGTGTGTTGTTCTCGTGGTACATCTTAAATGAATACAATTTCGCCATCAGCGCCACTATTTCTTCTAAAGGCATTCCATTTGCTTCATCTTTGAATTTTCCAATTACTTTTTTATATTTTTCATTAAAATTTGGATGGTTTTTCAGATAGTCAGAAAAATCGAAATCTTCTTTGTATGGAAAAGTCCTTAGGTCTTCATACATGTCCAAAGTCTTTATCCAGTAGATAAACGCGTCTGTATCCATGTATGCGACTCCAATGTTTTCCCTTCCGTAATGTTTAACCATTTTGTTATAATGGAAATCATACATCAGGGTTTTACTTATATCCAAAATCGACATACCTATGTATAACGGACGGTCCATGACTATTGTTGTTTTCTTCATACTGACAGCGACTAGATTTTCGTTTATAATCATGGATGTTCCGAAATTTGGTTTTTGCACTAATTTTTCCAATTTCCTAGGATCACTCACTAATTTTACATTTTTGTGTTTTCTTTTGTTCTCCAAGGTCTTCCCAAAGATGGCATTGTTCATTAATTTATAGAAGTCCTTTTCAAATGCTGTTGTCGCTGCAGCTCTTCTTGCAGTGTTGGAATCAATATATGGTTTCAACCAACAAGACTGGGTGAATTCAATTGCTCTATGAATTCTCACTATACGTAGACCCAATTCAAGAGCCTGTTGAACTACCCAGTAGTGAGCCACATAGCGATCCTTATTCTCCAAGGTCATCATCAATTTTGGCCATCTTCCTGTCGGTGAAACTTCAGTCTTGGCTAGGAGAGGCAAGTCGTAGTGATGGTCATGAAGGTGCTCCGGGTATTCAAAATCACAGTCCAAAATATAGCCTTTTGGACCATCCTTTGGAATCTGTGAGATGTCTCCGATGGTGGCCGGGTCGATCCACTTGAAGTCAGCGTAGGGAAGCGGATTTGACATTGCCCAACCATAAAGGTTGTTTGCATCAAAATAGCCAAGGTAGACCGATGGTTGTTGCTCGTCGAA
This sequence comes from Neoaliturus tenellus, assembly GCA_030545055.2. Taxonomy (NCBI): domain Eukaryota; kingdom Metazoa; phylum Arthropoda; class Insecta; order Hemiptera; family Cicadellidae; genus Neoaliturus; species Neoaliturus tenellus. The sequence goes on from CM061531.1 coordinate 290,331,150, forward strand.
GCCGGGGATGTACTTGTTGTTGGCTTTGACATGACGTGTTACAGCTTGTGTCAAACCGCCCCGTACACCAGATTCCATCATGAGCACCATATCAATATCCGTTAGAAGTTCCAGTCGACAGTTGGTTGACTTTAGCATAGCTTGCCATGCTAATCCTGGAGATGTGTACGAGTGTAGAGGGTCCAGTCCATAGGCGGAGAAGCAGGTGTTTCTGAATTCTTCCATCACATCGCACAGCAGAGTTACGTCCAATTTTATATAAAAGTCAGAATATTCCCCTAAGGTTTGAATGTTTAGTTGGTTCCAAACATTACATGCATGATTGTAGTCTTCAACGGAGATTTCACTTTCGTTTAATTTGCTGTTGAAGGCTTCAATCGGCGGTAGACTGGTTTCTTCAAATTTTTCTGTAGAAGTTATGTAATCGTAGGGGAACACTCCTTTCCGTAATACTAGGTCTAATTTATCTTCAGGTACAATTTTTCTGGTTTCTTTTAGGTCTTCTCTTCTTAGGTTCTCTGACAATTTGGCTAAACTAGATGCCATAAATCTGTAAGAGTCTACGAAGCGAAGTTTAATTTTACCTACTGTTTTTGAAAAGCTGATGTACTTTTCCAATGTTGTAGCAAGAACATCAATTTTACCGTCATCTCTTCCTAACTCCGGGATAATAAAGTGGGAGTCGTAGCCGCTAAGATTGTGTAAAACGACAGGAATAAAGTTTGGCAGTTTGTAATTTATATTGCATGAATTACAAGCAGCTCCTCTGTATAACCCTGTCAGGTGATCGTGATCTCTTACTTTTGGATTTTCTTCACTGAACATCTTCTTGCATAAATAGCATCTTGTCGCTAAGTTGTATTCTTCTTGTTGATTTTGGTTTAAAGGTTCCATAGGTACAATATTACCGAACAAGCGTTGAACCTTTCCAGCAATATCGTACAGTTGGTCTACAAAATACTTAGCGGCTTCTTCACCACGGTAGAGTATTGGAGTGGATGTTAAACCATAGTCTTGCAATTGGTTTTCAGACAAGGTTGATTTAACTAGTAAACAAAAACTGTTGGGCTGATGCAACTGATATTTTGTTCTTCTAGTCACTTCGCCGTCCGGCAGCTCCTGTGGTACTAACGTTGATTCAAAATCTGCATAGACCACTATTGGAATTCGGTATTGGTGAACTGTCTTGTTAAATTGTATTGAAGCTCGGGTAGGCGGTGGAAGACTTATCTTTACTTCATAGTTCTCGTTGCAAAGTCTTTTATGTTCCAATAACCAGTCCAATCCTCCACGTCTTGAATCTTTCCAAGAAAAGCAGAAACATCTCTTGCAAACTGTAATCCTATTTACTCTTTTGGTCAATTGTTTTACAACTAACGCTTCAAAGTCTTTTATCCATACATAATGGGAAATTTCACCCTTGGTTATCAATAGCAAATCCGTATGGTTTCTTTGCTCAACCTTTACTACCCGCAAAGGATAAACGTTGTTGGAATCATCCAGACCAAAAACATTAACTGAAACGCCAGGATTTTTCTTTTCAAATTTGTCAATATCTTTTAAAGTAACTGGGTAAGTAAGACCTTGAAAGTTGTAGCGGTGTTCATTTTCGTAGTATTCTCTACCAACTCTACAAGGATTGTTTTTAACATACTTGGTTAACATTGCATACTTGAAACATTCATTACCCTCATTTTGAACATTTCTACACGAGTTAGTGTTTTGGATTTTCTTTGGTAGAGGGATAAAACTACTACCTCTTAAACCATATCCATGTTTATGAACCCTAACATCCATACCTTCGATTGATGACAAAGTCCATCCAGATCCTCTTCCTTCATGTTCTTGGAGTTTGGTTATAAGTTCCTCCAAGCATTCTTCAATAATATCATCAATGTCGGAGGTGAAGGTAAGGGTTCGGTTTTTGGTAATGAATGCTCTCAATGCTGTTTCACCATCAGTATTGTTAAACATAGCCTCTAACACCATTCCAAATTTAATAAAATTTAGCCTTTGTAATTCTTCCCTCAACGTTTGACCAACAAGTTCCTTAGCCTGGGTTATGAATGTTTCCAATTCCAATTGAACGTTATTAATTTTGAAATGTGTTACAACTCGTCCTGGCAAGGCTGTGGTGCGCAGTTGTCTTACATCTTCCAGTTCTTCTTCTTCCATATCCTCTTCTTCGGTGTCCTCTTCTTCGGTGTCCTCTTCTTCAATAGGTCTTGTAGCAGTAGATGGTCCAGCACCAGCAAATTGGATCACACTAGGTCTTCTTCTTTGCATTTGCTGTAGATAGCTGTCCCAGTAGTCCGTCTGCTTCTGGTGCTCTTCCAAAAACCGGTCAATTGAGTCTAAGTCTATTTCATCCATGGTAATATCTTCTTTTCTATCTTCGTCTTCATGTAATTCTCTGTGTATGGTGAAAAGATCTTCGTCTTGAAAGATTTCCCCACAAATGTCGCAAAGAGCCATTTCAAACAGTTTGGCTTTGAATGCACACTCTGTGAATGTCCACGCAATAATGAGCAGCGCACTCCACCGGGACCCTTTATATCCGAGGCAGATAGGTGGGGAAAGTGACGTCATATGGAAACAGGTTATCACTCATGTGCTAAATTTAGCCTTTACACAACCGTTTGTAATACATTTATCAGTAGGCTTGATAAATTGATGATATTTGGTCTAGATTCAATAATTTGTACAAGTTTTTTCAAAGATGTCTGTTTGAGCAAGTTTATGTAGGTCAAGGTCATTTGGAATTATTATTTTGAGCGGGGGATAGAGCACTAAGCAGCATCATTTACTACAAAGTGCTCTATCCCCCGCTCACATTCTTTTTTAACTTTTTGTTTAAACTTTTTACAAGGGTGAAACATCACCATCAGAGTCGGAATCATCCTCATCACGGAATAGGCAGCGATGACAATACATAATTCTTCTGGCAACTAACATCCTATCCATTGGACGATGGGGAGTGTCTTGTTCTTGTTCTTCTTCTTCTTCGATTTCCAATTGGAATTCCATTTCCGACTCAGATGACGACTCTAATGTTTCGTAGGCATGCAAGTCCACCTCATTGTCTGTTGAACCAGCTTCGTCAGAGTCCGTTTCAATATCCATTATCTCTTCCTCCTCCTCTTCTTGATCAACCGCAGGTAGTTGGTCCTCTACTTCTATAATTTCTAGAGGTATTACCTCCAGAATAGAGACAATTCTGTTGCGATGGAACACGGTGTTGTCAAGTGGAGCCATGGTATGGAAGTGTTGTATCCATCCAATTTGCTTACCCTTTTTATACCCCCACCAACTATACAATTTATGTGGGTCAAGGTCACGTAAAGATACCCTTTGAGCGGGGGATAGACCACTAAGCAGCATGCTAGTCCATTGCCGCAAAGTGATCTATCCCCCGCTCTATTCCGCAGACCACACTCAAGTCCAAGTCCACATCCAAGTCCACATCCATATGTTACACTTTATTATTACTGCCACCAAGTAATTGTCACTCGCACATTTACTTGGTTTTGATAAAGGTACTGCACAAACTCCATATTGGTTGTTTGTTCGTTATACAAATGCATCATGAAATATGCAATCTTATCGATTGCGGCATTGTCCAACGGTTCGCAATTCACAAGTTCCAATGTGCCCTGGCTGGTCTTCTCCTCTATAAGTTCCACCACTTCGTTGATGTCTTCTTCCAAGAGGATGAACTCAACACTGAAGCTCTCATTGTTGTTGATAGTGTCTAGACAAATGCTTGACTAAATGCTTTATTCATCAGTCCTACATATATACCAATTTCCCCCTCCTATTACCCATTCCCCCTCTACCTTTATATGGGTCAAGGCCATCCAATAATACCCTTTGAGCGGGGGATAGACCACTAAGCAGCATGCTAGTCCATTGCCGCAAAGTGATCTATCCCCCGCTCTGTATTCCACACAAGTCCTAGTCTTTACACACACACATAAGCCCCCAGTCTTTTACACTTACTCATATACTCTGTCCTCCCTGCCAATTAAGAGTTCCCCATGTTTGCCACTATTTTCAATTAACCTTTCCAAGTCCCAAAACACAATGTCCAAATTAACCAAGTTCGCTCGTCCAATTTGAAACACACTATTCCCCCCAAAGTCACTTGCTCTCACTTGTTGTCCTGTATACTGCTTCTTCTTCCACGCTACAATCACTACCCTACCTTCTTCAACAACCATTCTTTTAACATTATCATACACCTTCTTCAACATCCCTTTACAGTTTAAATAGTTTATGGTTACATACTCCCACTCCTTACCAATGATCAGTGATCCACTCATTTTCTAGCGTTCCACTGGAAGGTTCAAAGCAGAATGAAGTCGGGATGTACAGACCCCCCTCTTTTATACCAGTTAACCGGTTGTCCTTGCTGTAAAGTGGGTCAAGGTCATCCAATGCTACCCTTTGAGCGGGGGATAGACCACTAAGCAGCATGCTAGTCCATTGCCGCAAAGTAGTCTATCCCCCGCTCTGTATTCTACACACACACACACACACACACACACACACACACACACACACACACACACATGTCCCTGTCCAAGTCTTTCATTACATACCCAATATATATTCAGTTCCTTCATCATCACTATCACTCATCACTGCTTCCACAAACTCCACAGGATTAAAGTTAAATTGTTTCAATTGTTCTTTTAAGTTTTCAATTTGTTGGTCCTTTACTTCTAAAACACTGTGAAGGTGTGATATGTAGTCCGCTGCCTCGTTGATGCTTGCTACTCTCGGATCGCCTAACTTCAAGCTGGGAACTACACCCTGCAGCCTGTAGTACGCCATACGCCTTTCTTGCTCCTGCCGTTGACCAGGACTGAGCAAGCCTTGCCCGTCTTGGCTCACCTCCAGCAAGGTCCGTAGCATTGGAGCTTTGCAGGCGTTTGCCCGAGCAACAGTTATGCTGTGGAATGGTCGAGCAGGTCCACGAGTAGCAGGCAGGACGTTGGCAGCACGCCTTCTTGAAGAAGAAGAGGAAGCCTGAGAAGTTTTGCAGTTGGAAGCCATGTTGAAGTGAGGTATTCAGCTAAGCGATACAAAGCAGAATAACCAAACTGCACATCAATACCCGTATATATACACTTATCAGTGGTGGGGGTACTAGCTAGCCTTGGTAAAGTGGGTCAAGGCCATCCAAAAACATTACCAGAACGGGGGATAGATCACTAAGTGGCATGTTAGTCCATTGCCACAGAGTGATCTATCCCCCGCTCTGTATTTCACATTCACGCACACATTCATACATACACACAAGTCCCAGTCCAAGTCTTTACCCACACACCTATCCACTCTCATCCTCACTATCATCACTGTCCAACAGGCTTTCACACTTCTTAATCAGTTTTTCCCATTTACTCCTGACATAAAGTAGCTCCCTGCGAGTATTCTCTAGCATTCTGTCCCTTTGCTCTATCACTTCGTCGTACCACTCGATGATGTTTGGTGGAGTCTGAGTTGATGCATCCGTCGTGGTTGGTTGAGACGCTCCGCTGCTCCGCAACTCCTTCCTCACAGGACCAAAGCCGGAGAATCGGACACGACTTCTTGACGAAGGCCCCGATCGGATTGGTCCAATGCTCGGGCTGGAGTTGGAGGCGACCGGGCCAGAGGTAGAGGCTGGGACGTTCATAGCAGACATGGTGGTGTTCAGCTTAACGGTGTAAAGCAGAATGAGAGGACGGTTGATCACCACTCCTATATATACCCATTTTTAGTGGTGGGGATAACACTGGGGGGGGGGGGTTAAAAGAAATTTTGCTTAGTCTTCCCGGTCATCAGTTTTACATACCTTTAGCACACCCATTATTTTGGTTTCTTCAATAACTTTACACACCTCAAACACCCAAGCAAACAGCTCATCTATGTTGTTATAATTAATTTTTGTCCAGTGTTCATACTTATGAGTTTGGTTGTTTATAATACATAGATAAAATGTAGACCCGTCTTGTCTTATACAATACTCAACTTCCATTCTATGCTGGTTTAGCACTTCCCAAGCATTGTGTTGATCTATCAAGAAGTCACCACCTTTGTAATTGTACCGTGACATGTTTACCACGGAGCACAGAAACAGACTGAAGCAAATGAACGGCTCATACAAGCTTAGTAAGAGCGTTAGAGTGGGGGTATCACGTGATACACAACATTAGTTGTAAGTAATTTATGTGGGTCAAGGTCATTCAAACTTTGAAAAATTTTTACCTCCAAACACTTGTAGCAAGCTACAAGTGTTTGGAGGTAAGTTTTTATTTGTTAATGATTTATTTGTAACTTAGTCTTCACCCTCAAGGACACGGTTTGAGATTGTCCCAGTGACTTTACATCACCGCCAGGTTAAAGTATTATACAAGTCAAGTATTTTTTTTTTTTTTTTATTAGTTGACTTGTATAATACCCCTCTCCCTTACTTTAAGAGGGTTAAGACTAAATTTGGAAAAATAATTTGGAAAAAGACTTTTAAATATTGTCCAACACAACCTAACAATTTTGGCTTTTTCTTTTTATTGAGCCCATGTCCTAATCCATTTCCCAAACAGATCGGCATCCTTTTCTTCGAATTAAATAAGCCCCGGGGACAAAAAATTCTCTTTGTACCATCGCAGGTGGTACTTTCATTCTATGAAGGCGGCCATCACCTTTTAGAATGATTTGCACATTTATGTTAAATGCTCCATAAGCTTGAACAATGAAATAATATTTTTTGTCCCTCTTGAGCCTATTAATTTTCAGCTTCTGCGGACTGTTGGGGTGTTTGAACTTGGACTTTTCAGGCATAATATTAAGGCTATAGGGCTTTGTGTCGGAATTTTGATTTTCTTATTCAAGTGTCGTTGGCAACGATCTTTTTCTGGAAGAGCAAAACTCGGACAACAAAGAACCACAGCCTCTCTGCTAAACCAAACATAATCGCATTTATCACGCTTGCCAGCAGGGCATTTAACACGATTACGTTTCTTTTGTGTTGGACTCTTAGTGTTTTGGAGCTTCTCCGAATTAGGCTGGCTAGAAGAAATAGGGGTGGAAGGGGGTGGAAGAGGCAAAGATTGGTCAAAAGGAATGGAGCAAACAATTTTGGGTGGGGTAGGAGAGCGTGTTAGGTCTATGGAGGGAAGTTCAGGGGAAAAGATGGATTTACGGGATGCTTTGGTTGGTGTGGATGGCATGGGGGATATGGGTGAGGGACATTGTGATTTGGTATAGGATAGGATTTTTTGGGTTCTGCTGTAGGGGGTTATCCTCGACCTGGACGTCTCTTCGAAGACTGCAGACTCCGATCCTGAGTCCGATAGCAGCGAGAGTGCTGGAGAGGCTACCGGGACTCGACCGCTGAGTTTTCCTGACGATGGTGGAGGTGCACCGGCCTCTTCCACTGTCGGCGGCAGTGGCGACAGGCTGGGCATGGAGGCGGGCTGTGGTGGCGGCGGCGGCGGTGGTGGCATCGTCAGGCAGCTCAAGATGTTTGCAGTCATCAGATATTCCAGGATCGAGGCGGAGGATGATGGAGGTTGAGTCGTGTCGGTTGAGGTTGAAGCTGGCGGGTAGTTTTTGAGTTTAAGGCCCATTTTACCCATTGTAATAAATGGACTTAATGAGAAGAATAGATGAGAATAAAAAAGTGAAGTTATTATAAATAATCTCAAGAACAAGAGAGAACCTGTCCGTACGGGAGCTTGGACGGGAATGAGAAGTGCATGCAGCCGGGCCGCCTTATATCCCCACCGGGGCTGCCACGCCCAGGATATCAGGGGTGGGGGAGGGGGTGGGGGTGGGGGTGGGGGTGGGGGTGGGGGTGGGGGGGGGGGCTCGCACTTTTTGTCGGGGGTGGGGGGGGGGCTCGCACTTTTTGTCGGGGGGGGGGGGGGGGGGGGGGCTCGCACTTTTTGTCGGGGGGGGGGGGGGGCTCGCACTTTTTGAAAAAATAAACCCCACTTGGGACATTTATTTTGCCATCGCTGAAGCCTCCCAAGACACCCAATTCCAAACTTGTGCGTTACTAATACCTAACTGTTAACTTTTAAAAGACCTCTATATATATAAACTGTGTTAGTAAGATCTGACTGTTAAAGATTTTGAAAACTTTTATATTTAGGTCAAGGTCACGAAAAAACTAAAAAATTAAGCCCCACACCCCCCTATGGGGGTGTGGGGCACTTGGGTTGTCATCGCTGTAGCCTCCGAAGAGACCCAACTATGACAACAAGGCAACATCCAATGTCGTGTACCCTTCGCCACGCGAGACTTGTAAACATTTACTGCATTTCCAACTAATAACTTTTCCAATAGCTAACGAAATGTCATTTACATACTTTTGAAAGAAACTGAGGACGCCCTAGTGGCTTACGTCCTCGGTCCGAGTGCAGAGGCCATCGGCTCATTACCAACGTATAAGCGTACAAACGGACCACCTCCTATTTCTCAGCCGCATTGAAGCATGCATGAGAGGAGCCTAACAATTATAAAAAAAAAGTGGCTTTACACGGGGGCCTACTCCCGTAACCCTATCTTTAATATTTTTAATTTAGCAATGCAGTAAATTTTTACAAGTCCTATGTGGGTCAAGGCCACACGGACATTAAAAAATTTCGGCCCCCGTACATCCATGGCGAACCACGAATGTTCGGGGGCCTTGGGGACAAAAAACACAAATAGCTAACAAAGTTTCATTTACATAATTTTGAGTTTCCAGAAGGGAAACTAACTGAGGACACCCTAGTGGCTTACGTCCTCGGTCCGAGTGCAGAGGCCATCGGCTTATTACCCCCATATAGGCGTACAAACGGACGCTCCTATTTCTCAGCCGCATTAAAGCATGCATGAGAGGAGCCTAACAATTATACAAAAGTAACTTTACACGGGGGCCTACTCCCGTTCCCTGTCTTTACGATTTACTTTGAGCATTGCAAAAGCTCAAGGGGGATTGCTAAAACAAGCGTATACACTTTAGAAAAATATAACACACTTACAACACACAATTGAGCTCAACGTAGTCAATGCTGGAACAAGCACATACATGTTAAACACATATAACAAACAAGACACAAAGGATAAAAGACACACAGGAGACATAAGGTACAAGTAAAACACTCTCATATAAAACAATTCGCAATACCCAAACGCAAGCGCAATATCTTACAACTAATACAAGTCTTAAAGTTAGAGTAGACTTCGCTAAACACTGAAGGCGCCATTCAATGTTTAGTGATGCCTATGGCGGTCCGTCCCGATCGTTCACGTTCAACGCGCGGGAGCGGACTGCGAGCCGGCTCTGGCTGGGCCCCCTTATATCCCCACCGGGGCTGCCACGCCCAGGATATCAGGGGTGGGGGTGGGGGTGGGGGGGGGGGGACTTTTTGTCGGGGGGGGGGGGGGCTCGCACTTTTTGTCGGGGGGGGGCTCGCACTTTTTGTCGGGGGGGGGGGGCTCGCACTTTTTGTCGGGGGGGGGGGCACTTTTTGTCGGGGGGGGGGGCACTTTTTGTCGGGGGGGGGGGCACTTTTTGTCGGGGGGGGGGGGGGTTCGCACTTTTTGTCGGGGGGGGGGCACTTTTTGTCGGGGGGGGGGGTTCGCACTTTTTGTCGGGGGGGGGGGGGTTCAGGTAAGTTATGTGGGTCAAGGTCACCCACAACACTTGTACTCTAAGTGTTGGCTATACCCCCACCACAACTGGGTCCCTAGGCTGCACAACACCGCTTCGCCAGTATGTCTCCGGCTTCCATGCGGTGGGTCTCGCTGTTCTCTAGCTCTCTATATGTAAGTAATTTTACAAGTTCTGAATGTAGGTCACTACACTTTAACTCTGGGACGATATCGACTTGTAGTATTTCAGTGTTTTGACTCAAGGTCATCACACTTTAACTCTAGCACATCGGTTATCGTACCAGAGGTGCTCAATAACCTAACTTGTAATGTTTAGGGTGGCGTTTTCACGCCACGTGGTATCGCCATGAGTGTCCAGTCCAAGTTTTAAGTTAAATTAATTTTACTGTAATCTTTTCCATTTCCGCTTCGTTTTGCCAAAGTATAAGGTGTCGCTTAATAAAGTGGTATTTCTCTAAAGTTATAGGAGATTGCAAGGATACAATTAGTTTATTTAGGAGACTCTTCATCTTGGAGTTTAACACAATTTCCACTTTGACTTTGCTTCCTCGGCTCTCACAGCCTAAGCTGTACAGAAATGTTTCTTCTAGTGCCAACTCGGGCCAAGAGAACAGTGTGTTGACTGTAGGACACCTCATGGTGAAGTGATGCGATACTCCAGCGTACCACCTCACCTTCCCCCGCCACTGTGACCTTCCCCCACTCCTGCTGTTTCCCCCACCTCTTTTCCTTTGACTCATGCGCTACAAGCAGTCTCTCAGTATTGTGCAGACTTTTGTTAGGTGAAGCCATGTCGCAGGACACTTTAGGTAAGAAACTTAGCCGTGTTAAGACTTTATTAGTTGCTCACTGTCCACCACTCAAAGTTAAGAGAGTTTCAACTTTAGCTAAGTGGCGCAAACTGTTGCGCGGACACCCTAAGTTTTATACAAAACAGACTAATGTCAGTTTTACTGATGAGGATTTGTTTAAAATATTGGATGAAATGACTTTTCCTTGCAAAATTCAGTTAGTTACTCCCATTCCTGACAGTTTAGAGTCTTAGTCTCTCAAGCCAATATACCTAGCGTACACAGAGCCTGACAGTCAGTCACTCGGTGGCTGTCGTGGGGTGCGCATCGGTGTCGGCGCTCCGTTGTTAGGTTTTCAAGGTCACAGTAATATCAAATTGTTGGTGTTGTGCTGGTTCAAGGTCACCTGAGGGATAACCGATTGCCCATTTAGGCAGGGTCATGTCAGAAACTCGAGTTTAACTTGGCACTTTTGCCGTTTCTCGTCGAAAATTCGCTCCAAGTGGTCAAGGTCACGGGGACTCTGACTGAAACTCGGAGCGTAGTGCGAGAAACGGCAAAAGTGCCAAAAAATTTTAAGTTTTGGCGTGACCTTGACCTCAGTGGCGTCGGTGACGTCATTTTGATGACGTAAGGGGTGATGACGTCATCAGCACGTCATTTCTGTGACGTCATGGGTGTGACGTCATAGAAATGACGTCATTAGTGATGACGTCATCGATGACGCAATCGATGACGTCATCGATGACGTCATCGGTGAGGTCATTGACCTCGATGACGTCATCCCTCAGGTGACCTTGAACTGAGCCAGCACCAACAATTTGACACTACTACGATGTCAAATGATAAGCCAAAACATGTGTTATGGTTTAATTTCAAAATGAGACACAGATGATAACATTGAGTAAAGATAACATAATAATTCACACCAAAAGAAGCAATCTATATAATAATTCTGTAAGCGAAATTTCTTGGGCAAAATTGTGAGCGTTTTGCAAATTGCAGGAAGATGGTGGGAGTTTCAAATTAAAGGTTTCGGTCCCATAAAGCGTATCCGTAAAGTTACAAGGAAATGAGAAATTTAGGGAAACGTCCTCCTTAAGAATAACATGGGGATTCGAAAAACGTCTTCTTTGCGTACATTGAAACATATGTTTTGGTTTTATTTTAAAACGAGAGACAGATGATAAAATTTAGAAAAGAACTATTCATAGCCAAATGACAAAAATTAACCCTAGAGTGGTAATACTATAATAAGACGTTTTGTAGCTTTGAGCTATAAAAAATTCTACTATGAGAGTTAACCATACATACTATTACAAATTGACTGCTGATTTTACTGTCGTTAAAATCTATATATATATAATTCTGTAAGCGATATTTCTTGAGCAAAATTGTAAGCGTCATACAGATCGCAGAAAGATGGGAGGGGTCTCAAATTAAAGGTCTCGGTCCCATGCACGAGGGAAAACTATCGGCGTGTCCATAATGTTAACAGGAAATGAGAAATCACGCAAAACGTCCTCCATAAGAATAGCATTGGGATTTAAAAAACGTTTACTTTGTATACATTAAAACATGTGTTATGGTTTAATTTCAAGATGAGACACAAATGATAACATTGAGTGAAGATAACAAAATAATTCACACCAAGAGAAGCAATCTATATAATAATTAAGTAAGTGAAATTTCTTGGGCAAAACTGTGAGCGTTTTACAAATCGCATCAGGAAGATGGTGGGAGTCTCAAATTAAAGGTTTCGGTCCCATTAAGCGTATCCATAAAGTTACAAGGAAATGAGAAATATAGTAAAACGTCCTCCTTAAGAATAGTATGGGGATTCGAAAAATGCATTTTTGTGTACATTGAAACATATGTTTCGGTTTTATTTTAAAACGAGAGACAGATTATAAAATTGAGTAAAGAACTATTCATAACCAAATGACAAAAATTAACCCTAGAGTGGTAATACCTACTATAATAAGACGTTTTGTTGCTTTGAGCTACTAAAAATTGTACTAGGAGAGTTAACCTTACATAATATTACAAATTGACTGCTGATTTTACTGTTGTTACTATAATTTAAATTGTAAAAAAAAAAACGGAAAAAAACTGAGCGTGTATGCAAATCATAAAATGCTTTCTGATCATTGATAGAGATGCAATGGGCGATGAATTGTGGTTTGAGAAAAACTTACATTATTTCCATTGTTTTGGTTTTATTTTAAGACGAAAAGTGTCAAATGATCATGTTGAAGGACAATGACACATTAATTGATACTTAAAGTGTATCAGTCAGTAAAGTTTTGGTATTCTGTTAGCTGAATTTTCCGAGAAACCTTAAAGTCATTTCATAGATTGTAGGATTATAGGAGACGAGTTAAAATCAAAGACGTTTGTCCTACATACTAGAGGAAAATGCAGAAGGTAAAAAACTTTACAACAAAATGGTAAATATATAAGAATGATTATTTTCGGAATGGTTCTCCTTAAAGTCTCTCCATGTAGTGATTTAAAAAAAATCTGCTTTGTAAATTAAGAGTTTTGATTAGGAGGGATGAATATTCACAGCAAATGAAAATGCACTTTGAGGTGCTGTGTTTAAATTTTGTGACTAAAACATAAAAAATAAAAAAACAAAAAAAAAAAAACTGACAGGAGCTAAAAAATTAATGTTTTTTCATTGCCGCTTTTGTATGTTATATTAAAAAGCTGTCTCAGCTCAATTAAGGGACTACGATTTCTTTCAAAACTTATTTTCCATAGATCGATATGAGTTTAACAACAGACAAAATAGAACATCTACAAACGGGTGACATAATAGTACGAGATAATTGGTAATATTACTTGGTGATGAATGGTCTGTTCAAACGGTATTGTTTAAATATTAGGCCTATATGTCTCAAATTAAAATGAAATTTTCTGGAAACCTTCGTTGTGGAAGAAATGGTAATACGTTATGGTGCATGCTATTTTAATTTTATGATTAGGGGCTTTTGCCCCTATGAGCCACTAGTAATGTAATAATAATTGTAATAAGTCCATACGATGTAAAAAATATTTTATTTCAAGTCTCCAATTCAATAAAAACATCTGCCACAATGGAAATAAAATTGTTATCTAAAAGCAAACCCTCTTGGGAATGAATTAACAATTCACTCAGAAGGGGGGGAGGAGGTTGTGACGTCATACCCCCCCTCCAACCCTTGTTCCTTAAAACCGCCAACTTTTTCTGTAGATATTTGAAGAGGCTTTACCCTTCCTCTGCTATGACGCAATCTATGACCTCGGGATGCTTTCGTCAAATAAAGTCTTTTATAAATTAACTACGTTATGACCCTTAAAATTAACGGTTTATAAATGTGGAAACTTTTTTTAGGCTTTTATATTTAGTTGTAAGTTTATTATATATGGTACCTTATTATATGGATCAAAATAAATCTTTGCTACATTTTCTGATTTGGTGACCATAGTTGCGTATTGGTTTTTATAACCTTGAATCGAAACAGATTATGATTTTAATACTGAACAATTTAAAACTCGTCATTTTTAAAATTACGTTAAGCATTGCTATTACTGTATTATTGGTTTTCTTGTAAAACTTTCCTAAAGAGAATAAAATTTTATAGATCTTGTTCATCATTTTAGTAAAACTAACTGTTTTTGTACATTCTTTCAGTACTTTTAATTTATTTTAAATTAAGCTGTCCTATTATAGTTAGACGAATGATGATGTACTTAACGATTGTTGGGAATTATAAATAAACAATACTTCTTCTCATGATTCGTTTACTCAAAGGTTCATCAATTTTCCTAATATAACATCATTTGATAGCTTTACGGACAATGACTATACATAGGTAGCCACAATCCATTTACTAAACCCACTGATTTTCCGCAATGAAGACAAAATAATCCGCTTAAAAAACTAACAATAGAAACTGGGCCACAGCAAATAATGCCGACAGGGGCAGCGGATTAACGAGGAGTTTCTTATTGTGGCAGAGAAGAGGAAGTGTAGTTGGAAGGACTTTGAAACTCTAAAGCCCCCGAGCAGGCTGGCGGGAAGTTCGTAAAAATGTTTATGTACCTCCACACCCCATCAACAGTGACTCTCACTTTGATCCCAGGTAAAAAAATGTTCCGTTTCAGTTTATCTTAACAAATCTTTATTTTCTTTTAAGGCCATGGTTTTATTTTGAGATCTTTCCATTTTTAACTTGGCACTAAGTGCGGTATAACTCGAGCTTCAAATGTTTGAAACTAGGAGCTCTAATACATTATATATTAATATATTATTAATACATAGAATCATAGTGAAATTGAAATTGAATTAAAGAAAATTTCTTTAATGTCGTTAATTGATAAAAACCACAAGTGATTATAGGTTATGTAGAACAAAATTAATGGGTAAAATGTTTCCCGAAAAGTTTTCCTTCAACTTCTCGCTCTAAATAAGTAACACTATATTATTATTTAAACCATTTATAAACATTCTCTGCAACCTTTGCATATTCTGTTACCTGGGTAGCCAACATAACCTAAAAACATAAATTTGGTAGTAGGATTAGGGGTGTATATTTTTAACAAAGTCGACAGACACAAGAGAATTACTTCGTAACACTGGAAACTAATAACGGGCCGCAAAAGCAATTATTCTCCTGTGTTGCGATCCCCCACGCAATATTTCCACTTGACCAAAACAAAAATCTCGTTTTTACAGCCGAAAAATCCCGTTTCATCCCACTTATACCTTTAAAATATCCCGTTTTATCCCGCTGATGTTTAGGACAGCTTAACCCCTTCCCAAAATTAATATTTGTAGTGCTGGCATTAGTTTAAGATATATATATATATATATATATATATATATATATATATTTTTTTTTTTTTTTTTTTTTTTTTACTTACTTACTTACTTGATACTTGATGTCTTCATCTGTGACCAACTTAAGTTGGATTGATTGCGTCAATATTTACATAAAAATTTACGACTAAATTCACTATAAAAAACAAACAGACTAAAGAAAAAAAACATACGTTTATGCACTTTTGGCGTCATTTGGCGGACATGACAAGGTAAAATTGTCACAGTTCAGGCAGGCAAAGGGGCTTTTTGACATCACATTTAATGTTCTACATTTCAACGGATAGTTCATATGCCGATTTTAATTTTGTAATTTCCCTTAATCCTGCATTTTTTAAATGTAGCTTACTTGTCTTAAAAAAATAAACACATTCCATTTCAAATTAACCGTTTACCCCAACCAGCAATTACAAAACAGTTTTTGTTTTTTATCCTTAAGTAAATTTTGTTATACAAGTGGCTCATAGGGGCAAAAGCCCCTAACCATAAAATTAAAATAGCATGAACCATAGCGGATTACCAGTTCTTCAATAAAAAAGTTTCCAGAAAAAAAAAATAGTTTTAAGTTATTTATACTGTTATTTTATTTATAACAGTACCAGTTAAACTGGCCATTCGCCCCCAAAGCTTTATTTACAATACTGTACTATTAAGCCACCTATTTGTAAATGCTTCATTTTGTCTGTTGTTAAACCTTATCGATCTATGAAAATTAGGTTTGAAAGAAATCATAGTAAGTTATAATTGTATATTACCGTTTCAAAATATTGCATTTTTACATAATAAATAGGTTCATATTGAGTTGTTTTCAAGATCACTTAGACGAATAACTAAAAAAAGTTACAAAAGAAATTGAAATAAAAAAAAAAACCCTAAAGAAAAATTTTATGATTTATTGAACCGAAAACATGCATTGACATTCCAAAATTAAGCCACAAATTTTACCCCAGAACCAATTATATCACCAAGGTCTCTTTTGATACAGATGAAATGTCTCTATAAACCAAAGGGCTTGGATATAATTTTTACAATAAAGGTCCAAAAAGCCTATTTTCCAAAGTATAATACTTCGGATAATAAGTAATTATTATTACTTACTATCCGACTACTAAAGTAATAGGGTAGTCTACTATTAGGCCACACGTTTGTAAATGCTTCATTTTGCCTGTTGTTTAACTTTTATCGAGCTATGAAAATAAGTTTTGAAAGAAGTCATAGTCCCTTTGAACTATGACGACTTTTTATTATAACATAGAAAATCGGCGATGGAAAAAACATGACGGATGTTCAGCACCCATTTTAGAGTAAATAAACCTTTAATACTTTGTATGATACCCATTTCATTGTTTTGTTTGACCTAAAATTTAATAAATTTGTTTTACCTCCTGCTAGATTTTTTTCACCAAATTTAAACGTACTGTCAATATACGTCCCTCCTAATCAAAATTCTTGATTTTGCGTAAACAAAGCAGTTTTAAAAAAATCACTATAAATTGAAAACCTTTAAAGAGGAACTTTCATAAAATAATCTGTCTTATATATTTTCCATTTTGTTATAAAATTTTTGACCTGCTACATTTTCTCCTAGTATAATATGTAGGGCAAACGTCTTTGATTTGAACTCCTTTTTATAACTTTGCAATCTATGAACCAAAACGTTCCTATGAAAATTTAGTGAACAAAATACCAATACTTCGTTTACTGATACACTTTAAGCTTCAATTAATGTATCATTGTCACCTCGTCACTCGATATGATCATTTGACACTATTTGTCTTATAATTAAAAACTTGTTTTAATGTAAATAAAGTTGGCGTTTCTCAAACCACAATTCATCGCCCATCGCGCCCCTATCACGATCTGTATGTATTTTATAATTTGCATACACGCTCAGTTTTTACAATTTAAGTAATTATAACAACAGTAAAAATCAGCAGTCAATTTGTAATAGTTTGTAAGGTTGGTAACGCTCCTAGTAGAAATTTTAGTATCTTAAAGCCGCTGAACATCTTATTATAGTATTACCACCCTATAACAGATATATTTTTTGTTATTTGGTTATTAAAAGTTCTTCACTCAATGTTATCATCTGTGTCTCTTTTTAAAATTAAACCATAACACATGTTTTAATGTACACAAAACAGAAGTTTTTCGAATTCCCATGCTATTCTTATGGAGGACGTTTTACGTGATTTCTCATTTCCTGTTAACATTATGGACACGCCGATAGTTTTCCCTCGTGTATGGGACCGAGACCTTTAATTTGAGACCCCTCCCATCTTTCTGCAATTTGTACAACGCTCACAATTTTGCTCAAGAAATATCGCTTACAGAATTATATATATAGATTGTTATATGGGCCTCCTACTAACAGTCCACATAGGCTACTTTCGTACTTTTTATTTTATTTTATTATTATTTTTTATTGTTGTTGACACAACTGAATAAATTTATTGTTAGGATTGTTACAATATGTTTAAAGTAATAAATATCGTTGGCTGTATTGATATTTTAGCATATTCAGGAGGAACGGGAAGTCAAGTAAAATATTGCAATTTTGTCCATTTTTCTGAAGGTAAAAAAATCCCGTTGTGTCCCGCATTCCGTTTTAATCCCGCTAAGGGTCTTAAAATCCCCAAACCGATTAAAAATTCCGTTAATGGAAACACTGCACCCACGACGAGCTTATTTAGCTTATTGTGTCGGGAGGAAAGACAAACAACAAATGGTGAAATCAGAGAAGACCTGCAGCTCAACAATGTGGGGGATGAATCAAATCAGCGAGGGGTGAAATCGCGTCAGCCTCCGCCTCAGGTGGGAGCTGTCTCACGTACTTGTCGATATTTTGAAGAGCTTTCTCTTGTTGAAATAATAAACAACGGCTGGGAAACATACTTGAGCGTTTTTTAGTGTGCGTGTGTGTGTGTGTGTGTGTGTGTGTGTGTGTGTGTGTGTGTGTGTGTGTGTGTGTGTGTGTGTGTGTGTGTGTGTGTGTGTGTGTGTGTGTGTGTGTGTGTGTGTGTGTGTGTTGTTGATTTTATGTGATAAAAACACTTTAAAGTTAAAAAGATAATTTGTTGTGGGGACTTCCTAGTCAAATAGATAAGGTGAGTTAAACCTTTAATTGGTGGTTTGCATTTGAACGTTGATTTCCGGTATTTATCAGCTTTTCCATTATTACTAAAGCCATCGCTACTCTTCCCACGATTCGTAATTTAAAGATGAAATTTTAGTATGATAATAACTATTTATATTTACTTTTGAAGAGAATAACACTTAAAGTTACTTTCCGTTTGGTGGCATCAACATCTCTTGGTTCATGAAACATGTTTTCTAACTCTCTTCGCTCATTTTCTAACTATCTTCGCTCATGTTCTCACTCGATTCACTCATGTTCTAACCATCTTCACTCATGTTCTATTTTCGCTCATATTTTCTTAATCCTTCACATGTTCTATCTTCGTTCATGTTCAAACTCGCTTCGCTTACGTTCTAATATGCTTCGCTCATGTTTTCTAACTCGCTTCGCTCATGTTCTAACTATCTTCGCTCATATGTTCTAAATCGCTTCACATATTCAAACTCGCATCACTCATGTTCTAACTATATTCGCTCATGTTCTAACTATCTTCGCTCAAGTTCTAACTCACTTTACTCATTTTCTAACTTGCTTAGTTCGTGTTCTAATTCGCTTCGATCATGTTCTAACTATATTCGCTAATGTTCTAACTCGCTTCACTCGTGTAATAACTCGCTTCACTCATGTTATTACTCGCTTCACTCATGTTCTAACTCGCTTCACTCATGGTCTAACTATCTTCACTCATGTTATAACTATATACGCTCATGTTCTAACTATATTCGCCCATTCTCTAACTATATTCGCTCATGTTGTAACTCGCTTCGTTCATGTTCTAACTCGCTTCGCTCATGTTTTAACTATATTCGCTCATGTTCTAACTTGCTTCACTCATGTTCTAACTAACTTCGCTCATTGATTGTCAAGAGCAATGTTTGTAAACAGCAGAAATGTAAACACTGCATATTACTTGCTCTGTAAATATAAACTCGAAAATACAACTTCACAACTTAATCATTTTTAAAAACTTGGCTGCGCCTCGTTTTTAAAACATGATTGCGCACCAAAAAGACCCACTTTTGCTCCTAGTGATGAAAACTACTATTTTATAAGAAAGCAGACAACAGTTTTTACACTTATAATACGCAGAAGATTATCTACTATTAAAACGGCAATCTACTAAAAATAAATACTGACTAACTTGTATAATTTTTACAGCCTTGCAGTGTGTTGTAGGTCCTGACCGGTATAATCAACTTCTGAGGTAACACTCAGAATTGTAACTCTGGTATATATTAAAGTTAGACTTACATCAGTTGATTTAATTCATAACGAATGAATTTAGAGGGAATCACACAGTGTAACATAATGATCACTTCTAGTCAATTACATTTTCTTAGACCCTAAATCTGACTTTTCTTGAGATTCTTGTACGTAAATATAACATAATGTAGGCTCAGATGAAAATAAAAACTGGCTTCACTATAATTTCATTTTGGTATTTATTCACTTGTTTTCTGGTTAGATTCATCAACACTAGAAATGGTACATGAATGGGTACCTTGAACTATTTGAAATCGATCCAGGACTTTGGAGAAGAAAATATAAGGGTTATTTAATTCCTTTGATGTTTAAAAATGCCACTTTTGATTCAGGCCGATGACGTAACCCATCTGATGTACATAAGAGTAACATGCTCGGATGTTTTTTTGTTATCAGGCTAGTGACGTACTTGGTACAACTTTTTACTCGGTTTTACCAGCTAATGAAATATTCCTTTGTCTACTTCATTACAACAGTTTTCCTCAGTCCTGATTTGATCATGGGCACTTTTTAGTCCAATTCACAGTCTTAGAATTTGTTTTCATGAACTTTCTTATCCAAGCGAATTACTCTAGAGTCTTCTTCATAGTTCGGCAACCATTTCGGCATTTATTTAGTTGAGCAGAGAAACCCAAGAACAAGACATGGAGCCGTCACCATCTAAACCTGAGTTGTACACGATATTTCACTCGGTGTGTATATACACATTGTTTGGCTAACTTGACACAGTAATTGGAAACTTGATCAACTATTGCTTTACGAAATGATGAGAACAATATTTTTAATAATGACTGCATTAATTTGCGATCACAATCAGAGCAAAGTTGTTCACTCGCAGAGAGGAAATGCCATGTAGAGGACGAGTCAGATTCCCACCCAAAACCCACCCCGGCCAGAAATTCCCATTGCTTAGTTTCTTATGCAAATAAATATTGTGTCCCAAAATGTTTAATTTGTGTGATTTTACTTGTAAACTTTTTTTAATCAAACTACTTCAATTTCAAGGCCGCTTTCTCAAACTTAGTTTAAAATAAAACTTAATATTAAACCAGAATTTTCCATTTGATTTAACATTAATATTTTTCTGGATTAGTTTAAACTGAGTTGGGGAAAGCGGCCCTCCAACAACTTAAAAAGTCTGGATTTAAACCGGGAACCAGCTGATTGCGGAATGATTAGACAATCACATCTCATTACAGGTTAGTAGCATGCAAAGTATCTAGAATAAACCGAGGTACGTGACATTAACAACAACAAATCAGTGACGTAGGTGGTGCTTAAGCTGATAACAACTGTCAAATAAATGTGACGTGGTTCTGATCCATTAGCTGTAGTAGTCACCTAATGCTAGAGTATTCTAGTTTCGGGGCAATATTAATGAAATTTTACCCACTATCAAGAGCAAACCAAGGTGGGTGACACCAATAGCTGATTGAAGCGGTCCTGCACTTTTAACGTAATTTTGTTCATTTTGACACATGATCGGTTGGCTTTGAATATTTTAAGTACTGCACCTTTTGACGTCATCGATTCTGTTATTGTTTTTGTTGATGTCACCTACCTCCTTCTCACTCTTGATTTCTGGATTTTACCGGACACCATTGTTTCTAAAGAGCATTGTTACAATCACCGAAACTAGAATACTATAACGGTAGGTGACAACTACAGCTGTTTCAAAAGGATATGCACCAGGTACGTCACATCTATTTGATAGTTGTTATACCAGCCGAAGCACCAAATACGTCACTGTTTTTTATTTGTTATTCTTTAGTCACCTACCTTGGTTTATTATTGATATATTGGTTATAATAAACAAATGTATAACCTAATAAAGGTGAAATAGGTTAGTGACTTCTATACATTGTAATAAATATTTGTCCAAACTTAGAGATTAATTTTTTTATAGTTTGATGAAAACTAGTGCAGGTTGTTGCTAGACATCGTGCAATTTATTTTGATACAATACGAATGTTTCATTTAGTTCTAAATCAATATCATCCGACCAATCCATTATTGTGAATATCAGCGTGTGTGAATTAATATAATGTTTGCATTGTTCCCCAGATAAAAAATACAAACGTGAGTAGTGGGGTTTTGCCGGTTCTGGCGCAGGTCAAGGCCAAGCGGTTCGAACCGGCAGTTGTGGTTGACAGTGATGGGTGTGTTTTGTAAGTGGGTCAAGGCCATCCGGAGGGAGTTTTAAATAAGTGGGAGCCGCAGGGGCTCAGTCGGGGCGGGGACTCGGGACGGGTCGGATCGGAGCGGGAGCGGGCGGGCCGAGGGAGGGGTTGTTTTTTATTTTTTCGTTTATTTATTTTAATCGAACCCCATCAGTGATCGTAGAATAGCCTCCACGTCGTTTGCAGTAGTAGTGGTCACCGCATCGCTCTGTACCGGGCGGGAGCCGGCGTTCGTTGTAGGCGTGGCGGAACCGTCTGTCGGACGTGCAGTAGTATCCGTAGTGGAAGTCACGTCAGGGGACTGCACCGGTGAACCCTGTTGTGTGTCCATGCTTGCAAGAGAGTGTGAGAGAGAGAGACGAGAGGCCTTAGGTGTTTACCGTGTGAGGCGATAGAGCGCAATGAGACACGAGTCGGAGGATGTCCGATAATATAGACCCGGTAAGACGGTGAAGAAGAAGAATTGGACGGGGCCGTCAATAGGCGTGACAAGAGGGAAATGTTGGTACTTCACCATTTCAGTCAAGACTGTCTGTAGAATAGTATCAATAGTGCAAGCGTTGTCAAGTTGAGGTGGTGCAAAATACAACGGGTGAAACCTGAACCGTTTTTTAAGTCTAGCCACCGTACTACGCGGTTTTGAAACTGCAGGTGTAGAATGCTGTTGTAAAATATGTTTTGTGCGCAAAAGTTTCAGCTGTAAAGTGTGGGAAGCCATGATTTTACATGTGAACCGCTTGAGAGTAAGCCGGCAAATGGTCAGCGGCCGCGATTGTGTCTGAATATATAGAAACTAATTAGCATATAAAGCGGAAACACATTTTAAAGTAATAAGCGTTAGTTATAAAAGCGTCAGAGACCTACGGATAGTACCTCACCCGACCGATGCCGCCACCGAAATGGCACGCGCGCGGCGGCAACCCCCCTTTTTATGCGATCGATGAGTCACGTGCGACGCGCCTCCAACCCTCTCCAACCCCCTCCCCGAGAAAACCGCATAAAAGAGCGAGGTTTGCGGGAGCTCGGTTATTTGTCAGTCGGCCGCGGCTACGGTCACAAGAGTCGGAGGAAGAGACGGATAGTTTAAGAAAAGTATCGGTAATAGCGGAAGTTAATTAATTAATTATTCAGTTGTAGGATTGCGAGTATCGGCCTGTGGATAAGCAAGTGGGGCCGCAACTGTGATTGAACAGGTAACTACCGTATCATAGCAATAATTGTAATATTAGACGGTAGTAAAGTGTATAAGGTGCAGGTGTGCAAGAAATGCTCCGTGCACGATGAAGTAGGATTGCATTAGCCATGTGTACGGCTTAATCTTATGGTGTAGTGATAACTATAATAGTAGCCGGTTGTAAAGTGTATAACCTGCAGGTGAGCAAGAAATGTCTCTTGTACTGTAGCAATAATTATAATAGTAGACGGTTAGCAAGTGTATTATCTGCAGGCGTGCAAGAAATGTCTCGTGTAATGTAGCAATAAGTATAATAGTAGACGGGTGTAAGGTGTATTACCTGCAGATGTGCAGGAAACATCGCGTGCACCATTGCACAGGTAAATCCTGTAGCGTAGCACTAACTATATTAATATGACCGAGAAGTAGCGGTTAGAGTTTAAGTGTCGCTAAAGTAAGAGAGTAATTTGCATAGTAAGGAGGAAACAGGTGTGTAAGAATGGAACCTGCAATTAATCAGTGTGAGTTGCCTGCACGCGATGTTAATTAGCATATTTAGTTAAAACAAAAATGGAAAATAGACGCGAAAATAAAAGTGTGATTTATAAAATGATTGTTGTAGTGTTAAGAAATAGTGTAAAAAAAATTAAAATGTTAAGTGTTAAAAATAAATCATATGTTATAGTACTATGTGCTATAAACTCACGGATTTGTTGTTTACCGCTGGGGTGCCAGCCCTCTATATGGGCGGCGCGCGAGCTTTCCTTCGTTTATATGCACGCGGATGGTTACTCATGCATGACCCCCCCCCCTTCCGGACCGGAACCGGAACCCCCCCCCCCTCTGACGTCACAACGTCTTAGGTGTAGCGTGTAAGAAGTACCGACCAGGCCAAGGATTATGTGTGCATTTGCAAACAATAGTCTATTGTATGTTAAAAACAAGTTGCGTGTACCGGAGGTTTACTTCCGTTGCAACTATAATTAAGCGTCGGAAGAGGGTGGATAACAATCGACGATAATTATGCTGTTACGCGATGGGGAAAGCTGCGGATGTAATTTGATGCTATCAAATGCAAATCGAGAGGTACAAGGCTCCTACTTGTCAGCGGATGTAATTTGATGTTATCTAATGCAAATTGAGAGATACAAGGCTCCACCTGCGTTTTGCCCGACCCACATGTAACAAAGCACATCCGTTTGGAATTTTCCATTGACGTTGCTGGAAGGTTCCATACCCCCCTTAAACCCCTACCGCTGCCCCCACCACTCTGCGAACCGAGAACCACCCCGACGACTATTGCCGCCGCAGTTGGGCTCGGAACTCCGGACGCGGCAGTCCGACCCAACTCAGAGGGCAGCTCAAATGTATAAGCGGCCGATATATATTTGAGTTACTCTTGTTGTTAGGCTATTACTATTTAATATTTGTTGTGTCTGTGTGTGTGTGTCTATGGTTTTTATGCAAAGCGTTATTTGGTTTTAGTCTTAAGATGTGTTAGTTGTAAGGTTTAACTTGCGCATTGCGATGTTAGCATTAAGGTGTGTTATGGTATTATTTATGTTTAAGAAATGTGTTTTTTAATTTTAAGTATTGGGTTATGGTGTGTGTGTGTGTGTGTGTGTGTGTGTGTGTGTGTGTGTGTGTGTGTGTCCATGTCTGTGTTCATCTGTGTACTAATAATTTTTTATATTCCACAGCTAGCTGTTAGGATGGGTAGATTAAATTAAAATGTAAATGTAAATTAAAGAAGTTCGATTGAACTTCATTAAATATGGGTGGGACATGCGCGTTGTGCCTTAGGCAGCGCATATTTTTATTGTTTTTGATTTTTGTTTTTGATTTTGGTCAGGCAAAAATATGATTGGGTGGGTTTAGATTAAGGGTGGGAGGTTAGAGTTGCGTCTTGCATTACCTGTTCCAGAGTCCCTATTGTAAAATTGGAATGGTCAAGTCCAGTGCCCAGGCCCGAGGCTGGCCGCCCGTATCACAGACTACCAAACTGGATCGCCACGTGCGTGCGGGCCAAAAATCGGGATCCCTAGCAAGACGTAACTTTTTGGGTTGGGATTGGGAGTGTTTGAGGAACACAGGGTGGTGGAGACGGTCCTGGCCGCCTCCATCACCTTGGATCATTATTATTTTTTGGTGACCTTGACCTCAATTCACTCATGCATAACCCCCCCCCTTCCTCAACCGGAACCGGAACCCCCCCCCAACCGGAACCCCCCCCCCCCCCGAGGTCACTTTCACTTGTTGCGTGTGCTGTGTGATTATTTAAGCGAGGCCGACTAACGGGTCCTAACGGGTCTGTTTATTCTGATTCCAGCCGCCAACGCTGCCGCATCAGAGCCATGTCGTCTACTTCCAGTACCACTGCCAACACTACCAGCACCACTACCACTTCACCACCTGTCGCACCAGCGAAGAGACTCCGTTTGAAGAATGTGCCGGAGCACATGCTGCAGCAGATGGAGACACCACCTTCCACATCCAGAAGTCCAGCTCCGGCCAACATTCTTCTGCAAGCGATGACAGTTCTTGGGAGCATCTTCTCCCCACCTCCGTCACCAATCCATGAGGAGCAGCCGTCAGAAGATGGATCTGCAGTAATGGCACCACCACCGCAGAAGAAAGTGACGGATGTGGCAAGAACTGTTGAGCCTCTTCGTCCTGATACACCTTCACTTCTCAATTTTATTCGTCCTTATATTTCCTTGCCACCACTAATCACCCCTATTTCTGAATCTACCCCTCCTCGTCCTATCATTCCTGTTTTAGAGCGAAAAAAGAAGCTTTTCAAAATTGCTCCTTCAGAGCGTTATCAATTATTAATGAAAGAGCGACGCAGGGCATTTAAAAATCCGCGTAAATGTCCTGAAGTGCTCTGTAAGGGTCTTAAAAAAGGATCAGTTTGTGGTAAGAAATGTGTTTTAAACGAAAAGTATTGCCGTTTACATGTCGTGAAACACATTTCTGCGCCACAACTGACTGTGGTCTCCCACAAGTCTTACCCTCCCACCAGGTTGAAGAGATTGAAGGAAGGTTTGAGGTACTTTTTTGTAAGTAGAACGGATAAGAGCAATAGAATTGTAATAGGGTGTAACGGCTATAAGTGGGTAATAAAGCTCTCCGTACCTCTAAGAACCAAAAAAGCGATCAATACACTTGATGCGAAAGACTTTCTCTTCAAAGGTGAGGATGGTTGGACTAGGTGGGGGCGAAGTAATTATTAGAAAATCTTAGCTTTTTTCCAAATTCCAAATTGTTGGCAAAAAATAATGGGAGAGAAACCAGCGCTATGATAAGTGCGCTGCGTTTCTCTCCCATTATTTTTTGGCCGCTCTAAGTCCCGTGACCTACTTTCATATGACCTTGACATTGACGAACCCCCCCCCCCCCCCGACCGGAACCGGAACCCCCCCCCCCGGCGTACGTCACAAACATCCTTCCCCTGCCAACTTTCTCTTATTTTGCATTGACCTACTTTCAATAAACAGTCGCACACCTGCTGTTGGAACATTGCTCGCCTACCCACTGTACAGTGAACATAGCATCTCCAATTTTAGTTGATGATAGACCCACCTTTGGTGTATATTGGCGTAACATTGATCTGTTATGGCTATGGGCGGAGGCATATGTGGAGTATTTGCAATTAGAAGAAAATATAGGGTTTAATCATTACTTTTCGGCTTTGGTTTTAAACTACTAATTTTTAACATCCCACTAAAAAATCATATCCCCCCCCCCAAATTGTTACTGTATTGGCGAACGTTATAAAAGCAGCTATCACATGTGTTTGCTCATTATTTGTCTTGTTGCTATACGTTAAACATGTATAAGAGACTGGATTCGTTTTTTGCTGAGCACACAGAAGTTTGGCCGCTATTGTATAGGTTATTTTTGAAAATTGAACAAAACATAATGAGGGATATGGGCATGGGGGTTAGTGTGTTTGTGTACCGTCGTGATGCGTACAAAGTATTGTGTGCATGTCGAGTAAGGATTGAAGTTTTAGAAATACTGTTTCCATGGATGCTGCACGTACGTAATCTTGTAGAAGGCATGAAGATAGAGGTGGAAGTGGTTGCAATGCAATACAAGCTGTCTGCGGAAGAGTAATTAGAGCAAGGCAAGTTACAAATTTTTATAATTGACTTTACCCCCCCCCCCTTTCCAGTCTCCTATATAAGCGAGGGTTCCACACAATCCTGTTCATTTTTCGTGTAACTGTTACTGGAGCCACATGTTCTTTTTTTTAAACCATGTCTCCGAGAGATACCACTTTTATTTACATCACTGAAATTGTTATAGATCGTGAGATGGCAGAAGATGAAGAAGTAGAGCAAGAGGTAAATATTACGTTTGGACAGTTTTTGGAAGAAATAGTTGGAGAATTTTTAAATTTAAATGAACAAATGAACAATGATATTGGACCCGCTTCAAATTCAAATGTATCCTTTATGCACCAACCGGAAGAATTAACAGAATCTGAAGGTGAAGAAGAACAGCAGTCACAACTCTGGAATGCCGCTGCCCATGTTATTGATACTCCGCAACATGAGGAAACAAATTTGGAATAAAAATGGTGGGGGAAAGATGAGGTAGTAGGCTATTTAAACGGTAGTCTGGCATGAGTAAAAATCATTTCAAAATGGATGAGCGAGCGAGAATGTACAAAGTGTTTTGTGAAGAGTGTGATAGAGTGTGGGTACCACCGGTGAACTCCTTCACATATTATTTTCCAATTCTGGACATAGATGATTGTAAGAAAATCCCAGACATTGGTTATAAGTTTGAAAAGGCTGGAATTCTAATTAGTGTTCATGAAAAATTTCATAATGAATATTCAAGGAAATTAGCATTTGATTTCATGTTGGCAAATGAAGATCTTAAATCTTGTGACTATCCTTATTTTCTTTATAACCATCTTGTTACAAATGGTGCTAGCGTGACCGTTGAAATATGTATTCGTCATTTTTGGGACAACCGGTAAAGTGGTGGGGGAAAGGGGATAAATGTGATGTTGGACTGAATTTAGTTTTATTTTTACAATAGCAGCCGACTACGATGCAACGTCCAATTTTGTATCATACGCTTACCTCTGATGCAGAAGAGGAGACCAGAAGGAGAAGAAGTGAACAATCAAGACAAACCCAGGCTAATATCAACATGGAATATCACAGACTTCAATTTCAAATTCCCGGAATGCGACTTGGAGAAAACCGAGTGAAAACTGTCCACGTAGCCGGTAGTTACATTAAATATTTAAAACTACTATTGGAAGAAAAAAAATCAAAAATTAAACAATTGGAAAATGAAAACAATAAAATGAAGAAAGAACTGTTACGTTTGAAAAATGTGTGTAGTAACAAAGGTGTGGTTAAAGAAGGCGAAGAAGAAGGAAATGAAATTATAGGATTTTAAGTTAAAAAAAAACATAAAATGTTAAAAAAAACAATAAAATTAAAAATGTAAAAAAAGTAGAGGTAGAATAGAGAGCGGGGAATAGATCACTTTGTGGCAATGGAATAACATGTCACTTAGTGCTCTATTCCCCGTTCTCGCGTTAATATTGTTTGACCTTGACCTAGAAAGTAGTAGTGGGGATAAGTTATTTAAGCGGGCGGTAGGCAGTAAAACAGTTTAGTACGAATGTTACTCTCATCTACAACACGATGGAGAGTCTTTTTGTTATTTGTTTGAGAAAAATAATTTGTGATGACTTTTTATTTCATCACATAATAAGATCAGGAGAATGTCTTATTCCCAATACGGTTAGAAATGCAATACACGAGTATCGAAGAGAACATTATGGATTCGGCATTATTGTTGCTTATAAATTTGCAGATGGGACCCAGCTTTGTCCAGATTGTGCACGAGTGGCTATAGATGATTGGGACGAATTTGAACTTGAAGGAGGGTACGTTGACCATCGTGTTAAAGCACCACTAATAAGATTTGAAGCTATGCGGGAAAGATGCACAATCTGTGCACAGGTCTTATGTAAATTTATTAGGTGTAGAACATACTAGAGTAACGGTATGGAGGGGAGGTCTAACAAAAAGTGGGGGAAAAAGTAGTGGGGGGAAAAAATAGTGGGGAAAAAGTAGTGGGGGTATTGGTTATAAATGTTGTTTGGTAAAGGTTGATTTCATTACTGTCACAGAATAACTCGAGTAAAGATGTCTTTTAACATGGAAATAAAAACTTTTAAGATTCTCGATGAAGAATGGACATTTGTTGCAAACTTTATAAGATCAAAAGAAGATGATGGAAGTTTGATGAAAGTGTTTTGATACATATTAGAAGGGAAAGATGAACAGGTGGTGAAAGATTATTTATCAAACAGGCAAATATCGTCATCCAGCTCACAATTTATTAAATTTCTAAAAGACAATAATGTGAATGCAAAAGTGGAAGTTTGGTTTTTTGTTTAAACAACATGGTGGGGGAAAATTGAAATGGTGGGGGAATTGTGTTTAAAAGAGGGTTAAAACACAGTAGGAGTTTCATTTATTTGCTAAAACTCTTAAGAAGAACATTGCAAGAAAAATGGCTGAACCAGTAGAAGATTCAACTCCATCAACAAGTAAAGTTTTACATTTCTCAAGTAAAGGAAAACGAATAACACATCCGGAATTGAGTGCTTTAGGTAAGGAACGGTGCAGGAAAGAAAAAATGGCGTTCTATCAATTGCAACTTATAGTGCCTTCATTGACTGTTGGCAATACCAGGATACAAACATTAATCGGTGCAAAGAAATATATTTTGGAACTGTTGGACAAAATTGAAGTGTTAGAAAACAAACTGAAGACAAATAAAACTACTGGTGTATGGAATCCGCCTAGTGAAATTCCTGTTTTAAAGATGGAACCTAATGAACTTCCTGATACTTATGCGTGGAATGCATTTAATGAACCTGATGAAGACTCTCCTATAAAGTATGAAGCTCCTGCTGTGTAAATAATGACGGGTAAAAAAAAATAAAAATATTTAAAAAAAAATAAAATAGAAAAATACAAAAAAATTAGATGTAGAATAGAGAGCGGGGAATAGATCACTCTGTGGTAATGGAATAACATGCCACTTAGTGCTCTATTCCCCGTTCTCGCGTTAAGTTTATTTGACCTTGACCTATAAAAACATGGTGGGGGAAAGCGTTTTGGTGGGGGAAAGTGGATAAAAGAGGTTCGACGCGTTGTTGTAGTCATTTCGCTCATAATATTCTTGTTTCTCACATCTCGCAGTAGAACCAGAATCATGGCAAGTGGAGACAATGTTTTGGACCTTAGTACAACAAAAAAGGATCAACAACATTTGAAAGTCCAGAAAAGTCATTTTAAAGAGTCAGCTCAGGCAAGAGAGGCGAGAATAAGACAAAAATACTACAAACTGCAAAGGCTAATACCAGGAGTGCGATTGGGAGAAGTTAGGACTAGAACTATCGATATGGCCGCCGACTACATCAATCAACTACTTGTCGAGTTGGCCATAAAGAATGAAAGAATACAGCAGTTGGAATATGAACGCAAAAGAATTCTACTACAAGAAGATGAAGAACCTATGAACTGTGTGATGAAAGACAGTGAATAAAGAAGAAGTGGAAGAAGTTACAAAATTATTTAAAATTTTATGTGTTAGTAAAAACAATTGGACTTAATATAAACAGTAATAAGGTTAAAAAACAATAAAAAATTGACATTTAATAATTGGTTACTAATTGGACTTACATTAGAGAGTGGGGAATAGATCACTTTGTGGTAATGGACTAACATGCCACTTAGTGCTCTATTCCCCATTCTCGCTTTAGGTGTGTTGACCTTGACCTATTAAAATAGTAGTATATAAGTAGCTACACAAGAGGGCCTCCTTTATTCATTCGGAATGGCTCCCGTGGATAACACTGACTATCGTAGGAAACCTATTTTTGAAATATTATATAAAATTCAACAAGAAGATCTCGGCATGGAAGATTCGGATGACGACAACTCAGAAGCGGAAAGTGTTGACAGTATGGAAGAAGAATTAACAAGTGAGGCGCATGAAGATGTACAAATAGACTTGACAGAGAATGAATACCCACCACCACCATTGGAATTTGAAGATGTCCATCATGAAACTCCAACATCTAGTCACAATCCTGATGTAGAATCAATACGTCAAAGATTGGTTTTCTGCACAAGACAATTATTCCCATCAGATAGCGAAGAAGAAGAAGAAGATTAAAATTGGTGGGGGTAAGACAGCATAAAAAGGCGGTATGAAGAGGCCGCATTTCATTTACCTGTTAAATTTCAAAGGATAAACATCGCTAAAATGCATCGTTGTGAGATATGTTTAGAGACTTACGAAGATGAAATATTGTTAGACATTCATAAGGAGTTGTATCACAACAGAAATGAAAACATATCTTCAGAAGAAGTAACAGCAGGACCATCTAATACACTACCAAGTTTAAGTATTCACGCATTACCCGGTAGAGTGGTGATGCATCACAAAATTCAAAACGAAAATCTGGAGTTAGAGCAATTTATTATAGAAGCTAAACCAATTGTGATCAAGATTTTAAAAGAAGAACTAAAACGATTAAACTTTATTAAATTTGGTTTGATTCTAGACGCCATGTTTATCAATGTAGAAGAAGAAATGTCACCAAGAGGATTTATAACAAAAAATCGAACCATCATGGGTAATTCGGATATTGATTCAATAATAGAAGATTGTCTTGAAGAGATTTTGACTAAAATTCAAGAACACGAAGGAAGAGGATCAGGTTGGAGTCTAATTAGCGTAGTAGGTATGGACATAAGAGTTCACAAGCACGGTTATGGGCTGATGGGCAGCAGTTTCATCGCACTTCCGAAAAGGATCAAAGATACAAAATCATGTGTAAATGTTCAAAATCAAGATATGGAATGTTTTCGATATGCTATGACCTCAAAATTTGTATTACACGATGCGCAAAGAGCTGGCGAAGAATATGAGGACTACAGATATAGATATAATTTTCAAGGTATGTCTTACCCGGTAGGGTTGAAGGATATTTCAAAATTTGAAAAACAAAATCCCGGAATATCAGTTAACGTATTTGGTTTGGACAGTTCCAATAAAGTTTTTCCTTTAAAAGTGGTGAAGAACGAGCTTGCAGATCATACGGACTTGTTGTTACTTACAAAGGATGAAGTGTCACACTATGTATGGATAAAATCATTTGAAAGACTTGTCAACAAGCAGCTATCAAAAAATGAACACAAAAAAGTAATTTGTAAAAGATGTTTTTGTTTTAAAGAAGAAAGAAATGGAGGACGACATTGGTTACAAGAACATAAACAACTGTGTAATGAACACTTTGAAGCAAAGATTATCTTACCACCATTAAATAAATCATACTTACAGTTTGAAAAGGTGTTCCATCAGTATCGCATTCCTATAGTGGTATATGCTGATTTTGAATCAACACTTGTCCCTATTGAAGATGAAAACGTTGAAGCAAGGAAGAGTATAAAATATCAAATGCATAAGCCTAACAGTTTTTGTTTATTGGTTAAATCCACATTGGCTGAAGAACATTTAAATGGGTACGGATTGACGTCAAGACCTGTGGTGTACCGTGGTGAAGATGTTGCTGTGACATTTCTTAATCATCTATATGAAATAGCTAGGAATGTAGAAAATTTGTATAGCGATATTGTGCCAATGATACCTATGGATGAAGAAGAAGAAATTCAACATGAAAATGCCAGCCATTGTTTTTTATGTAAAAATGAGTTTACTTTGAATAACTACAAAGTTAAGGATCATGATCATCTTACAGGATATTATAGGGGTGCAGCGTGTAATGGATGCAACATCAATTACAAGATTCCTAGAAATATACCTGTAATACTGCATAACCTTAGCGGTTATGATGGTCATTTTATAATACCAGAATTGGGGAGAGATGACGGTGCGATTGATGTTATCGCGGAAACAACTGAGAAGTTTATAAGTTTTAGTAAGAAGATTGGAAATATAAAATTACGATTTTTAGATTCGTACCGGTTTATGCCGTGCAGTTTATCGAGACTTTCAGATAACCTCAGGAAAGAAGATTTAATAGAAACAAGAAAGATTGTGAATAACGATAAATTGGATCTAGTTCTTCGCAAAGGTGTTTTCCCTTACGATTATATCGACAGTTTGGAAAGATTTGAAGAAACCTCACTTCCACCTAGAGAAGCTTTTAAGAGTAAATTATACGAAGAGGACATCAGTGAGGAAGATTATCAACACGCTTGTAAGGTATGGAATGAACTAGGGATGAGAACTTTGGGAGAATATTCGGATTTCTACGTTAAATTGGATGTGACACTATTATGTGACATAATGGAAGAATTTAGGAATACCTGTTTAAAAGCATACGGATTAGACCCTCTTCATTCGTACACAGCTCCCGGATTGGCATGGCAGGCCATGTTAAAAGAAACAAACTGTAAACTTCAACTACTAACCGATATAGATATGGTGTTGATGATAGAGTCTGGTATCCGAGGAGGATTAACGCAAAGTGTAACCAGATATGTAAAAGCCAACAATAAATACCTCCCCAACTATGACGCGTCACAACCAAGTACATTTATAGGTTATTTTGACGCAAATAACCTATACGGATGGGCTATGTCAAAACCCCTTCCATATGATAATTTTAAATGGGTTGATCCAAATTCGATCGATAACATCGCCGATATCCCTAAACACGGAGATACTGGTTACATCTTTGACGTTGATTTTGAGTACCCGGAACATCTTCACGACCACCATTATGACTTGCCGCTATTAGCAAAAACAGAAATATCTCCTACTGGTAGATGGCCGAAATTAATGATGACACTCACCAACAAGACGAGGTATGTAGCGCATTATTGGACAGTACAACAAGCGTTAGAGATGGGATTGAAAATTACTAGAATTAATAGGGTGCTACAATTTTCTCAATCCTGTTGGTTGAAATCCTATATTGATAACAACACTAGAAGAAGAACAGCGGCAACGTCCAATTTTCAAAATGATTTCTTTAAATTGATGAATAATGCAATATTCGGTAAAACATTAGAAAACAAGAGGAATCACAAAGATTTAAGATTGGTTAATGACGCAACAAAACTACAAAAGTTGGTGCAAAAACCAAACTTTGCATGTTCAATAATTATTAATGAAAACCTTGTTGCCGTTTCTATGAACAAAATTTCAATTAAGATGGATCGCCCTGTTTATGTCGGAATGTCTATTTTAGATATATCAAAAACTCATATGTACGATTTTCATTATAATAAAATGGTGAAACATTATGGAAGAGAGAACATTGGAATTGCATACATGGACACCGACGCATTCATCTATTGGATTATAACCAATGATATGTATGAAGATCTACGCACTTTTGTTTATAAAGATGATTTTGATTTTTCTGATTATCCGCAGCAGCACCCTAACTACGACAACGGGATAAACAAGAAAGTCTTAGGAAAATTCAAAGATGAGACCAATGGTGCGCCTATGGAAGAGATTGTGGCTTTGATGTCCAAGCTTTATTCATTTCAACTATACATAAGTGAGAAAGAAGAACATCAAGTTGTAAAAAGGCAAAAGGCATTAAAACATCATATCTAAAGAAGAATGTACAATTTGAACATTTTAAAAGATGTCTGTTCGAAAATATAGAAACCACAGCAACTTTTAATACAATAAGAAGCTTCAACCATCAAGTTTACAGTGTTAAACAAACCAAATGGGCACTAAGCTACAAGGATGACAAGAGGCATATCCAGCAAGACAATATACACACTCTTCCTTTTGGACATTATTCATTAACTCCTATCGACCAATAAAACCTGTTCTTCGTCCTTTCACCTACTTCCTTTTTTCCTTTCCGTAAAAAAGAGGGGAGCATGGCAAGCCCAATGCCATGCCCCCTCTTTTTTACACAGCTATTATTCGGCCTTGACCCATATTTGTTAATGATATAAAAGATGACAAACCAGTCTGAGGATTAGTATTTTTTAAACCGGCGTGGAAACAACATCTAAGAATGGAAGGATTGAAGGATAAGATTGTACATGAACTTCATAAACCGGCAAGAAGGAAGTTTCCAAGAAGGAATACAGTTATAAAAGGAATGAACGATCTATACCAAGCCGATCTCATAGAGATGATACCACATAGTAAATTGAATAAAGGGTTTAAATATATATTAGCTATTATAGACTGTTTTAGCAAGCTCGCTGACGCTTTACCGCTTAAGGACAAGAGTGGGAAAAGTGTTACAAAAGCTATGGAAACGGCTATTAAAAGAAATAAACTTGTCATCAAACATTTACAAACTGATGATGGAAAAGAATATTTCAATAAGGAATTTGCGGCATTAATGAAAAAATATAACATAAATCATTATTCTACAAATTCGGAAGTCAAAGCTTCGATAATAGAACGATTCAATAGAACATTAAAAGGAGCGATGTATAAAACATTTTCCAAACGAGGATCGTACGTGTGGTACGATATATTACCGCAGCTTATAAAAGAGTACAATAACAAGTATCATCGCACTATTGGTATGAAACCTATCCAAGTAAATAGCGGCAATGCTAAGCTTGTTTTAGAGCGTATTAAAAAAAATACTGCTCCCAAAATTGAAAAATTAAAACCTAAAAAGTTTAAAGTAAACGATAAGGTGCGTATAAGTAAATACAAAGGAGTTTTCAGTAAGAGATATCTACCAAACTGGACTAACGAAGTATTTACAATCTACAAGGTGCAGCCGACAATACCAGAAACGTACATTTTAAAGGACAACAAAGGTGAACTACTTCAAGGCGGATTCTATGGGCATGAACTATTGAAATCAACAGTTGGTGACGTATATCTTGTCGAAAAGGTTTTACAAAGAAAAAAGGATAAAGTTAAAGTCCGTTGGTTGGGATTTGACAAGAGTGAAGATTCTTGGATTCCTACAAAAGACTTGGTATAATACTTTAATAATTCATTATGTGTTGAACCTTTAAACAAGATGGATATTGTACAGCAAAAGGAACGATTTAATATTAATAACATAGATGAATTGACGGTGGATAGTGACAAGTTAAACCGTGGTAAACATGGGGAATTACTACCAAACTCCATAAGATGTTTGATAACCGGTCCTTCAAATTGTGGAAAAACAAATGTTGTTTTCAACCTTATAACTAATCCAAAAGGACTACGTTTTAATAATATATACATTTTTTCAAAATCTTTGCAACAACCTAAATACCAGTTGTTGGATAAAGTGTTAGCCAGTGTACCAGAAGTAAATTTCTACAAGTTTAATGCCAGTGAAACAATTATGCAGCCAAATGAAGCTAAACCATTTTCTGTATTTATATTTGACGATGTATCATGTGAAAATCACGATACAATCAGAAGTTATTTTGCAATGGGGAGACATCATAATATTGACAGTATTTACATTGGTCAAACCTACAGTAAAATTCCAAAACAACTTATAAGAGATAATGCTAATTTGTTGATAGTATTCAAGCAAGATGAAACAAATTTGAAACATATATATAACGATCATGTGAATGCGGATATGACATTTGATAAATTTAAAGAGATGTGCGGCAAAGCGTGGGCTGAAAAGTATGGCTTTCTCGTCATTATGAAAGATGAAGCTATAAAGATGGAAGATATCGAATAGGGTTGGACAAATTTGTATTAATCCATTAATTGAATGGCAGTACGTCTAGTAATAAATCAGACTTCATAGTGTAAACATGGTGAATCAAGAAAAACTATTGAAAGAAATAAAATCACTCAGTGATTCTATTAGGATGAAGAATCGCGCATTAAGGATGGGTTTAAGTGAAAGAGAAGAATTCCTAGAGACTACATTTAAACCTATTACGGAACCTTTAAAACAGATATCAAAAACCATTGGTAAACCTCGTTATGAAGGAGATGTTTTACTACCAGTTTCTAAACAAGAAGTAGAAACGTTAAAAAAAGACGATGATGATTCATATACAAGTGCTAGTGAGTTTTCGCAAGAAGAAACAAAAGAAGAAGAAGAACCAATTGTTGAAAAAGAAGAAGAACAACCGATACCTGAAGCAGAACAATCAATTCCCAATCTAACTCAATTGAGTAGCGATATATTACAGCATGGACCTCTTGGAAGGAAATACATAATGAAAATGCTACATGACATGAAAGCAAATCCGAATTTAGGTAAATCACACATATACGGAGCAAGGATTGATGGGAATGAATTAAAAATAGGTGATTCAAAACTTGAAATAACTGAAGACGATCACATCATTATTGGTGAGCATAAATATAAAGGAACAAAAGGGTTATATGAATTAATTTTTAAAAACATACCACTAAGATATTCAATCAAAGATTTAAATGTTTTTAAAGAAATTCTACAAAATACCAACGCTCATAAAAGGAATTACTCAAAGGATGCAATGATTAATCGTTCACGTGCAACGAAATATAACATCGTTATTAAAAAGCTGTTTCCTCCTCGAAAACTGCCAACATTACGTACCGCACCGGCGGTGAAACAACCGCTAAAAAGAAAATCTTTATCACTTATGGATTTATCACTTCTTGAACAACATGGCAAAAAGAGTAAAGGAGATACTTCAACATCTGGTAAAGGACTGATGAAAAATCTGTACAATACAAATGTGATTTACTACAAAGACATCAATAAATTGGTTGACAGAATGAGACTACTACATGAAGCCATGGAAGCCGGTCATACGGGATTAAATAATGAATGGGTGGCTCTGGTTGATGAACTTAGGAATCGCGGCATAGTCGTATAATTGCCCGCGGATATAAAAGAGTTGCAAGCGTATAATGTATCAGTTCTAACATGAGTGTCGACAAGTTCGGACGGTACTCCGCGTTAGGGGTGCAAGTCGGAGAAGACAGAAAAAGAGGCGGTTTACCACAAACTCCTGAAGGTGACTATAACATAAGTAATAAACGTTTAAAACTAGTTAAAGATCCAGAAGAAGATACTGATGGAGCAAATTTAAAAACAGTTAAAGAAGCTACTTCTACATCATTGAAATTAGACAAGAATACTTACGATATCAAATCGCATAGAATAATTAATGTTGGTAAACCAACTGATAGTTCTGATGCAATTAATAAAGAGTATTTATCATCTGAACTTTCAAATACTTTAAAATTGCAGTGGGGTAATAATTTAAAAGATGGACAGACATATGATGCTGGGAATCATAGGATAACAAACGTGGCAAATCCAAAAAATAATAAAGATTCAGTTAATAAAGAATATTTACATTCTATAATACCGGAAAAGACTCAACGCGGATTTTCTTTTTATAAATTTATAATAAATGACATTGGATACCCAAAGGAAGACGGCGATGCTGTAAACCTGAAATACATCAAGGACAACTGTATTTTACAAGATGGTGATGAAATCGATTGTCATGGGAAAGTGTTGTCAAATGTAAAGTTCGCTTCTCAACCAAAAGACGCTGTTACTATGGAACAATTATCTAAAGAATTAAAAAGGGGAACCTCAAATTTTGTAAAACATGAAGATGCCGTGCTAAAGCGAGGAGATACATTTATACATGGAAATGAAAAGTTTGATTTAATGCAATGAAATAATGATGAATGGGATGCAGGACATAAAACAATAACAAATGGAAGATTTGGTATAAAAGATACAGATGTACCTCTAATGGTGCAAACATTAATTGCGAGTGGTGGTACATTAGGTACATACAATGGTCGTAATAGAAGAATAAAAGATATTTATCCTGGTTATGAAGATGATGATTGTGTTACATTAAGACAAACAATAACTTGGGATAAACACTTTGGGACCAAATATGATGCAAAGATGAAGAAAATAATTAATATTTTACCAGGAGAAGATTTAAATGATGCTGCTACTATTGGACAAGTCATAACAACGTCGAAAAGTGATTCGACTGCTTACACGTGTAATGATAAACGTATTATGCAGTTACACGATCCCCAACATCCAAAAGATGCTGTAACTTTAGACTGTTTAATAAGAATAGTGGGCAATTTACTTATCGATACCCACAATCATATAGCTAGTACAACGAGTCATGTGATGATTCAACCCGATGAACGAGAAGCTTGGATTAAAAATAGAATTATAAATCAGTATATAATTAATTTGAATAATTAAGTATTTAAATATAAAAATTGTGCATGTGTTATTCATTTATGTAAAGCAGCTCGTGGAGTAAACACGCTGGTTATATAAGACGACATAATGAAGACCGCAACGCTCAGTCGTCGTCAAGACAGCGGCAAGAAAGGACGTGGTATAACATCAGCTGCGTTATCCCTGCTAAGACGGATTCCTGTTGGTGCTGTTCTAAATCGAGCAATAGACGCTTTACCATACGAATTCCATCTGCCCGGAGGCTATCAATATTGCGGACCCGGAACTAAGTTGGCAAAACGTTTAGCAAGAGGAGATCCCGGTATTAATAAATTGGATCAGGCCTGCAAACAACACGATATAGCGTATTCCAAGTTTACAGATTCGACAAATAGATCGATAGCGGATAGAGTGCTAGCTGAAAAAGCTTGGCAAAGAGTGAAATCAAGAGACGCGAGCATTGCGGAAAAAGCAGCCGCTTGGGCAGTTACTACAGCCATGAAGGGGAAAACAAAATTCGGTGGTGGGAAACGTCGTAGAGGACGACCTGCAAAGAAAAGAGCTCCCAAAAGAGGTGGAAACATTAAGAAAAGACGTCGTAGAACTCGTAAAACAAAGGCGAAGAAAACTTCCGTTTGGTCGATGGTAAAAAACGGAGCAGGCCTATACCTAAGACCATACCGTGTGTACTAAATAAGAACAATCAATTGATAATTCCAAATAAAGCTTTAACAAATCATCAATTATCAAATTATGTAAAATGTTTAAGAATACCATTTTTTAGAGGAGTTTTTATGAAAGACGCATTACCAAATAATATATGGAAAAACGAAACTGGAATAGTAAATTTGGATTCCACTCATGGTCCAGGAACTCATTGGGTATGCTATAAGAAACTCGGACAAAACGTTTACTACTTTGACAGTTTCGGCAATCTACCACCGCCGAAAGAACTTCAACATTATTTTCGGAACTCCAGAAATATATTTTACAATTACAAAAGAGAACAACCCAACAATACAGAAATATGCGGACATTTATGTTTGGAGTTTTTAGCGAAAAGTGTCAGTCAACTTTGAGATGTCATCGTATACAGTGTCACTGAGTGGAAATTCATCCACACTGAAAAGCACTCTTTTCCCGGCACTACGTTTATCCAAGGATAGACTGTGGGAAGCTGCACTATTGGATTTTACTACGTACAATTCAATTCCCAACGTCA
The DNA here is from genome assembly GCA_030545055.2 of Neoaliturus tenellus. Lineage (NCBI taxonomy): Eukaryota > Metazoa > Arthropoda > Insecta > Hemiptera > Cicadellidae > Neoaliturus > Neoaliturus tenellus. The sequence goes on from CM061531.1 coordinate 290,371,644, forward strand.
CGGAGGGAAAAAACAATTTACTACATTATTACGAGAGTAAAGACGAAAAAGGAAATTATTCACAATTGAAGGTAATCACTTTATCTACTGGATCGTATGAAATAGACGATATAAACCAAGTATTACAGAAGCAGCTAGGAGAAGAAAATATCAGTATAAAAGGAAATAACAATACTTTAAAAGCGGAAATCACTTCAAAGTATTATATAGATTTCAGTTTGGAACAGTCGATCGCCAGTTTACTCGGGTTTTCAAACAAGAAAAGAAAAGTCTTAGATCCTGGAACCACTCATACAGGCGATACCACAGTGACAATATTGAAGGTGAACAGTATTGATATAACATGCAATATTATACACGGATCGTATAGAGATGGAGTAAACCAACATATTTTGCATACATTTTATCCAACAGTGGCTCCCGGTTTTAAAATAGTTGAGAAACCACAAAACCTAATATACCTGCCATTGAACACCAGTTTCATTTCGGACATCGTACTGAACATATCGGATCAGGACGGTAACAGTGTTGACTTTAGAGGAGAAACCATTACAATACGGTTACACATAAGAGCGGTGTCATAAGTTCAACATGGGATTGACATTTAAACCGCAACAGAAGAGCCGAGACCTCAGTAGCTCTTCAACATTGGACGAGTTAACACCGGACAACATTCGTTTCCTGCAAAAGATCGGACTAAGACTTACCAACGATGGATATCCTGGATATATCTCAAGGACCGACGTTCGACGAAACACTATGGGAGAAGGAATATCACACGCACAACCCTTACACTTCATCAAAATTAAACAATAACGATGAAATAAGGATCCCCATTCAACAACAGGACATTTACACGTTACCGTGTGAAAGTTACTTGTACATCGAAGGACGGGTATTAAAATTGGATGGAAAGACCGGTTCAACGGTTCCATTTATAAATAACCCGATGGCATATCTTTTTGATGAAATAAGATATGAAATATCAGGAGTGACGGTTGATTCAACAAAAAAGGTCGGTCTAACAACGACACTGAAAGGATTAACATCATTAACACCGCATGAGAAAAATTCAATAGTCACCGCCGGATGGGTTGCTCCCGATAAAGACACTATAACACCGGATTCCAATGGTCATTTTGACTTTCATGTCCCTTTACGTTTGCTTTTGGGATTCGCTGAAGATTACAGACGAATAATAATAAATGTCAAACAAGAATTGGTATTACTCAGATCTTCAACTAACAAGGACTTGATACTTGCAGACCCTGGAACTACGGAAGCCAAACTGGAATGGCAACTACAGTTGGATAAAGTCGTGTGGAGAGTACCGCATGTCAGATTAGCCGATGAACACAGAATCGTATTGTTGAGAAAGTTGAAATCTGACCGTGATATCGTCATGCCGTTTAGAAGTTGGGAATTCCATGAATATCCCACACTACCTCAAACAGAGCGTCAAACATGGACTGTGAAGACGTCCACTTATTTAGAACGGGCACGGTACATAATACTCGGTTTCCAGACTAAACGAAAAGATGTTATAACTTCGCACGCCGGTCAATTTGACCATTGCAAGATAAAAAATTGCAAAGTTTTTCTAAACTCTCAATTCTTTCCTTATGACAATTTAAATGTAATGTTCAGCAAAAAACGTTATTCCATTTTATACGATATGTATGCGAGGTTTCAATCGTCATATTACGGAAAGACAAATACACCGCTATTATCACCGGATCAGTTTTATTCAAAAGCTCCGATAATCGTTATCGATTGTTCAAAACAAAATGAATCCGTAAAGTCGTCAAGTGTGGATATAAAAATTGAAATGGAGTTTGAAGAAGCAGTACCGGATGGAACTTCGGCATACTGTCTGATTTTACATGACAAGATAGTGACGTACACTCCATTAACGGGAATCGTTAAAAATGTGTTGTAAAAAACTGTTTTGAGGTTGATGCGAATGTTATAAAAGGGGGAAAAAAGAATGAAAATCTCATTATATTTCTGACCGTCGTATGGGAAGCATCGTTCGCAAGATGAGCTCGCCTACTGCAAATACTAACGAAGAAGAAACTACCCCTCTCATGGCTGACAATAGTTTGGATATAGAAAAACAAGTTGAACAAGAAATGGATGAGTTCCTCAAGTTTAAACACAAGAAAAAAGAAGAGGAAGTTGAAAAAGGAGTAAAAAGAAGAAAGATCGACGACACCATTTCCACCAATATTTTGGCAGAAGTATTTCTCAGGATCTACTATCCCATCTCTTCGTGTATGACGAAGAGCGTATCCGCCGGAGTTATAAAATCATTGGATTATTCACCAACTGTTATTTTAAATCATGGATCCAAAATGGTGGCCTTCACTGAAATTTCCTGGGAATCGTTTAGGAAACATCTACATCTTTTGGAATGTTATTTGAGTAACAACACATTTGGAAGAAGGACAAAATTAAGTCTGCTGGAATCGAATATCGAAATTGATATAGTGAAACATCGAGGTGGACAAATCGTTCGCTTTCGAGATTTAACCAAGCACGAGATGAAGGTACACCTGACAAAAGATGAATTCTACAGTCTAAGTTGTGCTACCGGTCCTATAACGAGATATCTAAAACAGCTGATATTTTCAAGCGCGATTATAAAAGAGTATTTGACCGATACATTGGATAGACAGCCGTATGTTCCGATTCTATACGGTCCTGTAGATACGTCCATCTTCAATAGAATACCTCACGAAGTTGATATGTGGAGACAGTTGCACAACTATCAAACTAACTTTAATATAGATGAACAAGCCCAAGAGATGAATGAAGAAGACTCGTGCAACAATTAGTAAACTAACAACCTCCAGTATAAAAGGATGTCCACCACGGTTTTACAAACAGTCGTTTACCAACCTTCGTCATGAATAAACGAGTTTCGTTTTCCAACCAATCGGAAGTAATGGAGGTAAGACGAGGTATAATTGAATTTCAAGCGTTCCGCGGTAACGACGGAAGTTTTATTATAAAAGAGTTAGTAGTTTTAGATATGGATACATCTGTAGTTTATCACTATTTATTCCAACCGCCTCTACCGTTCAACAGATTAACCACCAAAGCGAAAGTGACAAACAAATGGTTGATAAAACACTTTCACAACTTGAGATGGGACGAAGGTTTTATACACTACAGTATGATGCCGCACATTATGAATCATTATTGTAAAGAATTTAAAATTATCTACACAAAAGGATTGGAGAAAGCCAGTTGGATACAGGCGTTTACAAACCATGAAGTGTTAAATGTTCAGGTGGACAGGAATTTCCAGTGTCACTTTGCAAACATTTGTATTTCATCGAAGAACTTTAAACATCGGCAATCCCAATGCGCTTTAAAGAACGCTTATCGCTTGAACGCGTATCTCCAACAGAGTGGTGGGGGATGGGGAGGATATAAAAGCGAGGGGACGGGCATGACCCAGCATGAGTATTACTCTAGCCTCCGAGCAGTCAACACCTCGCACGCAGATTCGCAAGAGTAAGAATATTATCAACAGAAAAGAAGAAGTAAAGATGGCATCGCAAACGTTTTTACAATCACTTGTTGATCAGTTTAACAAACATTCCAAGTCTACCATCCTACCCACCAAGAGATGTTCAGAATTGAAAGAAGAAAAGCACTACATCATCCACACCATCAAGAAGATGGAAACAACTGTCGGAGACGCCATCAACTGTACGCTGAGTGAAGCGCCCTACTCGCCCGGTGATGAACCGAAATTTCAAATCTTTCTTCCCAAACGCTTCGTCCAACTTCTGCAGAACGAAGATCTACGCCTCATCCACCCCGGCGCTCTCTACTTGGCATCCCACGGTCCAAGCGGAAGCAATTCTACAGAGCTCACACTTCACGTCATGCCCACTGCCAACAGTTAATTTGTAATTTCCTATTGTTCTTGTACACCTTTGTAAAGTATTTCTGAATAAATGACAATAAGAAAAAAAAATTAATAAATAAAGCAACATATCGGTATGTGTTTGTACACATATCGGTATGTTGCTTTATATAAAAAAACAATTTCGGGTGGCCTTGACCTAGTTTCAAAAACTATATAAATGGAGCAATGTCCGTGGGAATTTCCTCAGTCTACGACTACCTTCAGTGCTGTACACATCTCCGTTGCTTGTGCAATCGTCGGTGATAGCAAGATGTCTCTCAAGATCAAGTGTGCATCATACGATACCTCCACTATTACAACTTTTGAACAGCTCGACAATTTCACTAATGAATTGCGAGTTCTTCTTGCCGGTGGTTATCACTTGAACGTCGACACTTATGTCACAAACAAGAGGATGTTTTCCAAACAAAACTTCTGCGATGATGAAGTGTTCTTTCCCACACAGACGGGGACAACATCCACTCCGTCTACTCAAACTAATGTCAAGTTCCACAAATACTACTAAATGTCAAAGCAAAATAACAACAACAACTACAACTCGTCGCTGTGAAATTTCGCTATAAATTGAGTGTTCAACTCAAACAAAATCATCATTTGCTTTCCAACAGTCGCAGCGGTAACAACTACTGGTACCATGTTATACCGAATGATGATTGAATTCAATGGAAAGATCTACGGAAAGGACTATAGAACCGTAGAAGAGATGAGCTCCGATCTCAATGTATTGACTAGAGAAGGGTTCCAACCAAAACTGATCCTGAAGTTTCCAGAGGTGCATCCGCTATCCACTGAAGAACTCATCGCTATGGCTAGAGCAAACAAGCAAGAACACGAACAGAATATTAAGAAAGAACCTGAAGAAGAAGAAAAGGACAAACCTGCATCATAAATATATAAAATAACCATCTTACATTTGTAAGATGTTCTTTTTTAAAACTTCATTTGGATGACCTTGAGATTACCCCCACCACTTTTCTTAATCTATAAAACATGCTATCCTACACTATACAACTTCATTTCTCGCCTAGACTTAGAAGCGGCAACATGGAAGAGAAGAAAAACAAGGACGCGCCGCGCTACTGTTGTGAACAGAAATGCACCGATTTAGGGAGGTGGATGGTAGACGGATTAGCCTGTACAAAGTGCGAATTCTTCGGATCCTGTTACTGCAAATGCAAGACAAAGCAAATACCGCCACCGGAATTGCGAACCTTCAAGATTTTTAGATCACGATACTTCCACACTTGCTGTCCCCAGAGGTGTATCAAATTCCATCCGGAAAAACTTGTCAATTGTCGAGAGTGCAATGCATATTATAAGGACGACTTTTGTACATGCATCATAAGTGCGTGCAAGTACAGATCAGATTGGTCTTCTGATCCTGTTGAAGCTTCAGATGTATAGCTGTATTCACTGACTGCAGCCCTTTTTAAAACTCCATTTGATTGACCTTGAGATTACCCCCCACCACTTTTTTTTTACAACATATATTCTACGGATCATTCGATACGCTTCTCATTCTTATTTCATTACTCGCACTGACAACAACATGGATGATAAATTCATTTCCTTTCAACATTTAATTACCGACAGAGAAGAGATGGAAGAACTATTCCAAAACTTACTCACACTCATTGATAACTATCCTTTAAGATGGATCAACATCACAGTGCAATACGTCAATCCTACCAAAATATTTTCATCCTCATCATCTTCTTCCGGCACCTCCATGTCTTCATCGTCACAAAGTGCAGAGGAAGAGGAACAGACAAATAATGGTGTTAAAATTGTTGAATTAAACGACGAGGAACAAGAAATGCAGGCTCTGGTTAAATATAAATTTAATATTTAATTTACAAACAAAGTATTACTATTTTCTACATTGTGTTACAGCTAGCGGCTTATCTTCGTACGGCTCCCACAACCTATCCCGACGGCGTTTCGCGGCGAACTGCGATGACCGAAGTTCCCTCGTTCCCCACCCAGGCTTCGCCCCACCACTGGCCTCCCCCCACTCTTTTCTTCCCCCACCACGGTACCCCTACCGAGTATAGGCGGCCGCCTCACCGCCGCTCGCCATTTGTTCGCCAACTCCCGAACGATGAGCGGCTTTCCTTTAGCGACAAGTACAAATACATTTACCGTAAAGTCGCAACAAGACTTGCGGGATATTTTTGAAACTTTGAATGACGTAGTCAACGCTCCACACAACACCATCACCATGACTGTGGAGATCTCCTACAATTGTCCACAATGCGAGGAGATGGAGAGCGAGGACATCGAACCTGCAAACAGCACTCCTCCACCTTCCGAGGCTGCAGCGTCCGACACGGCTGACAATGACGTTTAATCGCAAACAACTGTTTTTTTTTCTTCTTCTTCTTCACCCCCCACCACTCTACAATAAATATGCACTGCGCTCGTCTTCGCTTCTCATTTCATCGCCAACTTTCCGACCGTCAACATTGCTCCCGTTTTCGCCCCACCACGAATTAAAAAAAAAAAAAAAAAAAAAAAAAAAAACACGCACACGAAGATGATGGACGACGTTTCGCTCAAATCACGATTGGAAGAGGACAGACTCAGACTGGAGATCAACAGGCTGCAATTGGAAGCGGCAAACCAACAAGGGATGGTCCGCCTGCTGCAACTGTTCAAATGCGTACTGTGCATGTTGTGCGTCTACCTCCTTTTCGCCATCACCTTCGGCGTCTACCACTGCGTCACCAGTGTACGACGCTCCAACGCCTCTCTGCACAACAACAACGACACGATTTTAATTTAAATTCATTAAAATAAATAAACGAAAAAATAAAAAAACAACCCCTCCCTCGGCCCGCCCGCTCCCGCTCCGATCCGACCCGTCCCGAGTCCCCGCCCCGACTGAGCCCCTGCGGCTCCCACTTTTTTAAAACTCCCTCCGGATGGCCTTGACCCACTTACAAAACACACCCATCACTGTCAACCACAACTGCCGGTTCGAACCGCTTGGCCTTGACCTGCGCCAGAACCGGCAAAACCCCACTACTAATACGTATTCCAGTAAGTATAAGAATCGAATACATTTTTAATAAATATTTGTAAATACAAGGGAACACTTTTTATTAATTATTATTGTTTTTTTTCCATTTCGAGTTACAAAACTAAAAGATAATTAAGAGATAAATGTTTAAACAAAATACTTATCCTTCGAAATAATATGACTTAAAATATACGTAAAACAAGTTTTACATGTAAATGCTTTTTATAAAAAATCCTCTACGACTAGCGAGCAGAGCCTTGGCAAGGTGCGTAGTTAAGAATAAATGAAGCGGGAATTGTGAACTTCCACGGCAATTAGGTTTGTTTCATACGCATTTCGTTCTAAACTCGTCCTACAAGACACTTTCCTTCTTATCTGCAACAGTGGAGCGGGGTAAACTTACAACATTCTAAATTGCTTTTTTTGTTAAGTTTTACGGAATAATAGGCCTAATACCAACTAACGCCACAGATGACAAACGGTTGATATTTCAAAATATATTAATTGGTATTAAGAAATGATTCGAAGGCATTTAATTTTACTAATCGACAAATTATGCACGGTAATGGCATTAAACATAGAAAAGGAGATTGACAACCAATCAAGTTTCGTGATGTAGGCCTATTCACTACTTCATTTTGATTGAATGTTGTTCCTGGATCAAGATATAGACTTATTTAAAGGCTAAAGTACCTGTTTGTCTGCCAACTGATCCTGTTAAACCCTGTGTGGTCCACGCGTTTCGGCGATTATGCGCCATCTTCAGACTTGTATAAGAACTTGCTTCCCTCACTAGGTGCGTCATAGTCTATTAAAAATACACAAAACACAAAAAAATGTGTTTGTTTTTTGTGTATTTTCAATAAACCATGACGCACCTAGTGAGAGAAGCAAGTTCTTATACAAGTCTGAAGATGGCGCATAATCGCCGAAACGCGTGACCACACAGGGTTTAACAGGATCAGTTGGCAGACAAACAGGTACTTTAGCCTTTAAATAAGTGTATTCACTATATTAAAATACTTTAGGCTACAAAGTTAATTGAGTAATTTAGTGGTGTGAGTAGAAAAATTGTCTGAATACTATTAGGTCTTGGATATTGTTCAAATGTATATTGATAGATAATCAAAAAGTGAATTTCAAATACAAAGTCATCTTTTTCCTTTTTTTATGATACTTCAATAATTTTATGAGGGGTTTTAAGGCTGCATGAAATAATCCCATAGCGAAATGTCAATTAGAGAAACACATTTTTACACGAAGAAAACCACTTTACAAGGAAAACCACACCCAAAATGTAACAAAATTGAATAGGTTTACGAAAATATGAGAAAAATCACAACACGGTATTGGAAGAAAGAAGTGTCACCCTGTTGAGGAGACGTAACTTCCAAGCGTAACCTTGTCGCTTTCCGCTAGATGACTGTTATATTTCATTTTACTTTCTTTGTAATTCTTGGAACTCTTTTCCTACAAAGTTGTTCAGTTAAGAACATCTGAGCTCTTTCTGTCTCAGTCGTTATGTTTTTAGTTTAATTTGAATAAAGCCAAATAAATTTGAGTTTACATTATATTTTTGCAAAAAGGGCAAAGAAGACTCAAGGAAAAAGAAGAGAAAAATAAGGTTATTGTTATTTTTGTTCAAAATTAAAAGCGTGCAGAGATTGTCCTGCAAGCCAAAGTAGATCGAATTGAATATTTTAAAATACGTATTACCGAAATAAACAATTATATTTAACAATTAAGCTAAATTTACAAAATAGCGGAATGATCTTTTAATATTATAATAAATCAGTACATCGTCGGTTAGGTTTTAGACATATATAGACAAAAAATCCAAAATCTTATATTTCTACACAGTATTACAGGGTGTTTCAGAACTCCCTACCAATATTTTAGGGCATTGTTCCTGAGTTAAAAAATATCTAAATATCATATTTAAATTGTCCGGAAGTCTTAAGTTACTCACACAGCCGCCATTTTGTTTTTTACACATAATAATTTTTATTTCCGTAACGGATGGTTGTATTCAGATCATATTTGGTATAAATCTTTATCATACCAATGTACATTTCCAAGAAAAAAATTAATTTTTTCCATTGTATATTTTCAAAATGGCGGCCATTTTCAATTTTCAAACTCAAATATTTCAAAATCGGTAAATTTTATAAAAACTTTACAAGACACAAAAAAGTTGCCAAATTAAATTACCTATCAATGGTACCAAGTTTGTAAGGATCGGACAACAAATAACGGAGTTATTGTGATTTTTCTTCATAAAAACATGGATTTTGCATTGAATTTAATGCAAACAAGGCCTTTTTAACAGCAAAATCAATGTTTTTATGAAGATAAATCGCAATAACTCCGTTATTTGTTGTCCGATCCTTACAAACTTGGTACCATTGGTTAGGTAATTTAATTTGGCAACTTTTTTGTGTCTCGTAAAATTTTTATAAAATTTACCGATTTTGAGATATTGTATATTTTCAAAATGGCGGCCATTTTAAATTTTCAAACTCAAATATTTCAAAATCGGTAAATTTTATAAAAACTTTACAAGACACAAAAAAGTTGCCAAATTAAATTACCTATCAATGGTACCAAGTTTGTAAGGATCGGACAACAAATAACGGAGTTATTGTGATTTTTCTTCATAAAAACATGGATTTTGCATTGAATTTAATGCAAACAAGGCCTTTTTAACAGCAAAATCAATGTTTTTATGAAGATAAATCGCAATAACTCCGTTATTTGTTGTCCGATCCTTACAAACTTGGTACCATTGGTTAGGTAATTTAATTTGGCAACTTTTTTGTGTCTCGTAAAATTTTTATAAAATTTACCGATTTTGAGATATTTGAGTTTGAAAATTTAAAATGGCCGCCATTTTGAAAATATACAATGGAAAAAATTAATTTTTTTCTTGGAAATGTACATTGGTATGATAAAGATTTATACCAAATATGATCTGAATACAACTATCCGTTACGGAAATAAAATTTATTATGTGTAAAAACAAAATGGCGGCTGTGTGAGTAACTTAAGACTTCCGGACAATTTAAATATGATATTTAGATATGTTTTAACCCAGGAACAATGCCCTAAAATATTGGTAGGGAGTTCTGAAACACCCTGTATACGACATTCTATTGTTATATTTAATATTTTTATAGAACATTTTTACAAACAATAAAAACTGTAGCGAAATGTGTTATTTTGTTAAAACACGGAGCATTGTTCTGATGAGAAATTAATTTCATGAGCGTCTCGCTACGATGGGGCAGGGGACACAAACACAGGCGACCATCGACCTGGTTCTGAAACATATTACTGAAATTATATGTTGATCCCGAGAGAACACGTGATATACACACCTTGCTGGGGCGAAAACTCAATATGACGATTGTTCCAATCGCGAAGAAATATAGTTTTTATATTAAAAAGTAATCAAATTATTTCAAAATTGACAATATCACATAAATTAATTACAAGGTTTTTTTGTGAGGTATATGCGTACTAGAGTGTGTTGTAGTATTTTTACGTAGAGATATTTGTGACCAAAACATTAAATGGCTTTGAATATTTTTTATATATACAATAAAAAGTAGTGGGAATTACTTCTTAACACGAGATTATATAATATGAAGCAAAACCTCAATTGAGTTGTTTTATAATAATTAATTATCAAGACTGGTTTACGACGAACAAACATTTTTCCATTATTATTATTATTATTATTATTATTATTATTATTAATGGTAAATAAATTATTTTGTTTTATAATACTGTTGTATGTTTTACAGTATATAGTTAAAAATATTATATCTAAGTATTGGATTACTAAGAAGATTGTTGAAATTTAATGGCAATGAAAAATCAGTCTTATCACTAGATTTTAGAGGGAAATATCACGTAAATTTTAAGTATACCAAGTAGTTTAGATTTATGAGCTGTGAGCTTTAACAGGAAATTTATGCCTAACGTTAAAAATTGAAACTGTAAGCAAACGAAGCACTTAAATTATTATTCATTTCATATAAATAAATAATAATAAAACTCTCAGAACCATACAAAGATTTTACTTACAAAAATACCTGGGAACTAAGCATTTAAAAAACATGGATAATTTACAACTAACACATTAATAATGTTATGGCCCGGCGCTAGCACGTATGTGATAATATCGCGTGCGTACAGCGTAATTGATTATCGTAAGCATTATGATGAAGCGAGTAATGGCTATAAATGCGCGAAACAGTGACGCGTCACGTAGATGGATATGAGCAATTTACCTGAACATCGCAATAAATGCAAACTCTTATCGTAATGCTGCGATGTCACACGATGCTGCATCTAAATATTCAATCAACTTCTATGCACGCCTCTGTGACGGAATTACTCGCATTGTAACAGTTTTCTATATACTTTGATTTAAAGTAACTAACTTTAACGTACATAGATACGGAATTTTGATTCTCTCAATCAGACGTCAGATTAAGTTTAATTAATTTCGAATATCAAGAAGAATTTTAGGTCGTTTATTATATTATTTCGTAAACGAACACATTTCAGCATGTTAAATATGTGTAAACGTTTCAATGTTTTCAGTTACTACCAAACCAAATACAAACATTCCCGTGCAAAACGCGTAAACTGTAACAACAACAGGTTCGCAACACAATGGCCGAGCATGTTAACAAACTTCAGCATAGAACAAAGGGGCAAAGTTGGAGCAAGACAAACATACAAACATACGCCGCGAGTTGGCGGGGTAGGAGCGAACCGAAGGGCGAAAAATGGCAATCAGTAAACCATAGTTCCAACAACGGGATGATCGTTATCGGATCAAAGGAAATAATTAACAGAAAAATAATAATTGGGGCAAACTGATTGAGGATGAAAATAATCAGTAAAATCGAATCGTCAGGTAAAATTACAGGTAATAATACAACAGTCACTTGTTGTATTCAATCAATAAGGATAAAAATATATTAAGACTAAGTAGTTGGTTAACATTCTAATAAGTAATATAGATGAATTCAAAGGATTATTTTACCTTCACGAAGACAAACTACTTGAACCACTGTAGAAGGTAGAGGGTTAGAAACACTAGAACCACTAAATGGTAGAAGGTCGAGATAAAACCACTAGAATATCCAGCATTATAGAAAATAAACAGGATGAAATAATTTAATCGTCAACTAGGTGGAACGAAGAATTATTTAAGTAAAATTGCTCAAGCAACCAAGGAAAAAAATTAATAATCAGAAATCTATAAGCAGAAAAGTTAATGAAAATTTAGTACTATCAAGTAAAACCAAAACACCGAATAAAGAAGAAAATACTTAACAAGAGTGTAAAATATTGACAGAAAATAAATGAAACAGACTTATCGAGTAAATAAAACGGATAAACAAAGTGGGGGTGAATGGAATCCGGCGACAGGCTGTTTACAGAAAGTTGGGGCATTGGTTTCATCACCGGCGAAGCACGTATGTTCCGACAAAGGTTCAAAACTCGCCTCGCCCATTCCTCTTTTATATTGCTGTTTAAATTGTTGTTAGATCTTTCATTGTGTTTTACCGGGTTTGGGATTAACTTGTTGGACGAAGGGGGGTTTATTTTTCACAGCCGCACAACAGTCTGCATGATTTAAAAGACTTTGACTTAATGAAAATACGAAATATAATTTGATCCTATGACGTTATTGTGGCGTATCACTGAAAAATATACTCTTACATAAGTAATCCTGTATTGTATGTCTTTATGGGAATCGATCAATACTTTATAAACTATATCTCACCACACTCAACCCCCCACGATAGCACTTAGTGCACTTAGTGTTTTAGTGTACTTTCTAAAGGCTGAAATTTCCGATTGAACTTCTGCAAGAATGAACATACAAAGCAATCAGTTTAAGTTAAATGATATATCAATAATACCTTTAATACCCATACTGAAATGGCGACCTAACTCAATAGGTAGTTTAAAGCCAAGTAGGAATGAGAGATGAGTGTAGGATGATTGTGTAACTAGACAGGACTGTTAATTCATAGCCCAACAGCCAATCGTATCTAGGGACCTACAGTTTAACGTAAATAAGTAAATTACAATTGGCTAAGCGGGATAAAAAAATTATCCAAAGGATGTAGCCTGCCCAGTTAATAATTTTAGACGGCGTCCTTTTTACCTAATAAAATTACATGTAACGCTGAAGTGCAAGGACTGTTTCCATCATTCCCTAAAGATAAACATTGTTTTCAGAACAGTCAGCTGTCATCGAAACTAGTCGATTCCCTATGGGTGGAAATCCAGAAAATAGTAGCTTTCGGGAACAGGCCGGAAAAGAATAGCTTTCGGAACTGTAAGTATTGTTTGTTACTAAACACATTAATTCATTTTTATTTGTACTAACAGCTAAAAAGAGTTCTTTAAGTATAAGATAAAATAACAGGGGTTAGGCCATATAAGTTAGAAATTTATTACTTTTCATCCAAACTGTATATTTAAATGAAAAGCACCGTTCCTAACTCGACCGAAAGTGGTACCGACGTTAAATCGAATTCAAGTACTCGGTTTCTCACACTTGAAACTCGATCTTGCACCAGTAACGATTACTTTCCGGTCTTGTGACGAAATATAAGGGATGTTATTTAATGTCTTAAAGAAATCTTTCAACTCCATGTAAATTCTTTATCATTTCGAATCGGTTAGTAATCATGTCAAAATTTTTTGCCAGAAGACTCCTCCTATATACCATGATTCCGTCAACAGTACCGACTTGTAAGTACAGCATCAGCGGTACATAGCGGAGGAATGCTAACATATGTTGTGGTGGTTGTTAACATAAAAGACAATCCGGTGTCGGTAACCGCGGGGGGGGGGGAGGGGGGGCTGTAGCTGTAAAGCTCTAGACTCAACTACTCGCATTAGGCAAGTTAGACAGTCGCATTTACATAATCATCCACAAACTGTTTTGTTCCATCAGAAATTCATTTTCCTCCCTAAAATCTACCAAGTTAAAGCTTTAAGCCTTTGTAATTGTGGCCCTTGGAAACTGCGATCCTCCCTTCCTCAGTTTGCGATACTTTCGACACAAGTATTCACATAAGGCATGTCATAAGTAAATGAGGATTTTTTCCTTCAAAACATTTAGTAAAAGCAAAATTAAACGTTCACTAATACAATAAAAAAAAGAGAGTGAAACACTAAAGTCATACATAATTCGCAAAACGGGCAATGATTAATATGATTTATTAAATAGTTAGCTGTACTGCATCTAATAAAAAAAGTAAGTTACTTGTATTTAAAAAATAAAAAAAAATACACACTTAACCTATGACATTCAACGTTCTTAGAAAATCGTCGTTCTTCATTATTGATATCATATTTAGTATTTTACCAAAAGAAACTATAAATACAAAGTTAAAATGTTGAGAAGAACATTTTACACCACTAATAAAATTAGACAGTTGCCGAAGACATGATAGAAACAAACTTGATGGGGTATGAATCGAGTCATCAGACCACGTAACAGAACACACAAATGCCGAGATTATCTTTGCGTACAAACGACGACATTCTTGCTCCAGTTGTCATTACCATTGCGTTAATGGCTTCTTACCCCCTCCCACCCTCCCACACATACACCGATCGATACAACACACACACGCACCGCGTTCTCATCCCAATTACTCCCTCCTTGCCATCCCGAGTCTGTCGGTCCAAGTATGATACACAAAGCCGCCACCCAACCGGTTAAAAGCTTTGTTACTCCGTATAAGCAGCTTGTTAAAGAGCCATTTGTTTTATTAGGAGGTAGGAACAAGTATTTGTTTTCACTCTTGCTAAGATTTTTAGATTTTTAATTTGTATATTTGGGGGGAACATTCCAGATGAAAGCCTTACATAGCTCGTGCATATAATTTTTTTTTATTGAACAAAAACTACAAGGAACCATCATTCGTTAATGTAAGTATAATATTCAATAATGGACATAAGGAAATCAAATAGGCACTCTTGACAAATTAATCAGCTGATCGTATGTCTGTGTCCAAGCTGCACCTCATCTGATCCATCCATGATCCACCATGCACACTCGCCCTTCAGTCATATTCACCCTACAATACGCACCACTGAGTGCGTCCATGTTTTAAGTAAGGCTCCTCATATATGTATGTCACAGGCAAGTGTGTGAGCTAATATTTGACGAAAGTGTTCCATTCTGATTAATTTTGAACAATAATAACATCCCTACTAATATTATAAATGTGACTGTCCATATGTTTCTAACGCTTTCACAGGAAATCTACTCAATAGATCATCATGAAACTTTGTACTTATATTCTTGAAGGTATCTGAAGTAACATAGGATACTTTTTCATAAGAAAATTACGAAAGGTAGACAAATAGTTTGTAGGTAAATCTCAAAATCTATTTTATTATTTATTTGTTGCTAAAAAACAAATTCAATGAAAAATTACATTTTTAGGTACTCAAGTGATTTCTTTTATAAATGGGACGAGCGTGACAGCGAGTGAGCGTAGCGAACGCGCTAAACCTGACGGTGAGTAACGCGAAGGAAGCCGCGGGAAAAATCTAGTAAAAAATAAATAAGATCAGCAGAATAAGTAATAAATCAACCAAAATAATACGACAAAATAAACTAACGAAACCTCCTCAAAGAAATAACAAATTGCATGAAAGTTGTGCATATATTGTTTACATCGAGTGCACTAGTATATTCTACTCGCTCATATCCAATATGCAATATGCCAGTTGACTCGTAATTACATTAGTCGCACCTTGTAGTATCGGAACTTTCCCAGCCAGTCGCAAGGCACATTACCGGTAATTATACAATATATTCCGCTCGTTTAATTAATTACTCTATGGAAGCGCGACTCGTTCCACTAATTTAATGTGAATATATCACAGCGTCAATTATGGCGAAGGCAAGGTCTACGAGCACTGCTGGGGTGTGCTCGTTGCTCGTTGCTCATTGCTCGTGGATGTTCCGTGCTCGTGGCAACGACCCCACAGTCACGCCCTGCCGAGATTCGAACCCCGGAACCCTGATCTTGCCAGATAGACGCGCTCCTTAGGTGGAACCACGCTCTGGTGCTTGGCGTTGGTTGCATTAATTAACTTGTTTTCTGTTTAACGAAGGGATTAATTTTGTTACATCTTGTCTAGTGTGACTTAATTCAAAATGTATTGCAAAATAACACGTTGTAAAAGTAACATTCTTATTATACTTTTTTGTGGTAAAATTGTATTTTAGAACTATTTGCAATAATGATTTATCTTACATAGTCCTCGATTTTTTAGCTACATAAAAATTCAATACATTATTCAATTAAAAAACCAATATCATTATCAAACAAGGCAAAAGAATCGAAATATTTAACAATGTGTATTAACAGGGAATTTTATTACCTATTCTTATGATCACTTCGTATTTTGGTTTGTATAATCAATTTTTCGTTACCGCAATTTTTTGATGATATGTTTTACTTTAGTTAACAGCTAAGTTTAACTCATTACAATGAAATCAAACTACATTTACTTCTCTCCGAAACTATCTTTACTGTTACTAACAGATTTAAAATACTCTAATACCAAATACTCTAATATTCAAATACTCTTGATATCTTACAAAAAAATAAATATTTGCAAATAATGTAAAGAAAACAAGAAATATTTATTTATAAAAAGTAACCAGGAGCTGAAATACAATACCTGCATATACGAACTACAGAATTAAACAGGAAAAGAACTCGTCGACTCAGCATTTAAAAATCAACATCAGCGATCGCAAAGGAATAAATCGGCTTGCCAGCTCCGGAACAAGCCGGATCCTCGCCGGATGGGGCCATATATAAACCATGGCTAAGACGACTGCTAAAGTATGCATGGGGCGGGGGCGCGGGGGAGGCGCGCCACCCGCCCCGACAATTCGAAGCGATTGAAACAATGCACGCTGGCTTTTTACTACTACCTGCATTAACGCACTCCCCGCTCATATATAATGTACGACGTTCATACTCTATGGAGTCACCGGCCGTCGGTTCGCGTTTCCCGCCAAAACTGCAAACTTCCGTCCCCAGTGGCGGCATAACTGAGTCGATTGTTACAATTAACTCTCGCATTACCCTCCCCTCACCCCTGCGCTTAACCGTTTTCATTCCGGTTACCTTCTGGTCTCTAAACACTGGATGAGAAATTAATCTTTAATTGGTTAAAACAAATGTTTACAATGGTTAATGACATTTTTAATTAATTTAACTCCAACGTTTTATTAATAGGAATTATTACCACTATACCATGCTTTCTGTCATAATTAATATTATACAATTACTGTGATTACTATATAATTTCTGGCATCACCAAGGTTTTTCGGTACTTCAAGCCTGCTCCATGGAGAAACTGGTCTTGCGGAATAAATGCTAATAATAATTAACTGAAATCAATTATTGCAATAAAAAATGTTAAATCATGCCTCTCTTTACTTTTAACCAATCATACTTTCTAAAGTCTAGGACGTATCATTGTCGTGTTAGACGTTAGTTTAACCGGCGTCACGAAGTATTCCGATTCAACAAAAATCTTGTTAATTTGGTATCAGGATTGATGACAGCACAGCAGCATTAAAATTTATGAAAAGCGTAGGAGGGGTGTATTTTTTATTTCTAAGGCTCAGTTGCAAACATTACAATAATAATTAAGCCATAGGCTTATTACAAACACATCCATCAATGGGAAATTTTCACAATGTCATACACCGTGTGTGGGGGCCGCCGCGGGCCACACACGTGCATTTCCATCCATCGAATCCACGGCGTAAAGGGCACGCCGCACACACACGCCAACCGACAATCACGGGGTAATGTTTTGCCGATGATGATTGCTAACCGATACCAACCAGTGATATTGCTGATGATTACGGCACATATTTCTGTGGCCAAGTATTTTGTTTTGATTTTTATTGGAGTCCACTTTGCCCTGGTTATTATTCTAATAGCAGTGAATATGCCACACTACGGTATGGAAGGAAAGATTAATCCATTTTTAAGACAATGACGCTACCAAGGCGTACTGTAAAGAAGTACCAGGTTAACTGAGCCTTGCTCGTTGGTTTTAATTCACTTTTGTTATAGTGTCATCATTTTAATAAAGCTGCCAAATTTCCACCCTCAACCAACTATATTGCTTTACAGTTAAGAGCTGTTTAAAAAAGACGGCTTAACATTAATGTTCATTTTTGTATAACTTTCGTTGTTATTTCGTTACCAAAATAGCAACCCATAAGACCAATGTTAAAAATTACGATTTTTAAACTTAAATTAAGACCAAATTAGATTTTTTATGGGATTGGGGCTGTTTTTGGCCTTATTTTTGGGCCGAAACACTCTTAAATGTGAAGTTTAAGCAAAATTTTCCCGCTAGATTTAGAGATCGTGGAACACACAACCCTTCATACAGTGCTCGAATTATAGTGTAGGATATGAATGAAGGTAATGGGTGTGATGCATTGTGTAGCTTTGATACCATCTTAGATCAGCTGGTTCTTTAATTAATAATTAAATAACCAAAGTTATTTTGACCAGGTTAGAACATGTTAAAATATAATATAAAATGAAGAAATGATTATTTTCTTCAAGCCATAAAGTTATTGGAACCTGATACTTTCTATTTGGAATTTGACCAGGAGTAGTTGGAATAGTACTAAGAATAATTATTCGTATCGAATTGGCCTGTTTCATAATGTGACTCCTGTATTATAAGTTAACTCATTATGAAAAGGGTTTATATTTGGTTTATGAATGCACCACAACAATGTCACTTTTGAAAACATTAGGCCTACTAAACACGGATTATTGAGGCCAAAGAATTTAAAGAAATGTTTCTGCGTAAAAACTATTTTGTAAAATATCAAGTTTTAAGAAGTTACAGAAAATGTCCGTAAGACGGTGGATACAGTATGGAAGGCGCGGTGTCCCGGTTGCTAGACGACCCGACGTCGCTGCGCGTCGCGTCGCTCCAGCTCCAGGTGGATATAATAACAAGCGGCGCCCGGGGCGTACAGGGCCGCTAATGTACGCCCGAATGCCGTCAACAACGCGCATAACATGTACCGCCGTTCCCGGTATTGTTTTGCAAACAAAATAAAAGCTCGTGTTCGTCCCGAACATTATCCTACCTCATTACCGGACTAATGTAGTTTTTATATTTTACGCATTAGCCCCATCTACCTTGATATACCTGTTTTGAGTCTGCAAAATAGTGATTAAAAAGTCATTACTAAGTTAGTTTATGGGATTATTGGTTAAAAAATAAATTATTGTTATGTATAAAATTTTTGGGGATTTTTTTTTTTTTTTGAAATTTCTTGGTCTTGATTTTCGAATTAAAAATAAGTATCTAGTCCTTTATCAAGAATCTAGTCTTAAGTTTACATAACAAGAATTACAGTATACTGTATTGGTAAAGACGGGATTATCACATTCCATATCCCGAAACAGTGAATTTGTTTTTACTAATCAGTGAGAGAAAATGTCCAAAATAATTAACTAATCAATAATATATTAGTTATTTCAGTATCTATAATATTTAGACTCATGGTTTACTACTGTATGGTGTATATTACGAAACATTAATTTAAACAATCAGAAACATTTTTCAATAATTTGAAACTTAAAAATCAAATAGAAAGCTTTCTAAAAAATGAAACAAGATGAAAACATTTGTTTAACGCTTAATAAACAAAGAACAGTTTTAAAAAACAGTTTAAAGGCCTACACGTCTCAGGGGGCGGAACTGGCGAGTCAGGGGGCGGAAGTCCGAGCTGCGGGCGTCGCGCCGGCCCCGCAGTTACAACCTGTCATAATGAAACCAACAGCTTTAAATTAATTAGTTTTTATTTTTAGGATTTAATAATGTAATTGGATGACCGATACATTAAAAATAAATATAACCTTGGTTATTTGTGGTATTATTTTGGTATTTTATTTTGGTATTATTAACCAAGGTTATAAAAAATAAACATAACCTTGCAAAATTAAATGTTTTATGGATATAGAAACTTCACGAAATTTTAGTTCGATTATGATTACTTATTTATACTCCATATTTTATCCATACAAAAATCAAGAACATAATACGAGTAATTTATATTCTGAATTATTGGTGAAAATGGATATTTTATAGATAGTCTCGAATGAAAGTCCTGTTATAACGTCTGTATAGATATGTTTTAAACTTAAATATTCATTTAATTTACAAACATCTTTCATATCAATATCAATCTATAATGTTCACTCTACCGAAATACTGTAGCTGGAGTTTATACGTCTATCAATAAATGAAATACATTAGGCCTACTATAAATTTTACAGGGTTCTATTCGAAGTACAATAAAATGAACATCCTATTTGCTATTTCAACCTATGTGACATTTTTAACAAAAAATTTCTGATATAAAAATTGATATAACAAATATCGTTCAACTTGCAATGATACTTTACTACTTAATTTAAATATGAAATATACAGCGAGTTGTTACACATATTTGATGACGATATTACTTAAAGCCATTAAAATCTCAACAAAATAACAGCAGATTCCAAACTACAATGAAGATGTATCATGCAGGCCGACTTATCACCCCTGGGGGAAATCCTGCAGACGCCGAGATGAGCGAGCCACGCTGATGATTTGGCGCTTCTGGTCTGCATATTCCAACAAATTCCGAGAGGTGTATTAATTGTATTAGAAGGGGGAAATTTGGAATTGCGGGAAACGGTTGATTATTAATTATGAAACCTTTCATCGCTCTAACGACTTTTAACATGATAGGGGTTAATAGAAATGAATTTTTCCCTAGCATATTAACTGGTTTGTACCGTGCCTTTGTATTGTTAACACAGGCGCAAACCATAAAAATCTATCTTCTTATTTCTATAAGGGTTTCGTCAGTTACGTCCCTTTTTCTCTCGACCTACTGAACCGATTTTTAAGATTGAGGTGTCATTTTAAAGCTTAGGATATACCGCAGTGACGAATCGTAATTAAAAAGGTCATATTGTTTCGGGCTTCGACCCCCTGGCCTTTGATTTATTTGTAGAGGGCGCTTTAAAATGTTGACCAACTTTTATTGCAAGTTCTTTAATGTGAATTGTAATTTAACATCTGATTACCTTCAGATGAATTTTAAAAGCCAGATAGTAAACAAAAATACATCTCCGTCACTTCATAATCAACATTCACGTATTGTAGGTGAGATTCACTCATACAGAATCATAAAACGCGCAATTTGCGCATGGGCCACCTCGTTAGCTTTAATTGCAGAAGCCAAATTGGAATTAGTAACAGAAGTTTTAACAGACATTCTCTATTTTAACAACTAAATGTTCTACATATTGTATGATAACTCATGAAGCATCGTGCAATTTGGAAGTGACTTACCGTAACATTGATTAATACAATTTGATAAGAACCGAATGAAAATGTAGAATATGTACGTATATAAGTAAAAGATTTAGAAAAATTCAAGGAATCTAAAATAAATAATGAGAAGGTATTGGTCAAGAACTGCCACGCCTTCTATGCACCAGGTGTTCTTTTGCACCTGCATAAAAACACCTGGTAAATAGAGGGCATTGCATGTTTTAACCTCTAGCTTGTTATAGTAAATTGGTGAAGTCGTTAAGAATTTTTACGTAGATCCAAACAAATTTAAACCTTCTAATTAATTTCGTCGCATTACAAAACTCATCAATTCCATACATACGAACAAATAACTTATTTGCCTTGATCTCAATTGATTAAATACGCAAATCAGTGATATCAATCTAAACATAAATGATGGACTTTCAAATGCCTCAAATCGGGTCTTGACAGATTTCACACCAGAACTAGGGTTCAGCAAGTCCACCGACCCTGGCCTCTAGGTTTAGGACCTGCGTGTATACAACTGTTTTGCCTAGAGATGCGTATCACTAATTAATACGTCGTAACGTCCTGTACGGTACAAGCTGCAGCTAGACTTGTACTACAAGCACCACTTGTGGGGGAGTGATTGTTAATGTCTTGTTCGGCCAAGGGATGTACAAGACTGCGATGTAGCATGCGAGTTATAGTAGGTGCCAAGACATCAGGTAAATGCAAGAACCGCGTACCATATTGCTGTAACAATGTAGAAAGTAGCACTTGATACGGTATTGATAATTATTATAAATCTCGTTTATAATCAAACAATTGTATTTTGCTCATCCAAATGACAGGGAGAGATATGAGAGGTTCCCTTTTGATGAGAATCATCCTGTGAAATTTGATTAGTAGTCAGTGACATTGATGATAGAAATTCAACTGCATCACGGTGACTTCGACTTCAATGTGGTCATAAGTAAAATGAAGTAAAGAAAAATCGAGATGGATGAAGTAAATTAAGTCAAAAGTAAGCGAAACTAGAAAGTATATCATTATTAAAATTGTACTTCACGTTAGTCTTTTATGAGATGGCAAATAAAAATAAAAATAATATTGTAATAAAAACGAATAGGATTTACAGTGAAATTTGCGTAGAAATGCGAATAACTAGTTGGCAGCATTAGGCCTTCACCAGAGGTTTTATTAATTAGCTTGATTAAGAAAATGAAAATTTAAGAAGATTTTTCCAAGATCGAAGTTGACGGGAGGCCGGGGTGGGGAAACATCAAAAGCGAAAATACCTGACACCAGTCACTCGAAAATCTGCTTCCTTCAATAATTACGTGATTAAAAGTTAAAAATCTTATCTCGCTAATTACTTGAAACTTGTCCACCTCCCCCCGCCCACAGTACTCTGATCCACACTTCTCGACGGGTAGCGTTCGCGACTGGAGGGGAAGGGAGGATTTCATTATGAGACTTTGATTCGCGAATATGACAATGAGAGGGAATTGACGGATTTCCCAAAAGCCGAGGCTTTAATAAAGCCGACCGACAGCCAGTTAAAATCCAGATTTGATTACAGGTGACGCCGGGGCGGCCCCGGGAGGCCGGTTTTATTTAACTAATATAGACTTCAAACGTCGAAATTTAATACGCAGTCGGGGTGTAAAAACAAATTGATTCGGCTTATATGTCAATTCGTTTTAAATCGGTGATCCGGTGGATACTACCGCGCATAAACTGGCTGACGGATTGGTCTAGTAAATCAACTGGGATTAAATTAAATAAATATAAGTTCTATTGTAAACTGGGTAAAATTGTCTTAGCATTTCTATATCACAGATTTTTCTATTATTTGCATTAGATAGCTATGAACGAGGGAAAATATTTATTCAGTATAAAATGGTGTTAAAGTACAACAATCGCCTAAAGGATCTGCCATTACACGAACATGAAACTCTCTAGCACCAATATCCTCTAGTAGCTGACATCCCCCCGATAATACGATAGACGTATCTAAACGCGATCTTCTCTACTAAACCGATCATAGTGCATTAGCAAATAGCACATATTTCACCCTTTGTGTAGTAGTAATATACTGTACGACCTTTAGAACTTCAAATGTACTGTATAATTTTCAGTAATCCAAATAGACCCAGCTCTTAAATCATATTGAATTTTGCACAATCGTAATTAAATTATATTCAGGAACAAAACTAAACCTCATATTGATAATTCTATATTAAAAACGGTCAGTGTTCAGAATTTCCGCAGTTCACGTAAATATTGCGCAATTTCACGCTTTGCCTCATAATAGTTTATTGTTTAAAACAAATGTGGTAAAGCTAATTAATTTGCAGTGTTTTCTAACGAACAATGAAGTTTATTATAAATTTGTGAACAGGAAATATGTTTGCACATATCCAACCAATGGCGATTGTGTATTTGAAACCACATAAACAAGAAAATCACAAATGGGACCAATTTAAATATGGTCATTCTTTTCACCCCGCCACACTTCGTGTTTAGCAATTATTATGTGAGGACAATTAAATGAGATATTCCCTATAAGGTTTACATTAGATGTACTGTGCTAAGAAGGGGTTAATCAATTTAGGGAATTGGATTAGGTCGGTTCCTACGTGGGCGACATATGCGACGCGACGAGAGCGACAAAATATCAAACAAATGTATAAGCATTGGGACGTTCTTAGTGGGCGACAGGAGCGACAACAATTTACAATGTATAACATTATGGCGATGCAAGCTTGTTGCTGGCGTCGCTTCTGTCGCTCTCGTCGCGTCGCATCTGTCGCCCACGTAGGAACCGGCCTTAAGCTCTCATGCAATGGAATAGTGAACGTACAAAGCAATTG
Source organism: Neoaliturus tenellus (assembly GCA_030545055.2). NCBI lineage: Eukaryota > Metazoa > Arthropoda > Insecta > Hemiptera > Cicadellidae > Neoaliturus > Neoaliturus tenellus. The sequence goes on from CM061531.1 coordinate 290,395,921, forward strand.
AGAGATATTAGACAATTGACCAGTAATGAAAATAGCTCTTGACACAAGTATAGCAACATTGTAACTTATGTAGGCTAATATAGAATGCGCTCATCATCACTAAAATTACGTGTCTAACACATACTGTATAGATTTTACAATCTCAATATTGTAAGGTGAAACAAATCCAACCTTTCGCAAAACCACTCCCGAACCTTCACGGCATACAAATCGCCGTGCAAACATATTTTATACAGGAGCTGCGCGTGAAAGCGAGACATTTTAAACAAAAAGCCGTTTGTTTTCCATGGCGGGCCGTTTCCGACATCAAACGTACATTGTGGATGCGTTCTCGAGATGTATGGATACATCAGAATGCGATTCCGCCACTGTTTGTTTATGTAGGGCCGGAATGTAGGTAAAATATTATTCAAAGAGGCAGGCTCATGTGTAATGCATGGATACAAGGCCGGGTCCGCTCAATCAACGCATTTCCGGCCGACGCGGCTCCTCATAGTGTCTCTGACTATCATCATCATCATCATCATCATCATGCACTCAGAGTGGCTTTGCTGGTGTGTTGTAAAATTAGGGATAAGCGTTATAGAGTATTTCATACTAAACCTTTAGTAAAAAAATATAATCAATACAGGGATGAGTATGGATAACTCAAGTACGATGGGAAATGTATAAAATGTAAAAAAAAAAAAAATCTATAAAATCAATTCTGATAAAGCCTGCCACCCAGAAGTCTATGGTTCGATTCCCGAAAGATACCTTACCAATTTGTAATTTATACTGTCACCGTCCATCGGAAGGCACGTTATACCGGCGGTACACACTCCATAATGGTTCGTTGGGTAATATTTCAGACATTAGTGCCACCTTACAGAACACCTTTAATTTGGCCAGAAGAGACTTGTACTTCGACAACACTTTTGTACAATAAATGATTGAGTATGGTCAGATTAAAACTGTGCAAAAATACTGAAAACTATGTAAAACGAGTTTTTTATATTCATTAATTTTAAAGAAAATTTTAGGATACGTTAATAGAAATACTTTAACAACTTATCGAGTTGACTATAAATGAAATAAAACAACTCAAATGAAACTTATTCGTGCTGTCAACAAAGGTACAACATAGCTGTAAAAGTAGCACTGAGCGTTTTTCTTTAAAGAAAAGTTTAATAAAACAATACGAATGAAGTAGTAGTAAAGCAGCAGGTCACTTCTCAAGAGGATACGGTATATTGTATATTATGGAGAAAAACATTAATCCATAATACGTTAAGCCGTGTTTTGTCAACGCAACTCGTACTTTATTATCCATGAGGCAGATCTTAACACATAATTTTATGTCAAATTTCTCTTTTGTCAGGTTTAAATTTGCAATAAGGTTTTAAATTTTAGTTATATCTATTCCAAAGGGTACAGAAAGCCCTTTAAGTTCATTTTGTCCATTATATCAACGTAGGGAATAATTTTTTATTTGTTTGCAAACACGTGTTAAAATCAAAATAGAAGCTATAGAACTATCGAAAATATTACCCAGTGAAATTAATGCGACACATTGCGCTGCCAAGGTACCACTAGTTACAGCATAACCATCTCGTATTGTAAAAACACATTAGGACGACGATTGCTAATATTTTTAGCGGTCATTCTAAAATATAAACAGACTTTAGCCAGCGTTTTATAGTGTATAAACATTATAAACTACAGGCAAAGCCCGCTTAAGTTCCAAATCAATACATCCATCTCTATCGTGAATTAAAAAGCCATCATTTTAAGCGGGTTACGCAATAAATGATTTTTTTCTCAAAGATAGGCCACACAGAATTGACATTTTTTATATTGATATGAATACATCGTCACGCGACTCACCGAAGAGCTACGCTGATCCTGTCACGCGCATAAGAGCGTTTCCCGATCATCGGCCAGCCTAATTACCACAGTGCATCAATACAGTTTCAACAGGTAGCGGCCACAATGCCTGCGACCCGATCGCCCTTTGTCTTACAGGCCCTCAATGCCGCATTGACTGTCACAATGCACAATAGCCCCGTGTAAATGGTTCCATTCCGCGTGTCTCTTTGCCGCTTTTTACGGTCTTTGTAATTAAAATATATTGAAAGCGCATTGTTCCCGGTGTGCGATTGATTTTGACCAGGTTGTGTTGGTTTCCGGCTGGGGAAATTGATTTAGTTGCGGTTCTAAATTTGTCATGTAGTTTTCCAATTTTTATTTATGATGAGAAGTTTTTTAAACCTAAGAAATAAATTACGTTTAATTTTAATCTTGCTACTGTACTAAAATCCACAGCATAATACAAATTATACATAAGTTACATAACCTCTACAAAAAACTACGGGAAAAATCCTTAGATATAGAAGTTTAAAAATATCAAGCGATAATCACGATCCTCTCTTTCAGGGTCGTGAAAATAAGAGCTGTGTCGATATGATTGTTCTAATCAGCTTGCGCGGTCCTATATGTTTAAATGCCAGACTTAAGGTTTATTAATGTCTTTCAACTGGTTTGAACATTTTTATCAGGTTAGGAATTGGCCAGAAGATTGGTTATTGGCATGTAAAAAAAATTGAATATCCATTACAACGTTCAAAGTAAAACCAACTTTGTCGTTTTTATTCTCAGAGTCACCACAGGTGATATAGAGTGTACAGTGCAGTATGTGGTGCCTACCTTCTTGGCGTCATTGTTGTTGTCGGTGTGGTTGGGCTGCGGACTCATGGCGCCGCCATTGCTGACCGCGCCCCCCGTCTGGCTCAGCAACTCGTCCGAGCCCCGCTAAAAACAACAACAACACCATACATTATAAAAGATAAAACACATAGAGCACATAAAAACTTACAACAATCAACAAAAACATGTGGAAACTTCAAAAATTACACCCTTACAACATTCTGGTACAATTGGAACACATCCCAGCAAAACTATTGCAAGTAAAATAATTAATATCAATATAAAAATAACAAAAATGGAATATGCTACAACATTGCTAACACCCCAAAATATTTGAAAGAAAATAAGACAATTAATAGGGTACCAAAACGAATCGGATATTGACAGAAAAAGAGGAAGACAGTAGGCGAACGGATCTAAAAATAACTGACCATAGTGCAAATCTTATAACCTTATATTGAATGATATGGCTCCTTTGATTCTCATAATTGAAGATAAGCAAACACTATTTTATATCAGGAACGGGATATGGTAGGCCAATGATATGGTGGAAATTTAACGTAATGGCGAGGGCACTCAATATTTATTTGTTAACGGAACAAAAAGGCATAGGATAATAAAACCGTAAAAATTTGTAAACTAATGTAATTTCCTTATTTAAAAATGTAAATTTTCGAAATTAGTAACGTTCGAAATAATAAAAAATATAGCTAGGCCCGATTCTTTTTCTCTTATTTGAGTTTAGGTCACATTGCTAATGTACAATAATATACTCACAACTTAAACGACAACTATGATGCATCCATACAAAAAAGCAGCAGCGAATTTTAACTTATTTGATTACTATTAAATGCAGTCTAAAATAACTTAAATACGATTCAAGGCAAGGAAACACACGTAGATAAAATATTAAGACGTAAATGTTAAGACTCGGTCTAGGGAGAAGCGGCGACCTATCTGAGGAGTTTCCAGCAATTACGTCGAGTACTTGCTAATTAGGTGTAATCGGACTACTTTTATGATGCGGGTCGATAGACGTTATAAATAACTTAACCGGTCCACGAGAGGGCTGAAGCGCATAGCACTCAGCATCAGCGCTCGTAGCCCCTACTCAACCAGGGCTGCTTCAAGTGATATTTAAAGGTTGATTCCACCTCGTCAAAAAGGCAAGAAAAGGGATTTAATCGGTCTGTAGACTGAGAATAAATAAGGACTACTAGGACTTTTAAGGAACTAGATAGGGACTAGGATTTATAAATTAGAAGAGATGTGTATAATTAAATGGCATTCATTCAATATACAGTGTATTGTGCAAAGCACAACTTACACACATTCCATGTTGTAAGTTCAAAATGTTGGATTATTAGATACGAAACTCTTAATCAGCGTCTAAATTAATTAAAAATTTCAAAATTAATTAGTTTTTAAGATGTACTACGCTAAATGTAAAGTTGTGTTTGTTTTATTATTCTGGAGCTGAAATCAAGCCAGTCGTTGAATTGACTGGCACATTGACAACATAAATTGAAAATCGTGACAATTTCAGTAAAATCATGTAGGCAAAAATATTATTTTTCACATTTCAAGAGTAAGCTTTTATCTGCCTAAACCGGAAAAGAATAGTGAAATAGTACAATCCATACAGTATCATATGGATCCAGTATTTTTCACAGCATAACACAATCAAGGCGAAAAATAAAACACGTGTATTTCTCTGTAGTATAGCGCAAAAGGAGGAAAGTATCGGTTTAAATTGAATAAATCTATCGACATATCGAGCCGCGTCTGCGCGCCGCTTGGCGGTGTCGGTGGTGGATTCGCGTTGTTTGGGTTCGGTATTTGTTGTACCTGTAAGCCCTCTAATCCGATCTTAACCCCGGCGACGCGTCTTAGTCGTCTTAACGTGCTCCGTCCGCTTAATCGAAACATAACACCAAAACAACCAACACGGCTCCTCTTTAATCGATACCGCCCTTAAGATCTTGTAATGCGGAGGCTTAAGTGCATTAAAAGAAGCTTTAACTTTCGAACGGGGGAAAAGCTTTTACCTCCGATGAAATTGTTTAGTTTACGGGAAACCTAAGATTAATACACGTTATGTCACATAAGTAGACACACACCTAAATTTTAGAGGGTTAGTCTCAGGGACTAATACGAATGAACATGTTTCTTAAATTACACTCAAATTTGGAAGGAGGTAATTTCACTTTAATTGACCGTACCAACACCTGCTTAGCACATGTTATTTATAAAAAGTATGTTTTTTCTCAAGAGGTTTAACCATTTCTTTTTGTCTTATTTCATACAAAAAACGTGCTGGCATGTAGACTGGTTGTGGGACATATTAAAGAAAGAAACGGCGAGGTGAGAGCTATTACAGTATAAGTGAATTATACCCAAAGAACTTACTTGGAAGAGTGCAGTTTGAAGCCATTACAACAAAACCCACCGTGTCAGCGGTTTGATCCGTTCAGATCAATATTTAGTTTTTTTATGTAAGTTGAGATAAGATAAAGATACTACAAAAATCGTTTATACATTTTGATAAAACCTTGATTATTGAAAGCAGACTAGGAGGAATTCGTTCAACCAACAAATTTATTACAATTGTGCATTATTCGTCAGAACACAATTTTTCTTCAACCTGTAATACTACCATAGAGCCTACAAGCAATAAGTTCTCTGAACCGCAAAAACGCTGCTCTCCGAATCGAATAAGACAACAATGGCGATGTAAATAATAAATGGACCTTGACGTTTGTAACCACCGTGTGTGGAGGGTGAGCGGAGGAGGGGAGGGGGAGGAGGGGGGAGCTATCAGGCCGTGTCAGGGTTGTTTATAGACATCTCAACTATTTACAAGGGGTGGGGGTGGAGTGGGGTGTCGGCGTCACTAACTTGCCTGTCACATGTAAACTTGGAGGCAACCATTACAGCTACCCGGGTGCGCTTCGCCGAAAACTCTGATTCAATAAATACTGTACTCCGTGTCAGACATAATATAATCATCTTTTTAACTTACAATTAAGTGTGCTGGATAAAGATTTTTGCAAAAAAATGAGCTGACACTTCCAAGATAAAATTATATTATAAAAACTAAAGAACCCAAAATTTAAACGGTAAATACAGTACATAATTCATGATTTTACTAGGGAAAACTCACCAAAGAGTATTAAAAAGAGAGAAAAACACGGGAACACTGGTGACTAATCATAAAATCGAAAAATAACAAAGAAACAAGAGGATCCCGTCGGAATGAGAAGTAGCGGGCGGATTGGGGGGGTTCGTATTGCTTTGATTAATATTCCAATGGAGTGTTCTCAATTAGGCCGTTCACAGTTACGAGAGAAACACATCGCAGCCACTTGCAGATTATCTGATTCGAGATGCCTGTCAGTAATTACAATAGCGACGCTTTGTTATAAAGGGAATTCAAATGCGATTTACATAAAACTATTAAATAAGTAAATTAAGTTTTATTTTGCTCTAACGCCTTCATCAGCGCCTGCACGATCGTGAACGCAATTCGGGTACTCGGATGTGCTGCGGGTTTTGCCTACTAGCGCCTTAAATGTTTTACTACATAGTTAAAAATGACACAGAGCAATGAAGTGTGCTTGAAAAACGATTTGTTTGCTTTTACACGCGGTCAATTTTCACTCAAAATGCATACGTTTAACATCCAACACAACCAAATGATACACTAATTACAGAGATGAAATATTGCAATATTTTGCTTTCCTGGCAACCCTGCTTTGCCTGAGTTACGATAGGTGTGCTTCATAAAACGGCCGAGTTATTGATGAATCGGATCATTCAAAGGGAGAGGGGGAGAGCGGTGTTGCCGATTATTGACTACGTGGACAGACAGACACACAATAAACAGAATGTGTGGCTGTATATTACCTCTGACACCGAACCAAACAGCAATACAAAACCACACCTTCGGTTAAAACTGAGTTGCTGCTGGGGATACATTATAAACAAAGAGCGAATCAACTTTGGACAAAAGGATCAGTAAATGGCTTAATGAAACTTGCTGTCATTGATCTTGTAGTCAATAATTTAAAGTGCTTAAAGGTAAGACAAAATACTGCAGTAGATCGCTGATATCTATATTATAGAAATGTCGATTTCAGTATCGTATTTTAACTAATAACTATGAAGAATTTACTCAAATATAAATAGGCCTTTTTCTTAAGATCCATGGTATTATTTTATATGGCAAAGTAATTGCAAAAGCAATTAATTAACTAATATGTTTCTAAATTTTAGTTTAGGTATTGCTATTAAATTCAGTTTCAAAAATAGTCTATCCAACCGGTATTTAAAACAGAAGAAAATATCTCTGTATTAAACTTCCATTAGTTTCCATAATCAACCCGACCGGAAACCGAACTACCGGCGCTTATAGCAATACAAATACCGGCAAAAATAAATACCACCGCCGGACAAACCAATAAAACGCGATACAAATAAACCGACCGCAGCCGCGGCGCGGCGCCATTTTGGTTTGCAAGCTTTCATAAAAAGGTATCACCGTACCGTAATAAAAACTGAAATACGCGCCTGGAGCGTACTTCCGCCGGATCCGCGCATTAGTTATATTCGATGCTGTTTGCATTTAAACCAGCGCGAACCGAACGGCTTTGAAATAATACCTCGGTAGCCGTTGATCCCGATATGAATAAATTAACGTTCGGGACGGACGAAGCGGCCCGGGCAGGGTCGAGACTCGTGGTTATGTTATGGGTCTACGAGGGCATTTGTGGGCTCCGATACTTCAAGCAGCGGTCACGATTGGGTTCACAGTTCCCGCTGGTTTTGGCAAAGCAAATCAATAAATTAATTCCAAGTTCCCAACAATTATTTTTCAGGACGCTAAATTACACTTGAAAAACCTACGTACATTTTGTTGTTTCTACTGTAATAGGTATTTACATCTAATTAGGATGTAAGCAACTGGAATGGATTATGAGTTTATATTTAAAGAGATGTCCAGTTAAATAGTGGTATTGAGATATGTTAGTTCTTTAGTGGGGATTGTTATAGTTATTATAATAAATATTACCCCTTACGAACATATTAAGGAGGGTTATAGCTCCTCTGATTCCTAGTTGTGTAGTAAATAGAACAATTAAACTTATAAAGAAATAATCGTTTCAGTAACGTAAGTACAAAAAAATGAGGTCTTCTAGAGAATCATGGAATAAATAATCGAGTCAAAGCTTAAAGAAGTATGAAATTTTCACAACGAATAGTCTAAGTATTGCTGAACAGTTATGGAAAAAAAATTCAGAGCATCCAGAGAAATTCTATTTTCTAGGTCACCATTAAACTTTTAAGTACTTCCAGGAAGCGAGGGAAGCTCGTCACAGTCTAGACCAAGACCGAGTCTGGACCACTTACGGTCGATGGGGGGCATTTGCGGTGTTCGATCCGCCGGCAGCGGTCGCGTTAGGGTTATACGCACAATCGTTAATCTTATCCGGGATGGGGAGAGGTTGAAGGAGTATCAAAAGGGCGATGAAGTTTGCCACAAGACGGTCAACTGTAAATGGTTTAAAATTACAACTAATTACAGGAGATTTCAGAATAAGAGTTTATGGAAAATGAATGAAGCTTAAATCGACATTTAATGAGATGTCTATTCCTTAATAATTGATATATGAGAAGGAAAAATAAACGTCAGACAGAATTTAATCTGTGCTCATAGACGGTGTAAATTGTGCTTTAAGTTGAGAAAAAAATATGAGGAAGGTGTAATCCAATAAGGATTTAGACCCAATTAGGATTGAGGATATAGCTTCAGTGATGATTTAGTATCACCTTACTGTATCACAAACGGAGAAGAAACACAGTGTTTATTGTGAAAATTTTAACGATTAATTTTATTGAGATTAAAATACAAACATGTTCACCTAATCACTTAAGAAACACCAGAAACAATTTAAAAGTACCCTAATACATATAAAAATTGTCGTTAATTTATTGGACAAGTCGGTCAATAAACGAATTTTTTTCAATCAATACAATCCAAATCAAAATCACGCGAAAGAAAAGAGTTTCGGGCACGGTAAATAAAATTCAATTACACTCAGAATAATAGTAAACACGGGATATTAATTTTAAAAGGTTTCCATTTGCTTTTACTATGTTGACAGTCAATTTACTGTTTGTGCATTCAGTTATTGAATTGAAACTATAGCGTCCCACTGTTGATTATGTAACATTCGATAGCTAGACAAACTTACTTATGGAAATGTTAATGGGTATGTAAGTAATTAATTTTATAGGGTCTAGAAATAGTCGATATATGCAATTAACACCATGCATTTTTATACAATTTTATTTTACACAAAAGGCATATTAGGATATTGGAATTTATTTCATCACTCCTATTCTTATATCAGGGCAATTGTTAAAAGAGTTAAACAATATACCATAAAGTGATAGAAAAAAATACAAAATCGAACAAACGCTTGTAGAAAGATGTGTTATGTACGTTCGACGAATACTCACCGTTAATGAATTACAAAACCCTCAAAACATTCAATACAGAATAGCACACAGAGAGAAATAAATCCTTAAAACTTCCATTACAGTTTCGCGTCTCAATTTAAAAACCCCGTTTGCTGAGCGAAATCAAAGGAAGAAAATCGATACCGATAATTAAGACAACTGTGACAAAGTACCTTCTCGCTTTCAACGAGAGTGGATGGGGTGGGGACGGGTTTGGAAAAATGGGGAAGCGGTTAAGGGGTGAAAGATGACGAATTATGGCACGGACGTGGGAATTGATTCGTCAGGAGGCGAGACTCGGCGGGAATATCAACATCGCACGTCGCGTTTCGCGTTTCACATACACTCACAGTCACCTTCTCGTCGCGCCTGATTAGTCCCAAGCCTGACACGAGATCCGGGTTCAAGCCCTGTCACGCGGAGTCTTTTCAAAACCGCGACTTTTGTGTCGCAAAGGCAATATGTTTTGTATGTTTTACTCATATGGAAATACAAGTTTAAGAATTCTTTTCAGCAGAAATAAAAAAAAATGTCGTTGTACATAAAAAATGACGTAGAAAATTTCATTTGATATATTACATGCTTGTGTAATGAGATGGCCTATGCATGATGTAAAATTAACTATGGAAATTTGATTACTTATTTCATTGTCTCAACTTCAACAAAATCCACCTTTACATAAGCGAAAAATAATAAAACATCAACCCTTTAACGTAAGAGAATTTATAATTTTTAAAGCATATTTTTTGGCAAACAACACGTGAGTTCGTTGAGATTATAACACTACGTTTGGAGTAATTATTTGAAGCTACTATTTCCATTTTAATCGAAAACGCAATTCGGATCATGTAAACATTGATACATTATTTGGATCACATAATAAAGAGTTACAAAATGGTTAACCAAAATGATCAGGAATAAGCAGATTAAATACATATACATTAAAGCCTACTAAATATGTAAAAATTGTTTCAAAACAACTTTGATTTGCGTTTTTAATTCCAAAATCAGTTTAAACTTCAACCTCACAATAAGGTCCCAGCATAAAACCCGCACATAACGACACAGGTACGGCGAGCGAGGGCGTTCAGTTTAGCAAATAGCGCCCAGGTGCGCGTAACGCTCAGTGTAAGCACAGAGTAAGGAACCTTTACCTATATAAAGGTTCCTTACTCTGTGGTGTAAGTGTCCCCGACGTTGCGGGGCCGGGGGAGTCAAGTGTGATCAATTTGTGGCAAAACTGAATGTACAAACTTCCGCCGACTTCTTTAAAACTTCGGACAGTTTTCACCCACTCGAGAGAGGCAAAACAACGAGAACCTCTCCCCCAACTGCCTCTTGCAGTCTAATAAACAATCTTCGGTTTATCTTTTATCTTCTCTCGACCGCAGTCGAGTTTGATTATTTTGTAAATTAACTTAAAACAGTTTTAAAACGCCCTTTCCAGATTTAAGTTGTGTAAGGGTGTTTGATAGTTTCGAGAAATATTTTGAGAAGTTCACTATAGCATGACATTGATCAGATATGAAATATAAATTGATAGGAGTACAATATGTAAATTATGATAAAACAAAACGCTTAAAATTGATAAAATTGCAACACATAACGACATTTGGTAAATTATACTAGAGAAAAACTGTTACATTTTAATTTACAGTTAATCTAAAAATGGATTCAGTACTTTATTAGTAACCATAAATTCAGTAATTAGTGGCTATTGTTAATTAGAAAAGCCAAGTATATGCCAACACACAGTATTAATATCTAGAGCAACGATTTCGTTTCGCAGACTACCTGATGCGTAAAATGTGCTTGGTAAAAAAATTGTTGTAGAAGACAGTTTGTTAAAACAAGCTTCTGAAACATTATTCCCCCCCTTAAAAGACTGACCATAAAGAATAACAAACCCCAAATTACAAAACGATGAAGTAATTATATGAAAATTACGATAACAAACAACGATGGGGGAGCCAAAAGTCAGCCAGATTAACCTGCGGACCATGTAAAACAAGCAGTTTGACGACAAAATAAATACATATGCAACAACAGCCAGCACAACCCGGCGGCGCGGCCTAAATAAATAATCCCCAGATGCGCGCCGCTTCCGTTTTAATATTTCACCGGCGACCGCCGAGCAAAATTAAATATGCCGTATGAAAACTCGGATTATTACGGGCTTTGCGCTTCTTCACTCCACGTCGCCATCTTGAATCGGAAACTACCCGAAAACCGAGCGAAAATTGAGTGTTAACTCTTCTAATTACGCATGGGATATTACTGGTTTAGAACTAAGAATAGATAATGTATAAAACAGAGGTTTTTTAGCGTAAGGTAAGGCTGCAAACACATTGGACGCAACCAAGCGAGAGTAGCGTAGTCGATCGAACATCAGACCGCGTACAAAAGGAAAAACATTGGGCCGGCTAACGAAGAAATTCTACTACTTGAAGACCTGCAAATAATCCAAGGACAATTTCATTTGACAGAATGATACGACATGAATATATTTTTTTAAACTATAAATAATAAAAATTAAGTATGCCTTTCACATGCAATGCAATAAAATTCAAAGTATACGTGTTTCTATTCTTCTTTATATCAATTTTAAATTTCTTTACCCAAGGAGCACATAAAATTAATGTTTTGATTAAAGTCAATATTAGAGCCATTGACGATAGCTCATTTAGTATCTCTTAAAAAAGTATAACTTACATAGTTCTGGAAACTGTCTTTCACTTTTACTATTCACACTTAATGCTTGCTCTTAATTCCATTTCGTTTTCACAAATGCAAAGTACGACTAATTCAATTTCAAACACAGGCAATACTTCAGTAATCAACAAAGTTGATATAATGTAACTCAGCACTCAGATTAATTGTTGAAAGTATCGATACCGCTAACCCAATCGTTCTACAGATTCGATGCCTGGAACGGTGTCTTGTTTGCACGGTAAACATAGTGGCAATCTTCCATCCGCTTTTTACAAGGTCGATGCGGAGAAATATTGAATTAAAACAAACATTGAATAATAAAATCAATTATACAGCATATCCAGTACGTATACAACAATTTCTTATAATGTTAATGATTGCACATGGTGTCCCAGAACTCTCTAACGATCTTTACAGGTATTGTTGGAACAAAAATAAGCGAAAAAAATCATAAACAAAAAAATTTCATAATTCAATATTTATCAATACTGCCACCATTTCGTATTTTTAATGAGTAGTTTTAAGTTTAAGAACTGCTTGTTTTACGTTTGATATATAACATTCTAAGTCAAAGGTCTTATATTCGGCGAAAGTAATATTTTTTACAGTACATATTTTTTATGGTAAATACTTCAAATCTTTTACCTTACATTGCAGAAACGACATGAAAACTAAGTCGGTTTTTTATTTTTTAGTTGATGTAATTGCAATCCAAAAAATAAAACTTTGAGAAATTTTTATTCAGAAAGAAAAACTAAAACCAACTACAACAAATCGTTAATATTAAAATGTTCTTAAATTAATAAAATTTACTAAGTAAAAATACAATATGGCGGAAGTGTTATTTACACAGTTTTGTACATTTTGAGAATCTTATTTTGCATGGTTTTTGTCAAGGAATAAAACCTTAAAAGGGAGGGTTCAGTGACATCCTGTATAATAATTTGATTTCTCATATGACTTACAAATGAATAACCTGTACAAGATTGGGAGGTAAGTTCGCAGTTTTAAATTAAAAGGGGGGATACCAATAATGGTATTTACTTGTACGGTATTTAATTGTGAACAATATAAACGTTTTGGGTGAATCTAAGTGGTGTGGGCTTTATGAAAATCCCATTTTAGTAAACACTTACACTGTAATCAACTTTTTCTGCCATTTTCCAAAATGGCGGATGTTCCTGTTGTGGGAAAAGTTGGGAATTTTTACCAAATGATCAGGGACACATACCAAACTCATTCCACTAGGTCTCCTTACCCGGCCAATTTTGTCTAGGTAATTCGCTATATGCCCCGGACTAGGAATGCTAATACAACAAAAATACGAATAATATGGTTCACGAGAAAGTGTGAAATTAAAAAATACCTTCTGTTAAAAGGCTGATTAGGTTATTATCTTATGATTATGAAGTATTAGTTACCTGATAAACTTCCACTAAATATAAAATCCATTCAAAGACATTACTTTAAAATACTGAAACAAACTTTCAGAAATATGAAAGAGTTGTCAATAAATTAGACTAAAACCTCTGACAAATAATGCTAATCAAGCCTACCAATATACTTTTATAAAAATCAAAAATAATAATATTTCATATAAGTACTATACGATGCATATACAATATTATTTCAAGTTTCAAAATAGATAGTTTTTCGTTAATTTAGGAAGTATTAGTTACAAAAAAACTTAATTTATTTTCATTAATGCACTTATTATGGGCCTAAACATCTTTTTTATATCAGGTAAACCTTCATAATCATATGTTTAATAATACGACCTAAATTTAAACGACACGAATATATGTCAATTCGGTTTTCATACTATTGATATTGCAACGATGAATTTTGATTCAGGCTTGAACAAACATCTAGCATGCATTAATCAATTTTCATTTCCCATCAGTTCATCAATTACGTCCCTTTATCGACAACGACAAACGGAATCCAATCGCACTTCTCCCGCCGCCGCGCCGACCGTACCGTGTCGTATCAATGCGAGTGGATTGATCCTGTCCCCTTATCAGCAATGACGTCATCACCGCTCTTATCACGAGTGGCGAGTGTTCAGGGAACGCCGGTGATCAGCTAATTAGCAAACCACTACCAGGGCTCGAGAGAAGCACCCATTATACCCGCGGTGCATCCTGCATCGATCATAAGTGGGTTATCTGCGACTCGATTATGAATGGGAACGTAGGTTTTTTTCCTTTTTTGCAACAGGGAACGGTCGAATACTCATGAAATCTTAATACCCACGTATACCGGTAATTTAGTACCAAACGTGAACTAATTGCTTTTACATAAAAATGAAGGTAGAGCAGAATTTCATAAATAATCAATCAAATACAATCATACATTATTTAAAATTCTCTTAAAATGTTTCTGAATGATTTTGCCGTGTTTACGTTGTATAAATGATTTTGTAAAGGATTTGTAAACATTACTAAAGTTATTGATGTTTTATTAAAGGAAAAGGTTTTAAAATACTAATCTCAACAAAAAAACCTAGAATTTTTCATTAAAAATAAATCTAACATATTATATCATCTGTTCTAGTCATCATATATGCTCTTTTTTTGCTTGATTTAATTCCTTCTTAAAAAGCTATTGTCCCACGTACAGAATTCCAAACCCGAATCGCCAATACGAATGAATTAAACGTATAGGCTCTCTATACCCGAACCAACTGTCGTTAAAAAGGGGGGAAACCGAGCGTAAAAATCACTTTGCACTCGGGGGAGGATAAAACGAAAGAAAGCAATTAGCAGAAACACACGGCCGAATAACGATCGGGGTCTTTACCCCCGAAAATGCAAGGTGGCAAAAAGAATACGCGAGTGTGTTAGCCTGGGGGGTGGGGGAATTAACCGTTCATTAAGGGTAGATAGGTGGTGTTTTTGCGGGGGATCGCTATGCAAATGTGTGTTTGTTCAGCGCCACCTCGCGGACAGAGCGGGAAACACATCGACCACGCGCGGGTAGACACCGGTTACATGTGGAAAGCGAGAAGGTATTCTACTGTGATTATCAGTATCATAGAAAATTAGGCCACGAATTTGATTATAACTAGCGTACATGTTCGAATGATCACAGGACGGTAGAAGTCCTTAGCCTCTATCAAATTTTAAGCTAGAGAAGGTACACAAGTAATATAGTACTGTAAATTGAAAATTCACATTACTTGTAACAAATAGAAATCATTTTTAGGTTCTACGGATTCAGACATAGATGCATGTAAAAAACTCAAAAAGCATAACTTTAATATTTATTTTATTTTTATTTAGTTTGGATTAAGACTTCTTGCTTTGAAAATCTATTACATTTGCCTTTCTTTTATTATAACGGTATTTAATATTACATTAAATAAACTGCGCTTTGTACAACTAACTTCAATAGTTTTGGAAATGGTAATTGAATATTTTATTTTAAAAGTTTCCTTTGAACACAAACGATGTTGAATGTACGAGCAGTATGTTTGATCCGGTTTCCGCCGTGTAATCTAGCATTGCAGTCGCATCTGGCCATCAAGCTGCTTCATCTATGGTGCGATAGCGGCATGATTATAAACGGAAATCACGCCAGCTTAGCAGTGCATTGCTATATTATCAGTCGGATTATCGGATATCCGACCTCTCGTCGCCTTCCTGCCTTAGCCCGGCAATGCCGATTATGTCGGCAACTGATGAGATGACACATCATTAACATTAATCATCTCAAGCCAACACCAACAATTAGATAGACACCTCTTGGTAAAAGTGCAAGAATTTCGCATAGTGTTTACTTATTAAGGATGGGCTTTTTCACCGAATCAATTAATATTTAATTCGTGACATGTTTTTACACATGAAACTCATTATACTGTTTGGATTTGTATGAGTTTTGTGTCAGCGGATATAGTTCGGTTTGAAGTTGTTTCTCTAGAAATCTAGTGAATACCCATCCAAATCCCTACAAGTTCATTATTTACCCATGTAATTTATCAATTAGTTAGTTGATTTTCAAACTTAACAGATGTAAATAGAATACACTGTACACCAGCGAAAACATCTATTTATAAAAAAAAGTTCATGCTGAACCATACCATGATGCTGAACCATGCACGTTCTGCAGTCAAAGAATGTGAACAGTAAAAAGTGTATATATGAAGTATAATTCCTTATAAATATTCAATTCAAACTAAATTGCTCGATTTCAAGCAACGGGTAAAGGCTTAGTATTTCCATGTCTAATAACACTTTTTCAATAGGTATCAGAATGATCGGTCCTAAAAGTTAAATCGGGCGTATTATTTCAAAAATGACAATAATCGCAGTGAAGGGTCGGCGTCGGGGTGGGCGAGTGAGGCGATGAATACGAATGAGACCAGAGAAGGGTCGGCTGTAGGTGGACTAAACGGTTACTTTAGTGCACCTATTACAATAGGAACTGTTGCATTTTGGTAACTATTACTTTGTACAACTGGTTATACGATAATCCTTTCAGAACTGCTTATTTTTCAGCATCAATTGTACCAATAATCGCTATTTAATGGATAGTAACATAATAGTACACAGCAATATTTTACCACCCGAAAAACATGAATTTGTAGATTGAAAATATTTTTTCCTACCACTGCATGGATTTAATTTTGTATTTTGTGTCTATCTACGCACATGGCATTTTTTAACGTTTTGACGGGGAACGGTCCAAACCCCAGTCTTGTTACTATCTAACATCGACCATTTGTTAGAAAGCATCATTAATTAATAGCCCAATGACAAATGGCAACTGGGTCCTGCGATTTATCAGAGACAAGGCGAGATCGGCAAGGACACGGCAAGAACAGAAGAGCGCTCCCGAACCTTCCAGCAGTGGCAACACAGCTGGGAGCACGACACCCGAGGACGATGGACTGCGCGACTTATCAAGCAGGTCCAACCATGGGTGGAACGGCGGCATGGGGAGGTGGACTACTACCTGACCCAATTTTTGACAGGTCACGGCTATTTTCGGTCGTACCTGAACCGGATGGGAAAGACCGGTTCACCGGACTGCATTTATTGCCCGGGTGTTCCCGACGATGCGGAACACACATTCTTCCGCTGTCCCCGTTGGGAAGGGCCCCGCCTGGAGACCACACAAATCTTTGGTGCATTTTCGGTGGACTCGGTCTGCCAAAAGATTTTGGAGGATGAGGGCAACTGGGATTGTTTGTCACAGTTCGTCCGGGGCATCCTCCTGGAAAAGAAAACCGATCTGGACCGCGAAGTGGCCCAGATCCCTTGATCGAGCGGCTGGATAAGGAGCGAGCCCCAAGGGTGTAAGCCAAATTTAGGCCTAGCCTGACGTAATGTGATAAACAATTCCAGGTTAGATTCCTAAAGAGTAGAGGAGGTTTTTTAGTGGGTAAACCCGTTTTTTAGGGGAGCCCCACACTACAGGCTGGCCACCTGTGTGCGTAATGCATTTTTCCGCCTCTCCCTCAAAAAAAAAAAAAAAAAAAAAAAAAAAAAAAAAACTGGGTCCGGAATCGATCCTTTAAAAAGCTACTAACTTTCCTCAGGATCGAACCGGCAACCTTTGGATTCAAAGGCGAGCACTATAACCACTCAGCTACCCAGCCAGTTTTTGGTAGTAATTGCATTGCCATACCTGTAACCCCTATGCAAAACAGTTCATTTCCGGTTTCCGTTCCTTTCCCGCTTTAGAGCGGCAATGATTCTTTACCGTACGCTAGATCAAACAGCAATTTTAAATCAGCTGTTATTACAAACCATGCTACAGCTGTTATTCATTGTTGTCGTATGGTAATTGCTTCTTTTTTAGTTTGAGGTTATGTTTGATAGTTAACATTATGTCCCAACAGAAACAAATCAAAAATAATCTAAATGACACTTTGTATACAATAAAACACGTAATATGTAACAACTATGTTGGTAGGAAAAATCTTGTGTGTATTACTAGCGCAAATAGTCATTGCCGCTCTCCAATTGTTTGGCCGCACTCAGCTTCGTGCGGCCATCTACAATTCTCGAGTGGCAATGACGTACTTTACGCTCTTATTACACAAATAGCTATTAACACTCCCATCCAATTTAACAAATCGGGGTGGTGGCATCACGTAAAATATTCAGATCGCCAAACGTAACCGCGCGACACGCTTGGATAACAACATACCGTCACGCGACCACGGGCGGCATGACACGCCTCTATGAGAGGGGCTAAACACAGTGAAACACACGTCTTTATAAGTACAATTGTTTTGATGATTGGAAATGGGATGTAACAAGATAATCGGGCTGAATAATATACCTTAAACAGTGTAAGTCGCATCTGAAGGGGAGAAACAACAGAAAAAAATCAATATTTCTCAATGTGTTAAAACAACAATAATTATATCAAATAAACAGTATCGTACACTAAACTGATAAACCATATTATTGCACTTATTTTTAATAGGTAGTTATTATTCACTTTGTGCATAAAAAATATTCAAATTAAATATCTATGAACTAAAAAATTGAGGTCTTAATTTTCGTTTCAAAACCAGACATTGACATTACAAACGAAAATACGAAACAGACGAAATATGCGGCAAAGAAGTGAGTCAATGTTATAGCAAGTTTGACAGCGACTCGTAAAAGTATATCTCCAGGGTAATAACTTGACCATTTTACGTCAACGGCGGGAAAAGAGATGCCATGAATTTTCTTTCCAGCTGTAAAACGTTTACATGTCCGTCGAAATGTCTCCCGGTAACATCTGACTCGAAACAAGATACGGGAGCCGAGCTCTCTGATATGTCAGAGACCAATATGCTCACTTGAAAATTGTTATTTTTGTACTGTTTTTATAGAAACAGTTTTTTTAATCCAACATTTTATTTTAAATTTGTTTCACATCTTTAACATCGCGTATGAAAAGGAAAAGCAATTAACTAAATTATAAAATTCGCATATAAGATATACATATAAGATATAAAAAATATAATAATAATAAATATAAGATATAAATTCGCATATAAGATAAGTTAAAAGTTCGTTTTAGTTATTATTCCGATTTTTGGACGATGGATCTCCTTGGAATGTAGTCGTTATTGCTCACTCTTAAAGGGATGTTTGACTACTGTATCGAGATATTTTAGTAAACGCAACAATTGCGCTATGGTAACACAAAATATTGAACAACATTAATTATTTTCTAAGGATGACCCTTTGTTTCAGTTATATGGAAAATTGATATCTTAATTTCAAGCCCAGATTTAGATTTTTTTTATTTTTATAATAATTGTTGATAACTGTAGATATTAATAGTTGCGATAAAGGGATAGGAGGTGAAAAAGACAACAATTCGTAACAGATGATGTAGGTAGAATGGCTGATGATAATTATGTCTTACTTACGTTCATGATTAAAATGTACAGTAATGAAGCTGTAAATCCTATCTTTAATTTTGAACGCTTACGTTAAAATACAAAAGGTTACTGTACTGAAATTATAAATACGTGCTAGAAATCAACAATGATAACATTGAAAGGTGGTAAAACTATACTCTAAAAACAATAGACACATATTTTTATGATATGTCAAAATTGTATAGATTAAAATACTGCATGCGTTTGTAAAAAATAAATAATAATATTATTCTTTAAAAAAGTGATGTTATGAGAATTAAAAGAACTAAACAAAGTTTTCATTATAAAGTCGTTAATTTGTAGACCGTGAGGCAGGTGATCCGGTGAATCAACATACAGTGCACGTGAGCCGAGAGGAGAGAGTGACACCATTATGGTGTGCATGTAAACAGCGCGTGGGGCGCCGCCAAGCGGCGAGAGGGGTAACTAATCGTATCACAACACCGCTGAGCGTCGAGCATCCCCGAACTTGGCGAGACAGTTTGACTCCATAACGGAATAAATCAATCCCGCCACCGTCCGAACCCCCGAGTTTCGAAAAGGCAAAACGTTGTCGCAAACTCTGGATAGTCAATGGAGCGCGAACTTACAAAACAAGTGATTATGTTGTCCTCTGAAGAATTCCCCGCCCCTGCACCCCCGGCAACTTTTCTCTATTTCCTTTAGCGTTGACGGAGAGGTTTTTACGGATTGTTTCGGATGTTTTCCGCGCGGATTTCTTTTAAGGACTCGCAGTCTGAGTTTACCGGGGACGCTTTTTACGCATTATCATCAGTAATGAGGCAATCGCTTATTTATACGAACAGCCTCTAATAACGTTTCTTTGTTTCGTTTTCTTTGTTTCCCCGCCTTCATTTGTTACCGGACTCATTATTTAGCTGTGACACAAAGACGGCTGAGTCTTCAACGCAGTTCGGTCAACCGAGGGAGTACTTCGGTCGACTTTGATTTTTTTCAATTCTTTTGGTTTATATTTACTCGGGTTAACAAAATATATTGAGTTTTTTATTATTATAAAAACACCGAACATATAAAACAAATAGGCCTACGTCAAATCAGAATATTATTATTAAAAAAATAATATAAACCAACTTACGGGTTAAAAACTTAGGTCTCCGTTTTTATACCTTAAATACATAACAAGATTTGAATTTCTACGAGGGGTGTTTGTAGTTGTAAAATATTTCAATTTCAAAATCAAGCCGATATATCTCGTTTAAAATTTGCAAAAAATATGGTTATGCTCACTCAACCCCATAAAAATAGTTTTTGGTCTAAAAACATGAGATTGAAAATTGCCAATTTTAATATTAGTCTAATGGGTGCCATTTTGATAAGAACAGCGAAAAGTAAACAAAAATACAATACCTCTAATTTTAGCATTGGTTTTGAAATAGCTGTTAACTTACTGTGAGAAGGTATGGTATAGTTAGTTAGTTGTTGGTGTAAATTAAATATTGTAATAAAAGGAAGGCAAAAGTAAAAGTGAATTTAATATATTAACGTGAGTCAACAGAACCTCGTTAAATAATTTTAACCAAAGAAGGAAATCTTTTGGGGATTTTGTTTGTACCTTATCTATTTCGTGAAAATAAATGTTTAATTTAAGAATTCATTACCCAAAAACACAAATGATAATCCAACAATGTTCATATTTGTGACAGTATAATTAATTATTCATTAATTATCGTCGGCAGTTTGGGTGTGATCGGCGCGTTGTAGATACAAGATACGGAGGTGTTGGACGGCGTGTCAGTAGCAGGCCTCAATTTGCGACCACCTCTCGGTTAATTGCTATCACGTCGGTCTACGTACACAGGCTACAGCTACATGCCCGCCCGGCTATATTAGTATAACACCTGTCCTCCGGCCCCACAGTATATACATGGTGGCCCGTACACACATGCGACTTGGGCCTTCAGTCACCACAACTTGGGAATAATTTATCAAGTTGCTAAATATGAGTAGGTTCTTACAAAATAGAGTATTATATTGTTGAGAGAAAGACATAGTTACTTTGTTATTTTTACAGCTCTTTTCTGAGTTGAAATATAATTTGGTTGAAACGGAAAGTAACTTAATTTAATAATGTTTAAAAATAAACTAAATATTGTCTTTTGGTCAGAACTAGTGCATGCTAACTTATTGTATCATGAGGTAAAATTTAATACCACCTCTTATTGTTTGGATAAAACGAGCACTTCGTTTAAAATACTGCTACTCACGTGAACGAAGAGTATTGGTTCATACCTGAAAACAAAAAGACAAAATTAGGATAAGGGGATCAAACAAAGTTTTAAAATAATTCAAGAACACCATAGTAGCAGGGGTTGTACCATAACAATAACGTTATAAGAATACCGCATAAAAAACTTTTTTTAAATAGGCCTTGATGTAACATTAATTTTGTTTTACATACGGTACGGGAATAAATACAAATAAACCTGTGGAGCTAAAATTAGGAACGTTATTAAATTGTTAAGAAGATCAAGAACAACCTCCACGAGAAATTACTGTCACTAAAATAACCACGATTCTTTATTGTGCTTTTGGAGAAATGCCGTTATTTTACAATAATAACGGATGTCTATAATATGAAACACCCCTTAGTAGCTTTTGTAATCATTAAGCACCAGTTTTGCGATTTCAAAAGTTGTTTGTGAAAAAAGCAAAGTATTAAATAAAAACTGTGCAAAATATCAAATTGTTAAAAATTTGTCACCTCGACAAAGTCGACGAGAGGGTGTTAAAGAAATGAGCGGGATAACGTTTGTAACGGGGTCCATAAACATGGCGTTAGCCGGAATCGGTGGATTTGGGCCACAAACGGCGCCACTCGCGTGGCCCTGTTAATTGTCCCACTCGCACCAATTTGGCTCGTTTAGCCAGCGACACGGGGGCTAAATCATCCCTACCCCGACCCGCCGCCACCGCCACACTGACCCAACCCCGGGGCGACAACGCGATTCATACGACTGTCTCTTCTTCTTTCAATGTTTTATTTACCCGGTTGAGTTGTTTTTTACGTTAAAATTTCTTATTTTTATTTTATTTTTCTTATGCAGCGGCCGTAACTCAGTGGTAGAGCTCTGAGATATCACCCACAGTCCCCGGGTTCAACTCACAACTCGGAGAAAAACAGGGAAAAAGATCGTTCGAACGCTCCCATGTTTCGGAAGTCACGTTAATCTGCGTAAAAGAGTGAAGACCATTCAATAAAGGAGAACTGACAGTTATTTGCTAATCTCTTTCCAATAACTACATGGTATTCTTATTTATTATTGATATGAAGCTGTTTTTTACTTTCAATTCTTGTGAGATTACGCATATTTAACAACAGTAGTTGGTATGCGGAGTGATTGATACGTGTTTATATACAGTACTACGGGATGAGTCAACAATATTTCTTGCTGATTGGTCATTGGATGTTGATTCGTAATGATTACTAAAGAACTTTAGTCATCTATACAACTAAACATCTGTGGACTATATAGTTTTCAAATTGGAAAGGATTGATCTTGTTTATTTCATGCAGTTATATCGAGTAGTACTACATTGAGCTTCAATTCCATTAAGTAATAGAATAAATTTCAAGTCTTTTGCATTCGACCAAAATATTTCCCTATTTCTTAAAGGTATCTTTTTTCTTTTGCAGCATTACTAACAAACGTGCCAACTAAAGCTGTGAATAACAAAACTATTTCTCGCTAAAGTTATGTAGATAATATTATTAATACATAAAATAGGTAAGGACTTCCCGGCGATATAAAAACTTTCTCTGAACGTTTACTATCCACTTCCTAGTCCTAAGTAAGGCTAAAAAAGATTTACAATGCTAAAATAATATTGACACAAAACATTTCCCGACTTAAACCTCGTCGTCATTACCCTTCAAACCGCCAAATCCCGCTACAAAGCCAAATTTGTCCGAGATCAAGTAAGATTTCCTGCGAGGGGCGGGAGAAGGACTACATTACGGGGGGAGGGAAGTCTCACTCGGGCTATGCTAATCCGCCGCATAGGAAAACGATCCGCACAACACAACGCGGCTTACATTATAAATCCATTACAGCTACAACTGGCTGCATCCCGTCACCCCCGTCACAGCGTCATACCCTGGCAGCGGCAGCATCCCTTACCGGGGGGATAGGGGTCAACATAGCATGTCGGTCGATAACTATAAAATACATCCCATGGTAACTTTATAATATATGTTTGTAAAAGTTGATTTTTAACTATGGCAATGCATTTGTACATGTGAACAGCGATAAATATTCGAATGAATCTGATCCTGTTAGTATATACATGACAGACACATAACAATTATTATTTAAATAATTAATATGCTTATAATAAAAAAGTATTTTGAAGTGTAAACATTTTCCCGCGTTCATTGAAAACTTACACGCGCCATGAATTATTCTGATGTCTGAAGTTATTTTAACGTGTTTCACTTCAAGTTCTCTTTTAAGTTTTATAGTGTTTCACATCGTTACGACAGTTATGCTCGAGTAGATGACCTTACACATATTATTATTGTATTTATATTTGAATCAAGCTTATATTTTTGTTAATGATAATTTAGCATAATTCGAATATTTTTCAATTGCATTTAAGAGTACCAAAGCAATATATTGAGTTTAATAAATTGAATAATGTAAAAAATTAACAGTGGTGAGATACTTAAAAGGGCTCTACCACAAAACCTACCCTATGTACCAATCGGAGCTTATCAACATAATCCGCTAGACCGCGATGGTAACTCCCACACCACCGGATGGTGATCGGATTCCCATGGTGATGGTGGTGATGATGATGGTGATGGTGCCAGGGAGAGCAAGTGACTGCAGAACGTTTCCCGCGGCGGAGGCGGCTAGAGCTACAGCCACACTCCGGATGAGGTGAGGGTCTAATGGTATTTCACGGTTATGAGGAGATTATAGAGTCAGCCTAATGCGCCTATAATGCCGTCGACTTCGGGCTACAAGGGTGCATCTCCAGCCACCTAAAGTGATTTCAATCGTGCCGGTTGACTACTGGAAATGACCAAATAAATATAATTACTCTGATTTTCGGGTTTTTCAACGCCGATTTAAAAAAATATGCCAGAAAAACCTAGTTCCAAAAGAATTGTAAAAGAGAAGAAATGGAATTTTGGCATAACATGTGTTTCACAAATTCCGCTTTACCTCTACATGCAAAAAATATAATATTTTCGACAAAAACAATCCAAAGTGACTTGGAATAGTTGGCTGTATCATGTGAAATCATTGGAACATATTCCATACGTCCTGCGTATCGGACATTGCTCTGGTTTTTGTCTGCATTCTCCCGCGCAGGAATTTATAGCCAAACACGCCTGATTTTACGATTCGGTAGCGTATTGAATACCATCAATGAAAAAGATCAAATGAAAATAAAATACTGCACAGAAATGTTGCCATTGAATATCTCTGTTCCATTATTCAAGGTAGTAAAATATTGAAACCACGGCGGGTGAAACAGAGGGTTTCAAACTACTATTTGCAATTTCCATGGAAAATGTTAATTTTTTTCAAATAAACAGCAATTAAATTATACACAAAAAACTTAAAAATGATATTTTTCTATTGAAGCATAGGGAATGAATATTTAAATCCCAATATCAAATAATATTTCAAAATAATATTTTAGTAGGTTTTAAAGGCAAAAATACGCAAAAAATAGAAGTCCAATAGAATAGTGCATTTCAGAAACTTTAAGAGGTGGATTAAACTTGTTTTATGTAAGAGTGAACTTACAGATGTTAGTCAAAATTACAGAGAGAGAGAGAGAGAGAGAGAGAGAGAGAGAGCGATTCCAGAAGCCACGATGTTTGGTTGTTGCGTACACAGTGGCACGTATGGTAGACAGAGGGTGACAGTGGAAGAGAGAGGGAGCAGGTATCAGTTGACATCTGATGTTATGACGCCTGCTTGTCATCAATCTTGGGCTAGAGACGCGGCACTGCACCGGTTGTGGCGAGGGCGGAGTTTTCTGCTCTACTAAAGTCATCTATGTTTCGGCAAGATTCCAGCTACTTTGTGCAGTAATTCTAAAATAGTTTTTCTAATTTTTATAAAATTTACGTATTATTTTAAAACGTATTATTTATTGCCTAGCTTTTGAAATATATGATGATAATTTGTCACTTGAGATAGGACAATACGAAATAATATCAACTCTAGATGAAACAAATGAAGCATGACAGTTATATTTGGAAAATTGGGAATGACAAGTTCTCTGAGTCCATTAGGCAATATCAAACATTCAACAGCACCTTAAATATTAAGACCCTTTAACATTAGGAGAGAAGACGTTTTGGATACCATTAAAATCACATACAATTTTATTAAGGGTGAGTGCAGTGAAAGGTCAATTTCTTGGAAAGTTTACATAAATCAGATTAAGTAAAGCGATTTTTTATAAGTATATTTTTTAGTACCATGGATCGTAAGCTAATGTCCCAATCTGCGGAATAGTGTTAAATGTTACAATACAAAAATTACTATAAATTTTATTTTAGCAAGTTAAATGTCGTCAAAACATACGCCGTAAATACCATTCAAACAGCAGTACAAAATGTTTTGATTCCGATTTTATCTAGCAAGCATTTCATAAGAAACGTCATGTAAAGGTGCCTCTCGCCTCTCCCGATTCATTAGTGTGATGTCATCACCCTTCAACGAGAAATAAGCTCTCACGAGTTTGTGCGATGCTTCTCACATTTTGACATGGAACTCGAATATTTCTTTAAAATTGCAAACTTTTCACTCTACAAGCTTTATGTTATTCCTTCACCGCATAGCAACTGGCATTAAATGTCATATTATAAAGGTTCTGTCAAATATATATGGTACTCAAAGACGAGTATTAGGCCTGACAAATTTAAAAACTTGAAATGTTTTTATCAGAAAATGTGAAATCGTTATTGATGTAAGCATGCAGTAACTGTAACAGCATTTACCATAGAAGAACTCTTAGGTAGAAGAATAATATGAGGTAAAATAATATTCCAACACATCTCACCTCTGGAAAATTCATGCTAATTTAGAAATTGTGTTATGATTCAAGAAAATATAGTTGTATAACACAATGAACAATCAAAAATAAATTTAAACTATATCTAGCTAAGCAACGGTTAACCCTCAAGACGTTTTAATTAGTGTGGCGTTTTGTAAAAATCACCCAATAAAACTAAATAATGTTGAATTCTTAGTTTTTACTTTCATGAATTCCCCCAGCGTTAAAAACCTTTGGACCTATAGAAAGTCACGTTTAGATATTACCCTAGCACTTTTCATAACTTTTTCGTTGTTTGGGTCTCGGTGTTGGCAGGCCGTCTCACAATAACGTATTCCGACGGCGTGCCGTGGTTGCTGTTCGGGATTAAACCGCCGTTAATACGGTACAACACCTGTAGAACGCGGGCGGTCGGCAAGTTATTTCATTAGGGACGTCAACGCCCATAACCAACAAGATGTATAAACTTGCGACGCGTTTAACGTTACACTCCTCCTCAGTGTTTAGGCAACGCTTGAAAACGTGCAGTGATACTACTGATTATAATGTTCCACGAATAAATAATAAAAAAATGTAGCAATGAAATAATATTGGAATTACTGAAAACACACGAGTGAAGAGAAGACAAAAAAATCATAAAATAAATTAATACTGCAATTGAAGCTGGCAGTTGAAGTTTATGCTTTAGAGCTAATATCACTGTCCCTACAGTAAAAGTAACCGTATACAATGGATCGCAAAAATATTGGGATTTAATAGTAAAACTTTACGACTACGATAAAAAAAGAAAAAAAAATTAAAAGTTTGGCTATTTTTTACAACTGGGTGAAATATATTATGTGTTGTGAGGGTGATAGCAAATGTGAATAAGTGTAAATAAAGGAAATGGGTTTATACTTTAGTTTAAATTTGAAATAGTAAAATAAACTAATGAGAAAAACTATTATTTGATCATGCCTGATGTTCGTAGCTGTTATCATAATATTTTTCGACTGAAACCTTTATCAGTTTTTGTAGCAATTCATTTGCAACAAGTCACGAGTAGTAAACAGAAATGAAAAATATATTCATATATGAAAGGTAATATTGTAGTATTATGATGAGATAGCCATTTCATCAGGTCAGTTTGAAAAGTACAACTGAAGACGAATTACCCAAAATACCGTCCCATCCGCTCATCGAACTTCACAGGGACTTTTAAACTCGCCCGCTGAAATGAAGAGATTACATAAAGTAAAAATAGAATTAGGAAAGCAATTTCAGCGATAGAGGCAGAGGAGTGATATAGAGGTTGGGACACAAAGACAGAGAGGCGGCAGAGACAGTTTGCGACGTCAAAAGGCGGCTCTTGTCAAAATATCGAGCACCAGCTACACACGTGACACGTGAGCTGGACGTGACACGCGGACGTGGGACACAACGGACGTGCGCGCGTGCGGCGCCTGCGGGTGCGGGCGAGCCCGACAACAACTGCTACACATTTCACTGTCCGCTGCTTGACGTCTCTACTTCACTAGAGTGGGAATATTTATTTTTTCTGCTGACTAAGTTGGCAAAGGAAATAGGTTTTGAGTGTATATTATTAGGTATTAATCTATTCAGAGTAAAAAGTTTTATGTGTCTAGAAAGAAAGGTGACAAATCGGTTAGCAAGAGTTATGTCAAATTGAATAACTTTTAGTCACAGTTTATTGAGAAATAATATCAAAAACATTGTTACCAAAAGAATTGGTAGCCTCTTATAAAGACCATATTTTTCGAAAATAATATTTACCTATATGGAGAGAAATTGGTTCACTTACTTACCAACTGTTTTAACAATCATAAGTCGTCTTGGTGCAAAAACAGTTTTTTGCGATAAAAAACCTAATGAAAGGTTTTTTTTTAATTTTAATGTATGCCTTATGGTTAGTGATAACCCTAACCCTCGTATCATTGAATGCAACGTTAGAGTAAGTTATCCGGAGAAGTTGAAAAATATATTTTTAAGTTATGAAAATTGTCTGTTTTAGCTATGAACACATAAAAAAAAAAAATTGGAAATGGAGTAAAATGTATTATATTACTTTTATTGATAATAGAAATATTTTTCGAAATTATACGTTCTAATCTGCAAAATTACTCTGCCACTACTAAACAATTCAAATACAAAGATCGAAGTTTCCAACACGAACGGCGAGCTGTAAAACTCGTTTTTACCAGAAACCTGATAGGATGATTCCGGCACTAATTTGTAATCTCTATTGAAAAGCAGGGCAGCAACAGAAGTTACAAGGGAGTGTTGAGAACTCTCGCCAGCCATTGAGGAGGAGGGCCCTTATAAAGGATCCATTTGATTAATTAGTATGGCCATGGCGCAGCGTGAAAGCGCTGACCGCCCGCCAGATCAGCAAACACGCCAGAAAACACGTCTCAAGAATCAATGCTGATTAATTAATTTGGTAACCAGCCAGCAGAAATTAATTAGCTAACGTGGTTTTCGAGGATTTGTAATTTTAGAGCGAACTCTGAAACCAATTTTTATTTTACCGAAAATTCTGTACTTGAGAAGAAACTGTCATTCAATAAATAGAGGAAGGATGGAAAGGTTTTAATTTTGTAACACAAATTCGTTTAAACTTCATTATTTGTTTGTTTTCTGTTTATTACACGAACTAAATAGAAATGAATTGCCAAAAATAATACAAATGTTAGAAAACATATTTGATATTTGTGATTTTTGTGTATAAAATAGATTCTGATCCTGCACTAGCTCAGTCACAAATACCGCATTCAATCCGCCGATCATGTGGTTCGGGTCAGGTGAATGTGTGATCGATCGACGCATTTACTGCTTAGCCCAGGACAAAACATCGTAAACTGTGACCACAGACCCATAATGACGCTTCACAGTGTAACGTGGATACTGTGATAAGTTACTCGATACTACGTAGCAAACTGGATCACAACAACAGTGACTACAGACGGAGATCCACAATGTTACGTGGATACTGCACTGCGATACACGTTACTGCGGAGCAACCGTTACAAACTGGATCACTTTTAACGGTGACTGTTACTAACTGGATCACATCAACGGTAACCACAGAAGGACCTCCTCCACAATGTTACGTATACAATGCGATACTCGTTTCTACGTAGCAACCGTTACAAAATGGTTCACATTAACGGTGACTGTTACTAACTGGATCACATCAACGGTAACCACAGAAGGACCTCCTCCACAATGTTACGTATACAATGCGATACTCGTTTCTACGTAGCAACTGTTACAAAATGGTTCACATTAACGGTGACTGTTACTAACTGGATCACATCAACGGTAACCACAGAAGGACCTCCTCCACAATGTCACGTATACAATGCGATACTCGTTTCTACGTAGCTACCGTTACAAACTGGATCACTTTTAACGGTGACTGTTACTAACTGGATCACATCAACGGTAACCACAGAAGGACCTCCTCCACAATGTTACGTATACAATGCGATACTCGTTTCTACGTAGCAACCGTTACAAACGGCATCACATTAACGGTGACTGTTATAACAGGATCACATCAACGGTGACCACAGAAGGACCTCCTCCACAATGTTACTTATACAATGCGATCCTTGTTACTACGTAGCAACCGTTACAAACGGCATCACATTAACGGTGACTGTTATAACAGGATCACGTCAACGGTGACCACAGAAGGACCTCCTCCACAATGTTACTTATACAATGCGATCCTTGTTACTACGTAGCAACCGTTACAAACGGCATCACATTAACGGTGACTGTTATAACAGGATCACATCAACGGTGACCACAGAAGGACCTCCTCCACAATGTTACTTATACAATGCGATCCTTGTTACTACGTAGCAACCGTTACAAACGGCATCACATTAACGGTGACTGTTATAACAGGATCACGTCAACGGTGACCACAGAAGGACCTCCTCCACAATGTTACTTATACAATGCGATCCTTGTTACTACGTAGCAACCGTTACAAACGGCATCACATTAACGGTGACTGTTATAACAGGATCACGTCAACGGTGACCACAGAAGGACCTCCTCCACAATGTTACTTATACAATGCGATCCTTGTTATTACGTAGCAACCGTTACAAACGGCATCACATTAACGGTGACTGTTATAACAGGATCACATCAACGGTGACCACAGAAGGACCTCCTCCACAATGTTACTTATACAATGCGATCCTTGTTACTACGTAGCTACCGTTACAAACGGCATCACATTAACGGTGACTGTTATAACAGGATCACATCAACGGTGACCACAGAAGGACCAAGTCCACAATGTTACTTATACAATGCGATCCTTGTTACTACGTAGCAACCGTTACAAACGGCATCACATTAACGGTGACTGTTATAACAGGATCACATCAACGGTGACCACAGAAGGACCAAGTCCACAATGTTACTTATACAATGCGATCCTTGTTACTACGTAGCAACCGTTACAAACGGCATCACATTAACGGTGACTGTTATAACAGGATCACGTCAACGGTGACCACAGAAGGACCTCCTCCACAATGTTACTTATACAATGCGATCCTTGTTACTACGTAGCAACCGTTACAAACGGCATCACATTAACGGTGACTGTTATAACAGGATCACGTCAACGGTGACCACAGAAGGACCTCCTCCACAATGTTACTTATACAATGCGATCCTTGTTACTACGTAGCAACCGTTACAAACGGCATCACATTAACGGTGACTGTTATAACAGGATCACATCAACGGTGACCACAGAAGGACCTCCTCCACAATGTTACTTATACAATGCGATCCTTGTTACTACGTAGCAACCGTTACAAACGGCATCACATTAACGGTGACTGTTATAACAGGATCACGTCAACGGTGACCACAGAAGGACCTCCTCCACAATGTTACTTATACAATGCGATCCTTGTTACTACGTAGCAACCGTTACAAACGGCATCACATTAACGGTGACTGTTATAACAGGATCACGTCAACGGTGACCACAGAAGGACCTCCTCCACAATGTTACTTATACAATGCGATCCTTGTTACTACGTAGCAACCGTTACAAACGGCATCACATTAACGGTGACTGTTATAACAGGATCACATCAACGGTGACCACAGAAGGACCTCCTCCACAATGTTACTTATACAATGCGATCCTTGTTACTACGTAGCAACCGTTACAAACGGCATCACATTAACGGTGACTGTTATAACAGGATCACATCAACGGTGACCACAGAAGGACCAAGTCCACAATGTTACTTATACAATGCGATCCTTGTTACTACGTAGCAACCGTTACAAACGGCATCACATTAACGGTGACTGTTATAACAGGATCACGTCAACGGTGACCACAGAAGGACCTCCTCCACAATGTTACTTATACAATGCGATCCTTGTTACTACGTAGCAACCGTTACAAACGGCATCACATTAACGGTGACTGTTATAACAGGATCACGTCAACGGTGACCACAGAAGGACCTCCTCCACAATGTTACTTATACAATGCGATCCTTGTTACTACGTAGCAACCGTTACAAACGGCATCACATTAACGGTGACTGTTATAACAGGATCACATCAACGGTGACCACAGAAGGACCTCCTCCACAATGTTACTTATACAATGCGATCCTTGTTACTACGTAGCTACCGTTACAAACGGCATCACATTAACGGTGACTGTTATAACAGGATCACATCAACGGTGACCACAGAAGGACCAAGTCCACAATGTTACTTATACAATGCGATTCTTGTTACTACGTAGCAACCGTTACAAACGGCATCACATTAACGGTGACTGTTATAACAGGATCACATCAACGGTGACCACAGAAGGACCTCCTCCACAATGTTACTTATACAATGCGATCCTTGTTACTACGTAGCAACCGTTACAAACGGCATCACATTAACGGTGACTGTTATAACAGGATCACGTCAACGGTGACCACAGAAGGACCTCCTCCACAATGTTACTTATACAATGCGATCCTTGTTACTACGTAGCAACCGTTACAAACGGCATCACATTAACGGTGACTGTTATAACAGGATCACGTCAACGGTGACCACAGAAGGACCTCCTCCACAATGTTACTTATACAATGCGATCCTTGTTACTACGTAGCAACCGTTACAAACGGCATCACATTAACGGTGACTGTTATAACAGGATCACATCAACGGTGACCAGCACAGGAAGAACTCCTCTACAAGGTTACGAGTATACCATGCAATACATTTGATGGGCCACATAATGATGCTCTACAGTCTACAATTTAACATCAATGCACCAAGTTGCAAACGTTACAAAGATGCAATCGTTACAAACTGCCACCCCGAGTAAATGAAATAGACTGATCCTTTGAATTTCCATTTGACATGTCCGGAATAAAACAAAGCTATGTACTCCAGAAGCTGTTTAACACGGACACATTTAATGCAATAAAAAAACATCCATACCGCGCGTCATGACGCCAAAGGGTTTCGAAAAAACTGGAAATGTTGAAAACTGTAACTGTCATCATTGTCGGACGCGAACGCACCCTGGCGGACCAAAGGCGTGTCACTGAGGGATTTGACATCAAAGGCCACTTTTGACGCACAATTTCGTTTATTAGCCGTCAGTCCAGTGTCCATTGTTCCTGGAAGGGGGAGGGGTAAGAGGGTAGCTCCCCCCACCACATTAATATAATCACTCTAGGCGGCCGGCGTGTGTTGCTGATTAAACATAATTATCCGCTACCGCAACTATCGCCATTGTTGTTATTGAGTAATTGAAATTGTCCCCGGTTCGATCCGGAATTACATCCCCGTTTTTCGATTAATAGACATCGATGGAAGATTCGAGGTAAACTCGCACTAATTAAAAGTTTACTTCGCCTTCGGATGTTTCTCTAATTCGCAAGAAGCGATGTAGGAGTCAACTAATTTGTTTGCTCTTCTTTTTAAAAAGGCTTTATACTTGAGTAGTTTCTTTAGCGCTTCAATTTGTATGATAGTGATATCGCGTCGTAGATTATGACGGTTGTATTCTGTAGGAACACAGTAATGTTTTAACTGTGTTAAATGGTTTATGAGTAAAAGTGATTCCTTTTTTAGTTCTCTAGATTAAACTTTTCATAAAAGATAATTCGGTCTAAATTCATTGTAACTTCCCCTTGTACGGTTTTACAGTGTTGTGTTTAAAATCTCATTAAACTGTATGAATAATTTACCAATATATAACTGACACAAAAATTTTGTGACATGAAGGTACTTTACTAAAATAATTATAATTCAAATCCTAAAGTTAAGTTTCTAAAAATTTTTATCTTCACCCCACTTTTTATTTTTATTTTTGGAACGTAATTAACTAAAGTATTTCTCACGTACAGGAAAAACCCAGTTTTTGTCTATCCAAAAAACAACTCCAATCGAAGAAAAAAATGCCAATGGCCAATCCTAATGAATCAATAAATCCATTTGGCCGAGAAAATGGAATCCGCCCAAACCTTCAAAGAATTTGCTCACTTAAAGTCTGAAAGTGGAGAGAAAACACAAAATGTGACGATGACAGAGGCCGTGGGGAAGCAAAAGTGATTCTGGAGTCCCCTCGGCTCTGACCGGTCACTTAAGGGGAAATTGGTAAAAACCGGGTTATCCGAGTGCACTGTGGCGAGAAAAACGGGGGAGAGGAGAGAGGGCCACTCCAGACAAGACACGGCCTTCTCCTTGCCGTCTGGCTTTGCGATGTAAGGGTTGATACAGTAATTCCATAGCAAATCCACCGAGTAGGCAGGTCTGCTGCGTCGAGATTATTTTAGTGAAAAATAATATTCATGATAGATAGAAATATTTAATTGTTTCATTCTAATTTCTACACACTCGAGAAATCTCATAAAGCCGACGTTCCTTTGACAAATTGTACGAAAGAATTCGTAAAACAAAGATAAATTTATTAATGTTTTCATTGTTTTTAAAAGCCATAAATAAGCCATAAGATCCAATGTCACCTCGTCTTTAATTACTTGAAAATGATAACAATACTACTGCATTACTATTAAACACATCTAGGAATTGTCAAATTTATTGCAAATTTATTATGCTACAATTCTCTTTTAACTATATAGCCACAAAATAGTTTAAAATAAAAACACTGTTTAAGGTTTTTGATAGATTTAAAGCAGGTATACACCACACAATAATGAATTAAATAAAGTAGCATGTTCGTAAATATGAAAAGGAAAAGCATAAGTATAATTCAGCTAGACAGTGGTACTATACTTTTTTCACCACATTCAAGAAAAATGTCGGTAATACAAATAAAAACTTTTTTATGGAACTTCTTGATAAATGTCCGAATACTGCCTAAATTTGGTTGCGATGGTGTCAGGAAACATATTAATAACACAAAATATCAAAGTAGAAATTACAGAGCGCTTTATAAGAGACTTTCATACGCTTCCATTATTTCTAGTTACGTAATAATCGCACAATGTATTAAAAATACCTGTAAAAAACTTTAACATTTGGTTGTAAATTAGGTTATTTAATAATGAAATCCGAACAACATAAACAAACTTACGCTCGGGGAAATCCTGGCTGGAGCTAGAGCTTCATTCCGACATTCCAGGCGCCATTCTTACAAAGCTCACTTAATTTACAGCATATTGTTTCGAAACTTGACTCGGCGGGTAATTGTGATTGTGATTGCGTCACTAACGCAAGGCCTTATCTTTGTGCGAACGCCGAAGTATGTTGACGTACAGTAGCTACTTGAACGGTACAGTCTGGTCAACGTAAAGTCGGTTCTGCTGAAGGAACAAGGTAAAACATACTGCTATAGTATTGTTATATGCTTATGGACTCTTGCTAATTAACTCATTAAATGAACGCGAAATCTTCGTCTTTGAACGGATGGAGAAGTGTATTAACTTACAGTAGCTATTTATTTGTGCGGTACAGTCTGGTCAACATAAAGTGGGTTTTACTAAAGGAACAAGGTTGAAATCTACACTGTTATGGTATTTGTGTATGCTCACAGGCTGTGTTAATTAACTCATTAAACTAACAAAAGGTCTTATCTTTGTAAGGACGCGGGAGTAGGCCTATGACAACAGACTTGCAATAGAGTTACAATAGTAACTTGTAAAGTATACTGTCTGGTCGATGTAAAGTCGGTTCGGCAGTAGAAGCAAGGTTAAAATCTACACTATTATGCCGTATTTTTTATTGCTCTTAGTCTGTTCAAATTAACTAATTTAATGAACCCAAAAAATTATCTTTGAATGGACGAATAGGTATGTTTTGTATACTGTATACATACCTGTAAAGTACAGTACGGTCAATGTAAAGTCGGCTAAGGCTAAGTTAAGAAAACAGTGTTCTAGGGTTCAGTGTTCTGCAGTGGCTTGCATAGACGACTGAAATAAAATAATGTACATCGAAATAAAATTATATATTTATGAAAACAATGTAAATATAATTTACTTTAGTGAAATAAGCAATCTTCGAATATAAATCCATTAACAAGTAGAATAGCGATACTAAGAGGATAAACAAATCTAACAATCAGTATTTTAATATTTTAAGAGATTATAAAACACAACATGGTAACACTGTCAACTATATCAGATTTCTCATTCTAGTAATACTTTTCGATACATGTTAGAATTTCTAGTAATAAAGCTACCAGTAATCCGCAAACAGATAAGTAATTGAATTGTTTCGGGCGCCTTTACATGAAGCGATGAAGCCTACAGAAAGGTGAAATGATAACTTGTGTCGTACTGCATGTCAAACTCTGCTTTAGTGCTTTCTGCTGGAAACAATTACATTTGCCCATACGAGATGACTGGTTATCACGCGAAAAGGGGAATATTCCTGGAAAATTGTCTCTTCCTCGGCCCGCGGACAAAACTGATTGTAGGGAGGGCCCCGCCTTGGCAATCACTGCATACGAATTGACCGTGGAAATGGATTGCTTAGAAGTAGCTGTAATGTAAAAATATGTATAGACATATTTTTTACAAAATTACTTTAAATAAAGCAGTTTATTGAATTGCATCGAGGAAATTTAAATAGCAAGGTGATCAACATGTCTTCGGATCTATATAGGTCGTCAGATTTTCTCGACAATGGACCTGGCTAAGAGAAAAACATTAACAGTTAAACTACGTTCAGCAGTTTCTACATTAACAAATTCATTCACTTATTGAAACATAACATGACTATTATAGCTATTTGCCTGCTAAGAAAGGCAGCTCAGCATTATTTTCTAAAACAGCTTTTTGAATCGATGTTTATGCTGAATCTGGAGTAAAGCGATTTACCTTGTAAAAATAAATAAATAAGTCTGAAAGTTATTTGAAAAATTTCATTTTCTTCTCTTACGCAATTACTAGGCATTTTTTTTTTTCTATGAGTCCAAATTCGTCTCATCCATGTATGGGCTACCAGAAACCTATTCAAATATTAACAATGCATACAGAAACCTATTTTAAAATTATTGATCAGGATTACTATACTAATATTATCCATTTTCAACCATAAACGTATTAATAATTCAATTAGTACAGAAGTTTAAGTACAGTTTACTCGCACATGAGTTATGAGGGCAGCCAATGGAAAATGAGCGCCATTGCTCAATAGTCCAGCAATATCGCCATAAAGCGGGTCCGAATCGGTCAAACGGGGGCAGAACAACAGAGGCTGGCGTCGACCCAGCAGCGAGCGCAACACTGCGAATATAGCCGCTTTGATAGTTCCCGAGATAAGTTAATTCCGTCTTTATGATAGTTCCCCCGATAGTTCCACAAGTAACAATAGAAAAGTAAATCTGGCGAATTTAGCTTCTTGTCAACAGTTGAGATAGGGTATAGTATTGAACACGTTTTTATCTTTATTACTCGTGGAGATTTGTTTTCTTTGAAGTGTTTTGAAAGTTGAACACAACCCTGTAATACTATGTAATACAAAATACTGTATCTATTTGATTTTTTAGACAAAAACACAATTTAAGTGTTATAGCTGGTGCAAAGGAGTCAAATAATGCACCTCCTTATGTTTAAAAACGATGGTGACCTATTTGACATTTTCCCTTGTAAAGTAGTTTTGACAGGGGGGTTTCAACACTGTGTATGAGTAGTTTTATGATATTCTTCACATTGCAGTTAATTAAATTGTACCTTCAAGCCGTTAATTTTATCAATTCAAGTGTACATTTACCAAAAAAACACGTCAATATTTTAAAAAGAGACTTTTATCAATATTGTTACATAATTCATTTTAAAGATTAATTAAGATTATATCCCAATAATTTGTATAATTGTAACATAAATAGTACAATCGCTATTCGCTACAATTTTTCATTCTTGAATTTCATGTTTTCTTGAATTTGCAATAGTCAATTCTTTATCAAACACCCGCAATGTGACAATACAACTTCCGGCAATTCCAACATTTTCCATCGTTCTCCCACACAACCGCTCTCGAAACAACGACCAATCCGCAAATGAAGCGGCCGATCATTGCCACTCGAGCGGTCGCTCGGCTCAAAGCGGCCCATTAGCCTATTAATCATCACCATCATTATCATCAGCGGGCGAGGGACTTGTCGCACAAATTGATCCGGAGAAAGATGGATATGTCACCGGCTCCAATTCAATTACCAATTTCATTTGCAACAGCGGCAGCGCCTCAATCGGACATGTTTATCCTCGACACACGGCACTAATTTAGATTAAACCTTCGCAGTGTCCACCTGCGTGTGCGTGCGTGAGTCGCCGTGTAGTTGTGCGTGTGTGCGTGCGTTAATTGGCTCTTACCGATGTTTGTGACGACAGTTTCGCTTCCGTATGATATGATTACGATCCTTCTGAGGGATTGGGAGCTCCATATGCGTCGAATTGAATGGTTACAGAGGCGAGCAGGATGGGAACACAGCGGTGAACATTCAATTTGAAACTAAAGTTTCAATCTTCGTTTTGGTAATAAAAACTGGAACACAAGTTACCAGTATAATTCGAATTTCGGATTTGCACAAACGTGGATACGGAGACAGTTTCAGTGAACCTTAAAAATCACCTACAGACACAAATAATCATTCTCCCTTCTTGACGACGTTTTAAATATGGTATTTTAACAATGTGATTAGTAAATAATTGAGAAATATCTATTAAACACGAAATTATGCGAAGCAGTGCAATCATAATAATTATTTTCTTTGCGACCTTCACAAAAAATAAGATTAATTAAGTTTATTAGGTAATAATAATCTTTATTTCCAGTAAGACAATGTACAATTGCTTTGTAAACCGAACGTCATGAAAATAGAAAATTATAATTAGTCCTATGGACGTCATCTTCGTCACTATCACTGTACCACTTTTGCACAGGTTCAAACTTTTCATCAGTACCGAAATTCAATTCGCGGTAACACCTATAATTTAGTTATCCCAGCGACTCGTCATGAACTCCTCAATCGAGTACAGAATGTTTGACACCAGAAGGCTCTTCAATCAACTTTTGAATTGATTTTGATTTGAGCGTCTTTGACGCTTTCGGGAATTTAGAATTTTTATACCGAACTGCGAAGGCAAATTCTAAAAAGGCCATAGTTCTGTGTTGTTGCACTCTAAGATCAGCCCTGTCCCTTGTATAGCCCTAAATGAGTATACACAAATAAATGCTGCTCCAAAATACAACATTAAAATAAATTTGGTGCTCATCATATTTCATTCAATTTATCTTTCATCGAGTATATAAAAAAACCTGAAAATTATAATTAACAATTATTTATTAATCGTTTGACTTAATTTACAGAATGAAACGATTCCCTATAACGAACGTGAACACCATGCACTGTTAATCGATTTCCTGATAGCGATATTCTCATATACCGGGTGTCCAGCCTAAAGTGTTACAATAGCTAACTTTTTTACTTTATGTCTGACAGTAAACGTCTTATCGGGGACCCCCGTTATTTTTTTATGTTACTTACAAGGGTGTATTTCAATTTTCGTAATTTCCCGCCATTTTTTCAATATGGTGGCCAACTTCTAAATTTCTTATGGAACACCCTACATGTTATGGTGTTTTTGAAATTTGCATATAATTTTAAGACTTTTTTATTCTTTGCCATTTTCTTCTAAACCTCACGGTTAGGGAGCTAGAGGCAATTAAAGTTCATTTTTAGTTCCATAAGAATAACATGGGGCAAATTTTATCTGCCCATATCTCCGAAACCATTGATTAAAATAAAAAATACTCAAGAATTAAAATGTCTTAAATTGATGTTTTAAGAACATTTCACTCATAAAAATTATCATTTACGCATCAATTATCCTCTTTCCAAGATGGCGGAGAAAAAATAAAATTTTCAAAATTTTTTTGGCTATTACGAAAAAAATGTTTTTAAAACATCAATTTAAGACATTTTTATTCTTGAGTATTTTTTATTTTAATCAATCGTTTCGGAGATAATTGCAGATAAAGTTTGCCCCATGTTATTCTTATGGAACTAAAAATGAACTTTAATTGCCTTTAGCTCCCTAACCGTGAGGTTTAGAAAAAAATGGTGAAGAATAAAAAAGTCTTAAAATTATATGCAAAATTAAAAAACACCATAACATGTAGGGTGTTCCATAAGAAATTTTAAAGTTGGCCGCCATATTGGAAAAAATGGCGGGAAATTTTGAAAAGTGAAATACATACCAAAAAGCAAAATAAAAAAAATAAAGTGGGTCCCCCATAAGAAGTACACTGTCAGACATAAAATAAAAAAGTTAGCTATCGTAACACTTTAGGCTGGACACCCGGTATATATTGTACTAGGTTTGTTTAGGTTCAAGGCAAGGAAATGGCAAGAGTTTGTATGCACAAGGTTATACTAAGGTTGTAAGGCAAGGGAACGGCAAGGGTTGAGAGTAGAGGCGGAATTAAGGTCCACACTTGAGCTAATTACCGAGCCAGTAATTGCTTGGCTTTTCGCCACCAGGGGGGGGGGGAGGGATGTCACAGCTTCATTCATGACGAAGAATACACATTGTCCGCGAAGACCCGGGCGATATTCCGTTGGGTTTGCTTTGTTGCCGATCTTAATTGGGCGCAAATTCGATACAATCTGCTGCGACTGGGTTGCCATTGAACGTAATCCAATTAAAAAATATAAGTAGTATGAAGGAATTTCAATTTTTTACGTACTGTATTCAGGGATTTTTGCTATGTCGTCAAATAATTATATTGTATGTATTGTCAAATTAATATCAATAATATTTCGTAAAAAGAGAGGGA
This sequence comes from Neoaliturus tenellus, assembly GCA_030545055.2. Lineage (NCBI taxonomy): Eukaryota > Metazoa > Arthropoda > Insecta > Hemiptera > Cicadellidae > Neoaliturus > Neoaliturus tenellus. The sequence goes on from CM061531.1 coordinate 290,436,590, forward strand.
GAGTAAGTAAACAATGTTATAAAAAAGTATGATTTTTCAAATTAAAGGCTTTGTGAATTTTGCATGATGAGAGGTTTTTATAAACAACAACCATTTTTAGAACGATATTTATTTTATATAATTCGATAATACATCTTAATTATTTTTATCGTTAATATTTATGTAGCCCGTAGTAAATAATAGTCCTTTACTAGAGGAGCAAAGAACCCAAAGGATTTTTTTACTATAAAGCCACCCAATATGTGCACTGCAGCAAACACCATGCACAATGTTTTGTATGGGCCAACTGCAGTACTTGAAACTGCAGTAACCTCGGTTTTTTATTTGAACAACTCAATTAAAACATTCATAGAATACATGTAGGCTAGTATTATACATAACGAAAAATAAAATGCAATAGAGTAGCCTAGGGCCTATGTAGTAATCCTAATTGTGTTATCTGTGTGAGCTGAGCAATTCAGAAAAGGCACTATTTTTCTTAACTATGTTGTAAACATTGTAACGTTAACGTTTCACCACAAACTTTTTGTTGGTTTTTCTCGAGTTTTCAAAGAGTTTTTGTAACGACCTCCTAATGTATGTGACTGAATATTGTTGATAATTTTTTTTAAAAGTTTTGAAATCAACAATAGATGAACATTTAATATACATTTATTGTAGACAGTTTCGATAACTGTCACGGCCAATTAGTTATGGTACAAAACAATGTCAACGACGTTTCGGGGACCTGGAATCCGGCGCCGTCTTCAGTTATGTGATCGTAGGCACCTCTGGAGGCCCCGTGGTACCTGGTGGTTCCGTGTATATCACGACTACGCGGTTCCGCGCGGTGACCGCACCGCAATCACGCGGTCACGGTCGGGGAATGGACCCGGTAATTACCGTGATGCATAAACATCGAGTGGTTCCTCAGGCCGCCACCGCCGCCTCAGGCGCAACCGTCGCGGCCTTCAAGGTCAAGGACACAGTGCGGGTAAAAAACTTGCGGAATTCGTATTATCACGTGTCGGTGGTTTTGAATATCTCTTGACATTTCTTTTGTTTCCAGAGGCGTCGTTTTCTTTAAAATAAAATTTCGTATTTTCAATCTAAGCTGAATTTTGTCTCTTAATGTTTTTACGAATACGGTGTGACCAATTAATTTGCAAAATCACAAAAAATGTGGTAGTTGTATTGTCGTACAAATCAAGTAACTATCATAACTATTTCTTCGTTTTCAAGGGAATACTATTTAGTTCGTCGGCATGAATTGGTATTTCCGATACTAGCTTTACATTAGGAAGTACTATAGGTAAACTGAGGCTTGCTCGTTGCTTTTAATTAATTTGTTTATAGTGTCATGGTAATAAATTAAATTTTCACCAACAACCAACTATACCTCTTAACAGTTAACAACTGCTTAAAAAACTGCTTAACATTAATGTTCATTTACTTTTTTTATACCTTTCGTTGTTATTTCGTTACCAAAATAACATCCCATAAGACCAATGTTAAAAATTACGATTTTTAAACTTCAATTTAGACCAAATTCGTTTTTTATAGGATTGCAGCTGTTTCTAAACTTATTTTTTGGGATAAAACACCCATGAATGCAAAGTTTAGCCGCTAAATATCCAGATCGTGGAACACACATCCCTTCATATAGTGCTCGTATTATAGTATAGGATACCAACCAACGGTAAGTCTAGGAAAACATATTAATAAGCTACAGACTATTTATATAAAAAATTAAAAAAAATAAAAACAAATAAATGTTCTGTAATGCTTACTGAGTAGGTTATAATGTTCTGTTTTCATCTCATAGTTAAATGCAACAAAAAATAAACACTATAATTTCACAATTAAAGTAAAATAATCAACTACATTTTTTGAAGTACCGATTAATCATTTACTGCATCAATAGGCCTATCTTGTAAATTAGCAACTAATTTAGGTTATTAAAAGAGCATTCCATGAATTGCTATTTAAAACGTTATTCAACCGCCAAAAAATTTATTTTAGGGACTCATTTCTAAGAAACGATTGAGCGTGCTCTTAATCAGAAATGAGTCGGTATACAAAACAGTCAGGGAATGGGATCTTAATTTTCTCAACGCAAGTAAGCAAAGGATTTCACCTTTCAAATCGTAAATGATAACCGTACAAACACAAAACACGAATTGCAGCAACACAAAATGGAGATTGGCCACGGTGAACGGCTGAGGTTGCTTTGCAGCGGCCGAGAATGATTTCCTACACTAAATGCGGACGATTCCTCAAAGGCAGGCAGTTTTAATCAGGCGAACCGGCGGAGAGTGAAGCGAGATTTAAAACTCGGCAACTGAAGCGCCTTGAATAGGGAAAACGCGTTACGACGCCGAAGCCACCTGTCTCGGATATATTGAAGTGAATCTGTTCGCTTGTCAAATAAACAAACTGTCACCGCTAAGTGACGGCAAAATCATGTTTTCCCGGAATTGAATAGAATTATGTTTATAGTGCTTTGTTTTTGACAGTGTTGCATTTGGGGTTCGTTTGAAAACAAAGAACGCTTTTATCGTTTGTAAATAGTATCCTGTAAGGGAAGCTACCAAACATTAATCAAGTAGAAATACTAATACACTTTTACGCAGAATTGAAATAAAACAAAATAATACAGTTGAAGATTAGAAATATGAGTAAAAATTAAAAGATGATAGATTAAAATTGCAGTTTTAAATGTTAATCAGACAATTTTAGAAATATAAGATAAATAATAATTGAGTATAGACTTAAGAAACATTACATTTAAACTTAAAAATCTAAATGAGAAAATAGTCCCAGTGTGTAAATCTGCGGCCTATACTGTAGAGGTGTCAATTAAAGCAATTAAAATAGAACAACTGCACGATAAGGGGCCAACCCCCCCCCCCCCTCATTCGATCCTCACCCCTCACCTAAAAACAACCGAGGGCGAGGAGAGAAATTGTGATCGGGCTTAGGCCCAGTAATTAAAGCTACAGGCTCATTAACACTGAATGTGTCCCAACTTTTGGGCCTTCGTACAATTATTTTGAGCCCTCGCGCTAAGCAGTGCAACATTTCCAAGATTTAATTTTGCTCGAGGAAAAGTTAACTTTGTTGGGAATGGGTGACATATTAGTTGTACTGTGTAGGTAGTAGGAACAACTTTAAAATTGCTTGAATCTTTTTTATTATTTAATTCCGACTGTGAAAATTAGCAAATAAACCAAAATATTTAATTAATTAATTATCGTTTATGTATTTGAGTTATTTTATAATGCATATATACCCTGCAACGGAATTAATGACAGGAAAGTAATGCGACAAGTCTAATTAAATATAAAATACTGTATTAATGTAATATACATTTTAAATTTATCCTAAACCATCTGAATTCAAATTTATATCAGAATAAAAAATATCACACCACAAGACAAACCATGATGAACCAATATGAACAAAATAATTTATGTAGTCCGAAAGTACAAATATACCGACTCATCTACGGGCCAAATATCCACATTGGATACCACCAAATTAATTAGTGAACAACTATTATAACATAGAAAGGGACAAAACTATAAAGTTCATACACAATGATAACAAAAAAATAAAGTTATTGGAAATACTTTAGCTCCCTCTCTTAACGATTCTCAGGATTTGTTCAATTAGATCCAGATATCTCGATTCCTGGCCCAGTCCACCGCAGTTCAACCGGTCAACCCGAATCAGCTCTTCACCTGGACCCAAGGCAGGATCAAAGCCGTTATCGACCCCTCAAGACGTAAGTATGATTGTTTGATGCCAAACTAAACTCTCCCCCTCCCCCACGGGACCGATGGCTTGGGGGGGGGGGGGTCCGCCAATATTGAATTGTCCACCCCCATCGCCGGGGGCCTTTAGCAAATTACGGACACCCAGATTACAATGGCCAGTGTGCTAATTGTTGGCTATGTTCAGAGCTTTGTAAGACGACTCGGACCTTGGACGATCTCTGATCTCTGTCTGGGCGGCTCTGATGCCGGCTGCAAATTACTGGTTGGAATTGCTTAGGTAGAATTGGGGCAAAGCTAATTAGTAAGATGGCTAATGAGATGTTTTGGTCTTACACAAGATTTGGTGGGAAATATAATATATTGATAATAATTAGGCGATATGAGCGCTTAGATAAAGAGAGTCAAGACTCTGGCTGAATTCTCCAAGTTATAAGAAACTAAATAGAATAGTCTAGATAAAAATGTCGGAAAAGAATCACTTTGGAAGTTTATTCTATATACAGTTTACAAAAAGTACTTGTTGAACACAAATCTTCGCGGTTTTTTAATTTATATTTTTGGAACTAAGATAATATTACTTTACTTGGAATAGAGTGAAACGTGACTGCATCAACTTTAGTGACTGAAGCCCCATCTTATTGAACGTTAATTTTTATTTCATAGGTAAAATATTATAATCATACATTACGAATAAATTATTCTATATACTTTCACATAACAGAAGGAATTATTGATACAGCAATGAGAATAGATAGGTACGCTTAACATTCCCATTCTACTGTACATGATTTTGTTTTTGGCTGAAATTCTCATGGTGAAATAGTTGCATAGCTGTGATATACGGGTATTTGGGGTAATCATGTTATATTAGTGCCACAATTCACAATTTCTCCATAATCTACATTCTCATGCCAATGATCACAATCCAAGTTATTACGCAATGATACATTTCTAGAATTCACAACTGGAAATTCCTAATGTGTGTTATGTCCAGGGAATTTGTCTATGAATTGAAGTGTGTTGAATTTAGTAAATCAAAACAAATCAGATAATCACTTCCATACCAATGAAAAGATAGTAAAATGTCGAAGAAAAAAATACTCGAGGTATAAAACCAAACCTAGCTAGGATAAACTCTAATAGAAATCGTTTCGGATTTCCTATTAGAGTTTTTAACCCGAAACCCAGGGCCATTACTGTATAGTTAGCGGGGGAAACCAATTTGGGGAATAACCATCGGTGTCCGTTCTAATGGCGCCGCGCCGCGCCGGCAGTCGAGGCAAAACTGATTCAATCGCATAATGGACACGTTTGCCCATCCTGCTAATTTACCTGCGACCATCAAAATGACTAATGATCCGGATTTTTAAAAAATTATGCGTTCTTCTTTTCAATACTCAAAGCTTTCCAATTGTTTGTAAGAATAAATCTGAGATTTTAAATTTCTTTAACCCGAAAACGTTTAAAATTTACCATGCTTGTGCTAAAAAATAACAATACATGATCCACAAATAAATAATTTCTCAGTCGATAATATCGTTTTCATATACTGAACGCAAGAATCGATCCTATTAGTTACTAAATCAACAAAGACAGTTCAATATGCACTTACTTGGCCCTTAAATATGCTAAGAAAAAATATAATTCAAAACACAAATTTGAACACAGTTAAATCAAAATTTAAAAACACAGTTAAATTAAACATTTGCAAAATCTGCAAGACAAATATTATATGTCCAAGCAATTTATAAACCATATTCGTACGTCTTACTTCAAACTTATGTTGTCAGATATCCCACCATTTTAAACATAGCTGTGTTAAACGGTAGGCCTATGACTTTAAAATCGTTGCTCTCAAATTATTACTATTTTCTTGCAATTTGTAGTGAATTTTCGTATCTTTTTGTAGAAAAAAGTAATACTTAGATACTAAGTCACCGAGGAAATCTGGTAGGGGAAGGTGGGGCAAGACGGGGTACTTAAGCACTTAATATTTTTTTTGTTGCGTTATGAAAACCTCAATAAACATACTACATATTATATCAATTAAAACTGCAGTATCTATAGAGTCAATAAAAAAATTTGAACAAAAAAATAAAAAGTATTAACACTAATAAAAATTGTTTTTCTAAAGGTTTACCAAGTACCCCATCTTACCCTATAGTGAGGGCAAGATGGGGTAGCTCAATACTATAAAAAGGAAAAGGGGTTTAGTTGCTAAATTAAAACTGATTTACCTTTTAAAAATATTTATTGTTTATACCTATAAATAGGCACTGTCTCAACACTAAATAATGTTATATTTACCTTAAAAAGTTAATCAAACAAAATTATTGATAAGCTTAATCAAAGATTAACCCTGAGCTTACTCGAAAAACCAAATACAAATAAGAGTCTTGTTAATTTAACCGTTTTGGCAATAGGCCTATTGTTAAACGAATAATTTTTATACCAAATACCAAAGTCGATAACATTTCAAATGAACACCATTTAAATTGTACACCCCATCTTGCCCTCCTTCTCCATACCCCGTCTTGCCCCCAAGGACAAGTTTTAGGTTAGATTGATTTCATACTACAAGGATATATTCCTCTAGGTTATAGTATGCATTGATGTATTCCTAAAAAATTACCTTACTCAATTATAATAATCAATAATACCAGAAAAAACAGGTGTCTAATTCTTTTCACGTTCAAGACTCACAGAAAATTAGATCGTCACATCATAAAAACACATTTAAATCCATATTCTTGGAACGGTCTGCTCAAAATGGCTGGTAGCACTATCAGACATTCACATGGCAACAGGCTATTAGTTCAACTATTTACCGATATACTGTGACATCTGCCGGAGCAAAAAAATGTAAAACCCCGTCTTGCCCTCAACCCCGTCTTGCCCCGCTCTCCCCTACGTATTTTAAGGTGGTTAAAATATATTTACCTCTTCCTATTCATATTGGTGTTAACATATTTAACTAGCAACGTGTGGGTAATGGTGAAGTACAGAATCTTTAAAGAATCTAAACCATTTAAAAACACTAAAAGTAAGGTTTTATTACATTCTTATTCTTACCTGCGAATAGGGAAATTGTTTTAAGCAATAAAAAAATCCTAAAAAAACGAATGAAAACAAAATACAACATTTGGTTATTTATAGCTTATAATTATAAAGGGTCTTAAAGATAGTTATTAACATTTGGTTATTTATAGTTCATAATTATAGAGGGTCTTAAAGCTAGTTATTATTGTAACATAGAAAATTTTCAAAGTGCCCTATTACATCACCAACACCTGGTACTAGCCATCGGGTGGGGAACATAAGAAACTGTGACGCGAACCTGAGCGCGTGCAGCACAGGCAGGGGCAGCAGCAGCAGCGGCCGAGGCGGGTGCTGCGAGGGCGGCGATCTAATTCCGCATGCAAACCAATTTTGATCTAATTTGCGGGACGGGCCGGCCCGGTAAATAAACAAACGAAATTTGTGTGGACAATATTGCAATTAACGCTCCGTTGTTCAACAATCACCCGCGTGTTGGGCGTGCTGCCGCGGGCGCCACGTGCCGGCCAAGGTGGGAAAAAACTGGACACTGTGTGTGAAAATGAAAAAGTGGTGAAGGAAAACTGGCACTGAACTTCCTCCTTGTTGAGTTATTGTTTTTAGCTCACTGAAAATTGATAAATTTCGCTATTTGCTGCTATTTGTGCATTTATATAAATTTGTTACTTGTTTTAAAAGATCATTTACCATTAATTCAGAAGTCCATCGTTACGCAACCCGACAATCCAGCAATATACATGTTACACATGTGAGAACATCATTGGCCAAGAATAATCCAGAAATAATTTGTGTCAAAATTTTCAATAAATTACCAACAGCACTTAAGCAAATTCAAGAAATAACAAGATTTAAGCAACATCTAAAAAAACACTTGGAAGAGAAAGCCTACTATGATTTGAAAGAATATGAAGAAGATAGAAGCCACGGGACATAAAAGAAACAAGAAGCAAGAGATGAGTAAAAGCAAAGACCAAATACATGACGACCACGGCACGAGATGCTTCTAGTGGGATCAACAAAGTATAAGTATAAGTAAGTAAGTATTCTACCTAGGCATGGGGTGTGTATATTGCCGAGATCATCAAGAACTATAAACTTGAAGATTATATTTAAAAAAAACCGGCTGATTTGAATTATCGGGAATACCATTAATGGGATACCAGGGGATATCAACCATCACGATGATAGATAAAATTTCATGAAATTCGGACAATTGGGGAGCTACTTTTGAGCACCTAGATACAGAGTGATTTTCTCTTGTATTTAAGTAGTACATCAGGAAACAGACTGTCACACAACATATAACGGACCTGCCAACTCGAATTGGAAAATTTCTACAGCGCTACCGAATACTCTCAATGTATATTATTTAATGGGGGAAGTAAAAATACCAGATTGCTGTAAATATTTAAACGGTTAAAAAACCTCCATCCAGTAGGCCTACTAAGTAGTTATTTATCCACTTATTCACTATTTTACCAGGTGTATATAATTTAGTTTGCGAATTTATGCAACTACCGCTACTGAAGATAGGTACCAAATTTATGTCCCTATAACATTACACATTGCCGCATGATTAAAAAATCCCAATAATATCATAGGTAATCCCGATTATTATGTGGGGAATCCCTAGGCTGCCCGATTATTATTGCCATTTCGGTTTAATATAATTTGGAAATTAACATTTAAGTAACATAAGTTTTTTTCAAACGCAATTTATATCATAAAAGCACAATGTGTCACCAGCTGTGAAATTGAGTTCAAGGTGCAAGTTTTTTCCTACTCCTAATGAAATAAACCCTGTGAGCCCATATGTCATCAAAATCACAATGTTCCATTCAGAACGATTAATCTACCGTAAAATTAGTTTTAAAACTTAAATGAGCCACAAAAAGTACTTCATAATTGTTTCAAGAAGAACTCGAAACAGTTTAAGCAACTCTGAAAGCCAAGAATGAACACATTTTACAAAGGGAAACGCTACAACGAAGTACCTAACTGCATCCGAAACGCAGTTAACGAATCATCCAACAAATAAACTAGCCACAATTCAACAAAGAAGGGTTGGAGAGGCCAGACAAGTTCAGCGCGAGAGATCCTTTGTTCTCTGTGTTTGTGTATTCATCTTCGGCTAAGTACCTGCTTCAAACTTGCGCGCGTTTTTCGTTGTTTCTGTGGTGAGTCTAATTTTTATTTTAGAATCGGTTGACAACGCCATTTTCTCTTTTACTCGACGTAGAGAGAGTCTAATCGAATGCTCATGAATTGATGTATTTTTACCATAAAACAAAACCCGATGAACTCTATCTAACTGATGGGAAAATATGAACAAATTTAAAACTAATCACATTAAAAGGGCGAACAAAACACGTTTGTAATTATTACATCTACGCTTCAGTTCGACAGTGTTTAAACGAATAGCAAAGGTAAACACATTTATTGGAAGATAATGTTACGTGACACTCAAGCGATTCTTTGGGCGCAGTTATAGATTACGCACGTTCTTAAAACCCCAGTTTTCTTTCTCCAACGCACGAGTCGACCCTCGATTTATCAAGGTCGAAGTGCGGGAGGACATTACACTTAACGCATATGTACATATTTTATTAAACCACAATGTTAATTTGCAATAACAATAACTTGTTGGTGAATTATTTTTCTTCAAGTTTTTGTTTTGTTGTGCAGTTTATGTCTGTAATACTAGTGGAGAAGTAAACATTATTATTATTGTTATTATAACATTAAAATGTAATGTATTTTCAAATGACAGGCACACTACAAAGCCTCAAATTTCGGTAATCATGACCTTAAACTTTATTAATGTTAATAATTCTCTAAGCGCTGACTAAAGTTAATCATTAGTAGTACTTAAAGAACAACATTTGCGGGAACAACAGTAAAAACTCTTTTACTGGTGGTTCAATAATATAATATACCTTCTGAAATTTAAATAAAAATAGCAACTCCACTTATTGAAAACTGCAATGTCGATTATTTTGCCATGTATAACGAAGTGAAGTATAAGCTGTTTGGTTAAGTTGTCTACTGAACACAAAATATCCCTTTCATTGGTATAATTGCGTGTCCTTCTCGACTTCGACATTCGGATTTTTAGTGTATATGACAAAATTTCGGAGGTGGTTATGAAAACAACAATGCTGAACCAAAATACACGGCCCGAGTGAGATGGCGATACAATATGCGAGTGGGAGAGAGAGGGCGCGACGTCACTTTACACGGGAGAGACAGAGAGGGAACGACGTGCTGCTGGCCGGTGATCCATCAATTTGTCGATAAAATAATCCCAAGCCCCACAGTGGACCTCTCCCTTACCTCTGCCGACATTCCATTAAATGGACGCATCTTTTCCGTTGGGGAAAAATACAAATATTTCTTTCGTTTTATCTATTTATTTCTTAAAATCGGCATAAATAGTAGGTCGACACTAAAAATTGAAACATCTGAAACTTCTTTACGAAAATAAATAATGAACAAGTATAAAAAAAAACTCCTGAATCCAGATTTTAAGCTTCACTAATGGTTTGTTTACATTTATTGATGGATATTTTTATATACTCGTTTGTTACTTATTTGAAATAGTAACATTTTATTTTAAAGAAAAAGCATCTCAGCAATAAATAGGTCCTTCTATACATAAAATACACTATAAAATACACATTGCCTAAGTACGAGTATAAATTTCAGCCTGCATTTCAATAAGAATCTCGCTCTCTGTCGTGTGTCCTACTTTTATTAAACGAACGTACAGAAACAAATCCATAACGTCAATTTTTTTATTATAAGTATTGAAAAGAAATGTGTATTTTTAAATTTTGTGTTAGTTACTGATGGATATTTTTATGTAAAAAACACACGAAAGCGAATTGTAAGTTATTTAAAACTAGGAAATTATATATCATACCTAACCCTAATTATATTAATATTATAAAAATGTGTTTGGTATAAGTTTGTTTATATGTTGTTTTTTTTTTTTTGCGTTCTATCCACAGCAGAGATTTAGGCCTAACTGAAATTTGGCCGAGACGTAGGGCCTAGCTGGTAATCCCGGGCAACAGATAGATAGCCTAGTATTGCTATTTTGAAAGCAAATAAGAGCTCCAAAACATTGGTTTTTAAAATACAAGTATTGTTTCTTTTAGACACAGGATACATTAAATTTCTACTTAAACGGATTTAGCGTCATATTTTTTATGTTTTACGCTGCTTTGAATATGTTATTTTTTTCAACTATTATACAACAGAATACATCATTCACAACGGTTCTTTATAATATATAACCGTTGAATATTGTTAAATATAGCAGCTGAGAGGATTATCAAATTATCGTACTGTAGCCTTTAATTTAAGAAGTACAATTTTCCAGTAATGCATGAAATACAAAAATAGATTTAAAAAATAACAATCCAATTTTGAGGTACAAATCCATAGATCACAATTCACAACAGTCATATTAGGAAAATTCATGAGAAAATCTAGGTTCCAGCTATTTGGGTCAGATCAGATGGATTGATTGGCAGCCACCATCCAATTTCTCAGGATTTGAAAAGTTATCTCGTACGTACGGACCTAAATGATAAATAACATCAATCCATCTCAATCTCACTAAATTTGTTTCGTCCCATTTTATAATATGAAAGATTCTTCATTGCAATTATGTAATCCACTACGAAGTATTTAACGTTTTAAATGGTTCAATACTTAAAAAAAACTACATATTTCTTCAAATAAAATTGAAAACATTTTCAATTTTAAAATTTTGTAAAGTTAATAGTTAAATAAAATTTAATCTCAGCTATTACATTTTCACAGTGTGAGAGTACCTTTAATTGCTGTGAATAGTTTTTTCGGTTTTTATTTTTTTATTTTTGTATGAACTACTTTTAACTGGAATTGGAGAAGAGTAAATTAATTCTATTTCTACTTAAGATCATTGGTGAAATTTTTCGTTAATAATATCTTTTCCTAACCTAAAATACTGTATTTTGCATGGTAAATACCCAGACTTAACACCGGCTATTTAATTGTAAAATCCCCTCGCGCAGAGGAAGACTTCACGAGACCGCCCACGCTCTGGTACACATCTGGCGAGTTTTTACCGCCTTTGAAGACCAGATGGTGCGATCGGGCACAGACCCCGATATAAATAGTTGTGTTTGTTACTAGAGGAGAGAGAGCGAGAGAGAAGTAGAGGGAGTTGAGGGGGAGGAGTTGAGATCCTATCCGCTTATCAGGGTATCATTAGCGGCGCCCAAACTAGAAGACTACGAGACGAGACTCAGATTTGCCTTGATTGTATGGATTTATCCTACACCGTGTTTTAATAGTCATTCCAAAATAATGAAATTTAAGTAAACTATTGATTGTATTATCGTAAGTGGATGGATTCAATGATTGAAAGAATTTTTGAAAATGTTACTCATGGTAAATGTTTTAATTTGTGCATTTTTTATGTAGTAAACTCAAATATAATAAAATAAACATACCTAGATAATAGTATGCTTTTAATGGTACAAAGTCTTTTTTAATTCACGACAAAAAGTACGTAATCTTGGATGGCGCGTATGACTAATGTTCAGTAACGTTGTCAGCAACATGTATTCTTAAAAATCCAAATGGCACGTAAGTTTTAAATCTGAGGTTTTTACTAACTCAACCTGACCTGATATCCGACACAATAAATTTTTAGCATTCAGGATCCCACCATTAAAACAAGAAATAACATAGTTCCGACTATATTAAAGTCTTTAGTATTTGTACGATGCGAACGACATAAAGGCTGCCATTCTATCACGAATTACCGCAATTAATATTGTATGTCGAAATCACTGCCAGTAGAGCAATCCCAAAGTTGTAAATGCACCCATCACACTTTCAAGGCTATGAGCTTCATCATTAGCGAAGTTGTAAACTATCAGCTATGTAAGGACATTACATACTAAAATGGAATATGAGTTTCAACTACAAATTTAGTTAAGAGATAATAAAACTTACAGTTACAAACAAAGAATCTTGTTAACGACTGTATTTGCAAAGAGACTCTCAACTTAATCATATTCAATAAGTGAGACTTGGACAAAGTGGCAATGAAATATGCAAGGTGTAGAGTTGCCTTTGCCTAATGGACGAGGACAACCGACACCTCGGACCTCTCAAGTAGAGTTGTATACTTGAGTTGTCCTACTTGAGTGGCCCCGACTACTCGAGTTGCAGCCTTAGGGAAAGCCGAATATTGGCCTGGGATCTGGGGATAGTGTTACGCATCGAGAAAGTGAAAAGACAGTTAATGAGTAGGGTTAAGATGTAATTGAGGCAACCAACTATAAAAAATTATTACGATAAGTATTCAGTTTTCACTCCTCAACAAAAAAAGTCGTAAAACATTATAACATTATTCAGTTTACACATCTCGAGACAGATATCTATGTTGTTTTGAAAACTAAACAACATTATCAAATGTAACGTAATTCATCAGGCTTTCAAGAAAGAAAAAAAATAGCAAAGTTTACAATGAGACAACAAAATAGGGTATGCTTATAATTTATATCACTTCCATAACTCGAAACACGCACAATAGCTAATCGTAAAGTGCAAGTATGTATTGATATTTTAAATTATTTTAAAGCTTGCTTCAAAAACAAACTCAAACCGAAAAAGGTAAAAATGAAAAAAGGTATCCTTGGCAACTATAACAAGATCATGTCAATTTACGAATTAAGAGCTGAGTGGATTACACACCAAATAGATGGGCCATTGACCCATGGTAAAAAAATTAATTTATTGAAATTAATTGAAATCAAATATTAAAATTGAAATCTTCTTTATTCTGGTGATGACATATTAAAACTGTAGCTAGGGGACAGACATTGGACTCATTACCGTTGTCAAGCCAACTTAATCAGTGTAACATGTTCGCTTCTTTACTTACAGAAAATAGTTAACTTTTTCACGATAAAAACGAAGCCTTCATATTTTAAAGTGATAGTTTGACTAGACAGTACCGTAGTTGTTTCATCACATAGAATCAATAGTATTGCTCTATCATCCAATCGGCCAATGCTAATGCTTTGTTAATACAAAGGTTTAATTCATTAGCCCCATTGTAAGACAAACCTAAACAAGTCTCAAATAGATTCTGCATTGAGATGAAAGCTAATTGTTTGATCTTCCACTATTGAATAATTGAATATCATGCAATATGAAGCAAGAGTATCATGTACGGTTAAGTTATATATGCTGTTTTGAATTGGTATAGAAAACTGAACAAAGAAATGTAGTATCAAGTTATAATTTTTCCTGCGGGTATAGCAAACTAAACGCAGGAAGGCAGTATTGGAGGCGATATTTTTACCGGCCAGTATAGGCCTGTATAAACTGTTTGGCCTGAACTAGGCCCACATGGCGGTAAATAACTATATTTCTGGCTCGACAGACTCCAGCTTCCGTCCAGATTCGGGAAATGATATTTAGATGGCGCTAAAATGATGTATAGACAGTACCTTTTGATATATGTACTTAAATTCGTCGATATTCGATTTTAGTCCAAAGTTAGTGTGGCACATTGCCAAGGGACCCGTTAATTAGTTTCTTTGTAATAGGGGTATTCTTTTCTGTGCATTTAAATGGATTTTTTAAAATTCCAAATTAAAGAACAATTCAACATTTACAATATAAGTTCTTTTTTGGCGATATATTCTTTTATAGTATGGTGGATGAAAACCATTTTAAATACTTTATTTGTTCTTTTAAATTTAACCGGTTCCATTATTAATTAAGCTGTGAGTTAGGCCTAATTCACTTAATATTGGTCATCATTTTCATTTTCAGTTTAAGAATAATTTTGAGAAAATTATTGATTCACGCAAAAAAAGCTTCAGAATGCTTGCTATTTAAATGTGATCATAAAATAGAAATCGTGTATATGATTTCAAGTAGTATATTTTTAACATAGTTAATGCCGGTAAAAAATAAGTCATGACATTGGTCATCTTCTTATAGAATTAAATCACAAACAAGATTAATTCCCTAACCAAATAAAATCCCACCTAAAAAAAGGGATTTCTCTAAAAACTTTTTAGGCTAACTTTCACCTGAAACACCAAAGTAAAGCCGTTTCGCCGACCGGACTGTTAGTAAACAATATCGGATCGAAGGTGACTGAGACGTCTCCTAGATGTTTACTCGCCGAGATGAGACGTCTAAGGGATGTTTATTTGCGCTAATCCCTCGGTTGCGTCGCAGTCGCAGATTGGCACAGGCTCTCGAGCCTTTTGACGTGGAATCGTATCGTTTGAGGCGATTGCATTCCTCTACCTACAGAGCGGGCGGGCGGAATGTCGATACTGTGCGCGATAACAGGCCGGGGCTGCGAGATCACTGGCATTGCTGCACCGAAACGATCCACGTGCACCCGTGCCTTTGGTGATACAACTCTAGCCTACAGTACTTGTCATCGCAACACTGTTGTTTACAGAGTAGTACAGGAATAGCTCATCCAAACGTGTTGTAAACATTTTTTTATGGATATAACCGAATGAGAATGTTCAAAAACTTTTGCAACGTACTAAATCGAAATAAACAAAGGTGGAAAACATGTAGAGCATCTAGTTTTGAGATAAAACCAGTTTCGTACAGATAATAAATAATAATTTCCATTAAATTATGACCGTACCTTTTTTAGACCTACTGTACACATAATGTTAAAAGAAATATTTAGCAAGGTTATTTACGAACCATTTATATTGATTTATTCGGCATAAAAAAGTAGGTCTTTAAAAAAAAGTCGAAGGTATTTAATTTACAACAAAATAGTAAAAGAGACAATAAAATTCACTTACTTACAAAAAACATGAAATTAATTGTAAAAATTAAAGATAGAGGTAACGAAAAACATAAATTTTCATTTTGTGTATACTCGACTCATGGTTAGTAATTAATTTCAGATAAGAAAAAAACAGATAGTAATATAATATTACATCTTTTAGACTTAGGCCATAGGATTTATGTTCACCAAGAGACTTATGTTTCCCGGGTACACGTTGCCCAAACCCACGGTGTCTTTATAATCTTAAGAATGTATTAAGCATTTATATAACATTTTTTCCCAATTAGCATTGAAATATTTTTAGGAATATTTTTAGTGATTCATATTTTAGCTAAATCGTAAAATTTATTTCAGTCGAAACTATTTTTCGGTAGTACGTAAAACGAACCAAATGGACTGCATAGGCTACTCGAAGTGACCAAAGGAAGGAAGAGGAGCTCCAGAATCACCCATTACCCTCTGCACAGTGGAAGTGGAGTAGGTAAAGTATATAATCAATAATGAGGGGGGCAGAGAACGTACATGTTTTATGAGAGCGCCTTCACCTGAATGGGATGCTGCCGGGCGAGCAGCGGCGTGTGTGGCCTGCATACCGAGTATGTCAGGCGCTACTCTTACTCCACATACAGTACTCTTTGCTCGTGTTAAACTATGTTTTTTTATAGTTTTTTATCCTAATTAAATGTGCCACAAATAAAAACTATTATGGTTTTAAATTATTTTGTTTATACTTACAAGAAAGCTAGTAGATATACTTGATCACTCTTACCTGAAACAAGAAAAAAGAACTCAATTTTTGCAGAATGTATAAAAAAATAAGAAACCTAATAATACAGTATTGCAAATGCTAAACTGAATTAAGGACGCACTGCGGCTAAAATGTGGCACATTTTACTTTCCCTTCCAATACGATTAGCATATGTTATTTTTATCGAGGCAAAGGTTTGGTCTTTCTTAGATCTCTGTTTATTGAGAATCGCTTTATCAGTTTGGATTGCAAAAACTCATCTACTAAATTTGTTGGGTTTATAATAACAGAATGGAAAGAATTAAAAGGGGATTTAATCAATCAAAAAGCATAAGAAGACAAACACTTAACTTAAAATAAAACAGATTAACATTACTATTCAGCAAGTATTTCAGTCCTGTCTGACAGTTATTTCTCATTTCGCACGCGGTTTAAACGCTTTGAGGCCATTAAAAGCAATCAGTTTAGAGGGAAAGCACCAAACACTGTAGTACAAAGCAACAACAAGGGCCATTGTTACTGTACAGGTCGATACATATTATTGAAATCAACTGGGGACAAAACACTCTTGTTTTGACGTTCGGGTTTGTTTCGCTGTAAAAACAAAAACCCCGATGCGCCTTTTACCATTCTCAGTGTGGTTTTACGCTGTTTTCACTGGTACTGGGAATATCGAGTTCATGCATGGCGAAATAGAACAAAAATATTGGATTCCCTGGAAATTGTGTGTAAAGATACTGAAAATAGAATTTTAGATACTACCTAATTTTAGAGTCTCAGTTGTTGTCCATTTTCTTGTAAATATAATATTTTATTGAACTATTTCAATAAGAAAATTGGAACGGAAATAGGTCGATCAAAGTTGACATATTTACTGTAATTTTTTTTATTTTATAGAAAAGAGTTTTAGGAAAAAAATTGACTACTCTACACAAAGTAACATTAAACCCTCATAACTATTAAACACTCAACAACAGTGCAGCAGTTAAACACTTATTACCTACAAAAACTTAAAAATATTAACCATCGTAATTGTATTTTTATCATTCTGCACGAAATCAGCCTATTTTTTGTTCTCTTAATAGTACCAAAACCGATTATTTTCTGTCCTAGGACTGAAAAATCATCTGGAGAATTTTTTAGGTCCTAGTACTGAAAAGTCAGCTGTTTGCCAAGTATATTACTATCGATTTTAATGTTGAGGAGCAGAATTTTGAAATTCAAATTTATGAAAAGCATTGTTTGTAAATAACAGAAATGTAAACACTGCATATTACTTACTTTGTAAATATAACCTCGAAAATACAACTTTATAGTTAATATTTTTAACGATCAAAAGTCTAATTTTCGCATTATGATAAAAAACGTTGTTCATCACTCGGAGCAAAAGTGTCTTTTTGATGCTTAATCGTTTTTAAAAACTCGGCTGCGCCTCGTTTTTAAAACACGATTGCGCACCAAAAAGACCCACTTTTGCTCCTAGTGATGAAAACTACTATTTAAGTTCACTTATGCTAACTAGTGTATACTTGAATGAATGAAATATCGTATGCACTACTCATTTAAACAAATGATAGTACAACATTGATATTCACAATAAATTATATTAATAACATCCCGATTCTGACATTATTTATAATTGTAATAAACCGTGTCTGACTTCTGTCTTTCAGGTCGAATTCCGTTATACTGTGAAACCTTGATATATCGAACCTCAATATATCGAAATCCTCGATATAACGAAGTTTTCTCATTCCCCTTGAACCTGCCTATTAATCTAATGTTATTTTTACCTCTATATATCGACGGATTAGCGGGGATAACCTCAATATAACAAACTTTTGAAGCGCTGATGCACGACCTAACCACCTCTACATATCGAAGTTTTGACTACAAAACCTCAACATATCGAAGTTAAAAGAAGAATAACAAGTTGAATCATTGAGCTCATCCATTTTCTTTCATGTAGCAACCTGTCGCTCTACAGACGTTGCCTTTTGCCGTGCCTTGTGTTCGCAGCACTGTTCTTGTTTCCCGTGTTTGCATTTAACTTACTGTGTTAGTGTTGTTCCATTCAATACCATAAGTATCCGTTAGGCAGCCGTTAGATTTTGTTTAAATGCATTTTACATTATTCTTTTGAGTACTAATTTTACAACCCCATGTTTTCTGTATGTATAACAGTATAAACATATTCTAGTCCCGATTGATGATTATTAGCCTAAATAAATTTTGTTATTTGCAGCACTGATTAATGTTTATGTCACCATTTATAGACTTTGTCCTGATTATCTCATGATAAAAATTCCATAGAAGGGTTTATAAACATCAAACAACTTATGATGTTACAGTGGACTATTATATTATTTTGTGCAATAGCAAATTGTTGATTATGTAATCACAGTATACTCGTATTTATTCCTCAGTTTCTAGGCCTATTGGAAAAAAGTAATGGTATTATAAGGTGGTCGTGAACCTCAGGATATCGAAGTTTGTAAAAAATAACCTTGATATAACGAACCTCAGTATATGGAAGACCTTGATATTACCACAGAGTAAAGAAGCTTAACAGAGTGATCGCCCTTAGTTCCACGAGAATGCCGCTAGCTGGCGCGGCGGTCTCGAACGGGCTGGATTCGGCATTTCCCGTCCCCGTCACGATCCAGTGTTGCCACTCTGCATCGCCCGCCCCGCACGCGCACGGGCCACATCATGCTAGCTCGCTGGCTCCGCTGCGCCGTCGTAAGACCGTTGTAGCGGTTGCACTGGTTCACGTGCATTAATTTTTATAAATTCTTTGAATCTTTAAATTTCCTTATTTATTGCACAGTATTACAGCTGCAATCAATAAAAACATTAATGTTTTTTTGTACTTCTTAACACATTCTATCTCAAAATATAAAATAAACACAAAATTAAATATTTTGCAACAATTTAATAAAATAAATAGACTTTATACCAACCTTTTTAGCTCTCTATCTGGAAAATTAAAGCCCATCCCATCGGCCTTTTCACTTTGTTACTGTTGTGAGTTACAATTTAGGTTATTCTGAAAGTTTTATTTTATTGTAAAGCAAATGTTTGGGGGTTTCTGTTATAAATATTGGTACTATTTACGTACTGTATTGGTACAAGACACCAAAATAGTAAACATTTTACTGTGAAAAAGTGCCTAGGCCTATGACACCCTTGTCGTGGGGTCCGTGCAATCAGTACGCTTTATCAAATGTTCACTTGTAAAATTTTTTGGTGTATATTTTTTGCTATAATGTTATATTTTTGAAAACTACAATAAAATTTCAACAATTTATATACCTTGGAAATTGTATAAGATACCTAATCCAAATTTCATGCATTTTTTAAAATGGTCAAAAGATTATGTTCTCAGTAGCAAAACCTTTAAGTTTCATTTTCTGACGTTTATAGCTCAGTGAATTTAGAAGAAAACAATAAAAACATATATATTGTATGAAAGAAAATGTAATTTACGTTTCGAAAGTATTATGTTTGTTTAATCTGGGACATGTATATATTTTTTGATATGTCGAATAAAAACTGCATTTTTTAGGGAAAGTTTAAGGTTTTAGGAAAAAAGGTATAACTTTTACATTTTTTTAAAAGTAATTCAAATGGGTTTACATTTTCATTATTAGGGAAATAAATTGTCTCCATTTTTCACATTTAAATAAAATTTGTAGGATTTTTTTGTTAGCTTTATTGTGGCTTGCTTTCAAAAATTTTTATTTGCCTAAATGAAAGATTAACAAACTTTTTGCTCCTATACCCAAATGGTTTGGTAAAAAAACCATGTTTTTACATCATCTACAGTTTGTGCTGAAAAAGAAAATATACATACATACATACATACAGGGCGATTCACGACGAAGTGCAGAAATTTTGGGAGCTGATTCTACACATGAAAATAAACAAAAAAGGTCATGTAAACATATGTCCTAAAATCCTTCGTTTAGCCGCTAGCCACCATTTTGTTTTTTATGTGTAATCTATCTATACTTATTTAATACGCTAAGGGGTTTTTTGTCTTGAGAACTCCTCCTACAATTTTCAACCGATTTTCAAGTTTTTGGTGTCGTTAGATAGGGCTTGGTCTGTAGTAGTTTCCGCCAAAAACTGATGAGAATCAGACTGAAAATAAAGGCTCTATTCACCATTGAAATCTCAAAATTTCTCTTTTAAATAACATTGGGATTAAATAAAGCATTTTAAACATCTGTTAAAATCAGCTGTAAATACGCGTAGTTTTTGTGAGTAAAGATATTCACAATATTGGATTGGTCGGATGTCATTGATTTAGAGCTAAAAGTAACTTTTGTATTGTATTAAAATAAATTGCTCGATTTCGATCAACACGTATACTAGTAATTTTTATTTCCGTAACGGATTGATGGATTTATTTCAGACTTGGCATGGACCTTTACCACAAAAATGTTAGTTTTCAGAAAAAAATATTATTTTCCGATGTGTATTTTTAATATGGCGACCATTAAACTCAAATTTCACAGTAACGACAAATTTTATCATAATTTTATAAGAGACAAAAAAAAGTTAACGAATTAAGTTATCTAAACATTGATGCCAAGATTGTAAAGATTTTACTACAAATAACGGAGTTATCGCGATTTTTCTATTATATTTGCCTGAATTTGCATTAATCATAATGCAAAATGGGGGTAGCGGAATTCTACCCCAGGAAAAGTACCCCCATGAAAAAACGCTACGTCATTTTGACGTCATGAGGGACGGAGCTTAAAGTGGCATGGAGTTTTGCTCGCTGCCGGAAAAGTATCCCCAGTTTTATAAATACATTATTATTTCATTTTATTGCTCTAAATTAACATTATGGCAAACCAAACACCAGCCGGACTTCTACCCCCGGAATACTACCGCCGGAATTCTACTCCCGAAAAAGTACCCCCACGTACAAAATTTCTAATATTAATAGGCAAGCATGTTTCTTTCCTCCTTTTTTCTCAGCTCGTGTGCATCGTAGGAGAAATCCGCGCATACCGTTAAAAAGGTATAGTTCTGAAGATGAGCAGAATTCCATTCTTATTCACATCGGACTCCAGGGCTACGCCCAACAGGCTTTCAAAGTTCCAATGTTAATCTTATGGAGAAAGGATAATTGATTGAATCATTAGACAGCTGTTGTATAAAAACAACTGATAGGCAAACAGGAATAACACATGTTTCATAAGATGTTTTTAAACTTCTTGGGTCCAGATCAACTGAAATTTTGGTCGAATTTCGACCAGGAGGCGATCTCTAGTTTCTATTATTTAACAACAAATTTCTATTAAATTTCTATTATTTAGGTATTTTTGTACGCGTTCTGTTATTTGAACAATTCGTATTACATAATATTGATATATGTTTTTTTTTATAAATACCACTTGCTCTTCAGATGATCTCGTTCACTACCCGTCAGATTCTATAATGTGATTACGTTTTATATTAGTACCAATCTTCCCTCAATCCTTTACAGGCTTTTAGTTGTGTGTTTTTATTGACATCGAATAAAATATATACATTACCGTACCATAATATAATTTGATATTAGTTTTATAATATTATGAATACCCGGGGACCGAGCATTTGCTTGGTAAACTTAAACAGTAATATTTTTTATAATAATATCATTTACAGACAGTGCGCTAAAAAGCCCAGTTCAAAAAGGCTTATATTTTGTTGTTATTGAAGCTCTTTCGCTTCACTCACTCGTCTATTTCAATGTAGGCCTACGGGTGCTGCACCCTCGTGTACATTTGTTAAAACACATTTTTTATGTGTAACAATGTATCCAGAACATCGATGTGTAACATATGGATTATATGCACTTAGTCCGGCAGATACGTAGAAAGATTGTGCGTTTGAGGATAGAGATCTAAAATTTGGAACAAAGATATTAAATGCACAAAGGTTTAAATTTAGATAATAATGATACATGAACACCCTGTATACATATACAGGGTGTTCGAAAAAAAACGTTTCAGTAATTCAGGAGGTTATTGCCCACATCAAAATAAACAAAAAAGTTCCAGTAAACGTATGTCCTAAAATGCTTCGTTAACCCGCTAGCCGCCATTTTGTTTTTTACACTAAATAATTTTTATTTCCGTAACAGATCACTGTATTAAGTTAATATTTGGCAAAAACCTTCATCATAGTAATACTCATATTAAAAAAAAATTAATTTTTTTCTAATATGTATTTTCAAAATGGGGGCCAATTTAAAATTGTAAACTCAAATATCTCAAAACCGGTAAATTTTACAGAAAATTGACTTGATATAAAAAAGTTGACAAATTTAATTATTTAACCAATGAGACCAAATTTGTAATCATCTCACAACGAATAATGGAGTTATTGAGATTTTTCTTCTAAAACAACCTAAATTTGCATGCTTTTTAATGGAAACTCAATGATTTTATGCACAAAAATGGCAACAACTCCGTTGTCTGTGGTTCGATCCTTACAATCTTGGTTTCATCAGTTAGGTAATTTTATTTGTCAACTTTTTTGTTTCTTGTAAAGATTTGTTAAAATTTAACGGGTTTGAGATATTTAAGTTTAAAATATCTATCGTTTTAAATATTGTTTTGCAACCAATCGCTTTGAAACTTGGCAAGGAACTTAAAATAGTAAAGGTTTAATTTACGAAAAAAATATCAACGTGATACGACTTTAAATTTAAAAATGGCGGCCATTTAAAATTTTTAAACTTCAATTTCAAAAAAAAAACTTGAAATAAAAACAAAATTTTTCAACTTTTAAACTATTTAGACAATTTAATTCCTTATCCGATGACACAAAAATTATGAAAAGCGGTTAATAAACAACTGAGATACATTAATTTAATCAGTATTAGGTTGCACTGTTATTGCCACCCAAGAACGTACCTGCCACCATTGTTGTACTAGTAAATTGTAACAATGGTAGCCCACTAAGCTGGATGCCAAGTATAGATATTGCGTATATTGTGTAGCGCTTTTTAGTAGGCCTACTTTATTGTGTAGTATAATCGTATGCGATAGAAATCTTGATACAGGGTGTCTCAGAACTCCCTGACAATAGTTTAGGGCATTGTTCCTGGATTAGAAACATTTCTAAATATCATATTCAAATCGTCCGGAAGTCTTAATTTACTCACACAGCTGCCAATTTTTTTCAAATCTTCTTATTTCTATAAGAGTTTCGTCTGTTACGTCCCTTTTTCTACTGAACTACTGAACCGATTTTTAAGATTGGGGTGTCACTTTAAAGCTTAGGATATACCGCAGTGATGAATCGTAATTAAAAAGGTCATATTGTTTCGGGGTTCGCCCCCCTCGCCTTTGATTTATTTCTAGAGGGCGCTTTAAAAAGTTGAACAACTTTTATTACAAGTTCTTCAATGTGAATTGTAATTTAACAGCTGATTACCTTCAGATGAATTTTAAAATCCGAAAAAAATGTCACCTAACAATCAACATTCATGTACTGTAGGTAAATTTCACTCATACCGAATCATAAAATGTGCAATTTGCGCACGGGCCACCTCGTATAATTTTTATTTTCGTAACGGATGGTTATATTCTGTTCATAATCGGTACGGAAAAAATTATTTAGTTAAAAAAATTACGGCTGTGTGAGTAACTAAAGACTTCCGGACAATTTAAATATGATATTTAGATATGTTTCTAACGCAGGAACAATGCCCTAAAATATTGTCAGGGAGTTCTGAAACACCCTGTATGATTGTATATAACATTATTTGTATTTACTTGTGTAATTTAATACGGTACTGATTAAATATGTTGTTAAAATGATAGCTGATTTTTATTGTTAGTGCACAAATTTCTTTATAGTTAATATGAGCGTATTTTCAAATAAATATGAAGGAATTCTCAATACTGAAGGCGTGTGATTATGAAATAAAAGATTTTAAAAATTTTGCAATATTCTCAAGCCTAAACTGAAATATTTCTGTCCATTACTTTAATATGTAACTTTTAAATGAAGCTTTCGTTATATGATTACATTCAACTATTGCAAGTAACTCAAAATATTAATTAAAGTGAGGCAGCTGGCATTTCTGTTTTAGTCTGCTAGTTATTGTCAAATATCTAACATTGTACAAATGACCCCCATTGCAACTTGGCCAAATAATCGCGCTCGGGAATTCGGAGTAAAGTAAAGGTGGTCGGACGGCCCGGTGCGGTGCTCGTGTTGCGGCGCGGCGGCGCGGCGCGGTGACGCGAGGCACGGCGCTGTGCGGTGCGGTGCGGTGTCCGAATTGGCAACTCCGCGTCAGTCTGCGCCATTTTGCGTCACCGCGTCAGTAGCGCCACTACGAGGCGCGTCATGACTGACGCGAAAACGCAGCGCAGCGAGCACTCTGTAAAGGTTCCTTACTCTGTGATATTACGAATTTTTTACATTCCCCTTCAGGTTCAATATATTGAGGTTCCACTGTAGAACCAATATTTGTGCAACAAAACAGTGTCAATTACAATTAACTCAAATAGAACTGGTGGGTCAAATGCATCTGTGAATCCAACAGTATAAGATGAAAGGTGACCTTGAACGGTCATTTATCTTTATACTACTATATCCCACGCATCAAAAACTTGACGGCCGCAATCTGGGGCAACAAAGCGGCACTATGCAGTGTACTGTGGTGGATTAGTGCAGCGTTATGCCTCGGTTTACTAGGCTGCTGGACCTGAGTCGTAAATACGGACGTATAACACGGCATTAGACGCCATCACAGTAACTATGGATACTGGCCGGACAATGGGGTTTACGTGGAAATGTGTCATTATAGTCTGGAATCAATCTGTTGGTTGTCTCACAATCTGAAGTGGTTCAGGAACAAATTGTCGAGGTGAAAAGTCAATCAATGTACAGTTCAGGATGGAAAAATCAATATCCATTAAAATAATGAAGCATCTGTTTGGTATTAAATTATATTATTTCACATTTCACAGTGCTTACAAGCCAGTACCTGAAACACCGCTGATAATATTACTTTCAACCAAACATAGTGATGTGCTGGAGCTGGAACAAACTTGCAACAGTGGGCAGGGACTTTTTGTCCTCCCTGTATGTGTGAGTTAATTAATTAGTATTCTTTTGACCAGAGAAACTCGCTCGTTTACGTCACGTCAGAAAGATCCATAAAATCCCGTTCTCAGTATTGTAACATAAAATAAATATTGACCGCTTCCTTCAATTCATCAGTTTAAACCTCGGTTTAGTATATTTTTAACATTGAATTAAACTAGGCTTAGGTTAAACGTGTTTGGGGGAAGCAACCATAAAAATAAATAAATAAATAAAGCCTAACTGAAGGATTTATACTTTTCTTGTCACTACATGACCGAAAACTTAATTTTAGCAATTTGTTTATTTCCTCAAACGGACAACTTTATTTGAATAGTAAAAAATTTCAGTCATGTTTATAATATACAACTTGTAGAAAAAAACTTTTTGAATATGGGCAAACATCTTAGTTACTTTTTGTTGGTATTCAGTTAGAAAATACTCAACGACAACAAAATGCGTAATGTAAATATTTAGGATACTACAAAGATAATATAAATAAATCCAAACATTTTGGGAAAATATATAGGTCTTATATTACCCTGTAAACTGATAATACATGTAGCTACTGTATGCAGTCATAAAATGTGCGTTGAATATTAAATTTCAAAAACAAACTAAGAGTAGGCTAGTAATTCGGTAACTACTGTTTTCCATCAAGGCAAAACAAATAACCGTTCATATTGGGCGAGTCTGTTTAACCCCAGAACTCAGTTAATCATTCTATTTAGCGGTCATTATGTTTTATCGTTTGTGGAGTTAGTCGATCGACTCATTAGGTAAATACCGAACGCCCTCGTCCCTAACTATTCTGCAACAATGGTTTACGTTACTGTAATGCAACAGAGCAGAGTTATTGTTGTGGCAACAATGAGTCGACATCAGCTGTGAATAAATTGTTGAAAATTATGTTATTTAAAACTAAAAACACAAAATAACTTCAAGACTATGCAGTTGTAGGGTTTATTAGTACTTAATAGTGCATTTATAGAAAACTTTTTAAAACAATTAAATTTTTTTATAAAACTATAAAATTGAGTGACGTAATAGACAATGGAAAAGTGAATGCTAAATCGAAAAAAAAACAATATTGCAATACCGCTCAGTAAATTGACAGACAAAATGGAGTATTTTAATGAGGTAAATATTAATTATGTCCACAACAGTCTGATTGGAAGATTATTCAAACAAAACAACAAGGTACATAATTAATTGGAACGCAGATGATTATTATACACGGTACATCGTGTGTGCTGGTATACTCAAGGGGAAAGAATAGTCAATTAATCCTAATGGAATACATCGTTGATGTAAATTAAGAATAATTATGTTGTAGTTGTTAAAAAAATAGTTGGATTCGACAGAAACATAATTAAAAATTAACGCTTAGTAACACTTTTTAAATTAATTTTTATAAATATAATTAGTCATTTAACCGATCTCGTGCTTAATGTGGCCTATTTATTAGAGAGTTAAATAAACAAGGTACTTATTAAAATTAAATACTTCTCAAAATAAAGAACGAAAAATAGAATAGTTCACAAAGTATTTAAACTGTAAAATTATATATTTAGACGGAAACTCTATTTGTACAAGCTTTAAAACTACTTTACTCTGAAAATCCAAGGGGGGGGGGCGGGAAATGCATAAAAGGTTCTTTAAAACCGACACCTTTAAAAGGGCCTTAAAATCCTATCAGTAATGGTGAAGTCCATTACCAGTATTATCAGTTACAGTACTGTATTGCACCCGTGAAATGTTGAAACGTGTAAATTACACGATTATTAATATCTAGTATAACAATAATATTAGGAAAGATTTAGAGTACTAGTAAAAGTTTTAGAGGATATGCCTAATGATGGTATTCCCTAGTGTTTTCGGCATAGTTATTATTATTTTGGTTTCCGTTTTCGTGTAGGAAGTTGTTGTTTATTTGTGTAATTAATATCTTGTGTAAAAACATATTTTTGTGTAAATATATAGGGCCAACGCTATTCGTTTTTCTCATCGTCCATACAAAATTTGTTTGATTTGAGTATAGAAAAACTTTTTAATTAGTAAAAACTTTTTGAGTAAACATTTTTTTTAATTAGCTAAAATAATATGTTATGCTCTTTAAACACTTTTCTGGCCACTACGCCCACCGTTATGGCCCACTTAAATTTAAACAAACAATATGATACGTGAACAAACAGTTTTTACAATTGTTTTTTTTCCGGAGTTGTATTTTTAAACACAACAGTTTTTATCTCGGTGAAGCAATGGGAACTCGGAAATCTAATTCCACGTCAAATGACACATGAAATGTTGGTAAGAATGTCAAAACAATCGACGGCGTCAAAGGGAACATTGAGCCATGTCGATAAAACATTGCCGGACCACGCCGAGGGCTATTAGCAGAACATTGCATCTGTTTTGACAAGTGCCGTTTTTGCAATCCTCTGAGGCCGATCCGTTGACAGCCAATGGATATTTAGATTTAGGCCCCCCGCCGACACGATGCAAAAAATCACTCTTTTAACTTGCAGGCTTTAGTTTTTGTCGGAAATGCACTAGGGCAAATTATTTTGGGAATTGCACAAAGCTGACAGTGTAAACGTCAAAACGTTTTATTTGATTGAAATGTTTAGTTTAAATGTTTTATTTTCCTTTTACTGAAATGCCAGTCAAACGTACAGTAAAAAATATACATATGTATCAACGGTGATTTTGAGTCTTAGGAAATTTATGTTAGAAATTAGAATATATTTAAAACTATCTGTTGAGTTAAAATTAACTTCGTAAAAATAGTAATTAGGCTACATTCAAATCAAATAAGAAAAGCTACTAACTTAATTGACCAAAGTATAGATACGAAATAAACTGAACATAAAAACGGATAAATTAATAAAAGTTGAATTGTAGGCATATTATACCTGTGAACATGAGCTAAAAATAAAAGATTCGGCAACATTTGAGTAAATTACAATTTAGATTCATACAAATTAGTTGAAATGCTGAAAATAAATGAAAAATAAAAACTGATTTACAAAAATTACAAAAACCACTCATTTATTTTTGACTAACAAGAAAAAATTTCATGTAATTTGTCACAAAAAATTAATAAAAATACAAAAGAGAGTTATTTTTAATGCAGTGATGGAGAAGTAAACATGATAATTAATTAACAACGCACAAGCCTTGAGCAATAAAAGAGAATATTCGTAACACTCGAATCTACGACGAATCCAGCCACTATAAGCACGTTTAAAACAGCTTATAATGACAACATGCCGCGTAAAATATACACCAAAGCACCTGGGCCTCTATGGAGAATACAATGTGGATGAAAGGGGACGGGGTTCCTTGTTTCGAAAACAATCTGGTCACTTAACAGTTGTGAAAGCGTTTAAAACGTTTTTCCGAGTTGCGGGGAGTACATGGCCCGTGGCGGGGTGGTAGGCAGGACAGTCGCTATCAAAATACATCAATACCCCCCCCCCCCCGGCAGCGGGCTACTCTCGCCAACTTTTTCAATATCCCCGTCGAGCCACACAGTACACGTGTTTGCGGCACTGGCCGTGGCCGTGGGTCGCGAACGTGCGCCAAAGTTCATTCACAACGTGCCTTCCCGGGCGAGGGGTAAAGGGAGTCACATTTAGTCTTGACCCATATTTAGATTAGGTAAATAACCGAATGTAAAGTGCATTTTTTAAATTCAGGTTTCCACTACGTTTTGAAGTTGCCAATGGAATAGTAGGGGAAATTTTAACTGTAAATGAAAAATACTGGGTTTAATCCTATTACGAAATTCTTATAAAAATCATGATAAAAAACTCAAGTTTTGCCAATGCGTTTTGTGTAAAATATTGATTGGATCAATATTCCTCTATTTACACAGGCGTTTTTGTTAAAATTTTGTTTTGAACGAAAATCTATAAAGGACATTTTTGTATCGACTAGCAAGCCGTTTAGGAAATCATTCCTAAGGAAATTACAAGAATTCAACTTCTTATTGCATAAAAATTCACTATTCAATTTTATACTCGTATTTTGGCAACTTCCTCGATGGATAAAGAAAGATTTAATTTATTTTTAATAAATTATCTTAATGCATAACGTTAACCGCTATGTGCTCCTCTAGTATACCATTTCCCTCGAAATCCAAACGACAAGTACAGCATCATATCATGCTTAATGTGCTGCTTTTTGCTTAAGAGTTGAATGTTTTTGTGTAGTCAACGATTCATTTAAAGAGAAGATAATTGTAAAGGGAATATTTTTAAATGTTAAACTCATTTACGTTTTTCTTTAAAAACAAACAAAATTATTGAAACTACATCAGTCTTTCCATTTTCTTTATATTTTTCCTATTGAAAATAATCATAAACCATCATATTCCGATGGTGCGAAGAAAACGTTTTTGTATTTGGGAAAATCAAGTATCCGAATAAAAAAACTTGAATAAAATTACATCGATTCGTTATTAATTCTTTTCAATTCGTTAGGTTGTGATTTCATGTCATGACTATGAAGTTTAGGGTATGCAGTAATGTGTCAAAACGGCCCGCGGCACACAATCTCGGTCGCGGTCTGAACAATTGCGCGGTCGCGGTTCTGGCGGTCAAGAACAATGCCGGCGATGCTGGAGGGGAGCCAGCGGCTATGAGTTAGTGTCTCCACACCACGTGCTGGTTCTGGCGACGAACCTCGGCCACAAACCGCCACCATCGTACCGGGTAAACAGTCGAGGGCCGGTCGCGGATACAAGAACAATGCCGGCGATGCTGGAGGGGAGCCAGCGGCTATGAGTTAGTGTCTCCACACCACGTGCTGGTTCTGGCGACGAACCTCGGCCACAAACCGCCACCATCGTACCGGGTAAACAGTCGAGGGCCGGTCGCGGATACAAGAACAATGCCGGCGATGCTGGAGGGGAGCCAGCGGCTATGTCTCCACACCACGTGCTGGTTCTGGCGACGAACCTCGGCCACAAACCGCCACCATCGTACCGGGTAAACAGTCGAGGGCCGGTCGTGGATACAAGAACAATGCCGGCGATGCTGGAGGGGAGCCAGCGGCTATGAGTTAGTGTCTCCACACCACGTGCTGGTTCTGGCGATGAACCTCGGCCACAAACCGCCACCATCGTACCGGGTAAACAGTCGAGGGCCGGTCGCGGATACAAGAACAATACCGGCGATGCTAGAGGGGAGCCAGCGGCTATGAGTTAGTGTCTCCACACCACGTGCTGGTTCTGGCGACGAACCTCGGCCACAAACCGCCACCATCGTACCGGGTAAACAGTCGAGGATACCCGTAAACAGCTCGGCTGAGGTTCCTTTGATGAACAACGTCCGATATGGTAATGTGCGGAGGATGGGGAACCCTGATGGCTTTCAAAGTCTAGTACACGTCGACTTTTCACTTCCTTAAATCTGTCCATCAGGCGCTTACTCAGGCTTAAAATCTCAACGTTTGCTATTACTGAAGTGTAATTTAAAATTTAGATTTCAAGTGATGTAAATATAATAGGTGGTGGTGGTTGTGGTATAGTGAGTAGTGATGTGGTTTTATATCCATGTTCTGAATTTTCCGAGTCCAAATCGTGTCTTCCATTCTGATTAGAGTTTCTACGTGTTATTTCCCATCTACCTATAAAATAGCGTTAGTATTCTTAAGGGTCGTACCCCGTCCATTTGATCGGCAAAGGAACTTAATCGCATGGTAAGACGTTCCAGTACTTAAAAAATCAAGCAACAGGTAAATGACAATGAGATTCCAGAAAGCAGTCCTAAAAGAACAATTGGGAAACCGGAAAAAAATGAGAAGCAAGTTCACATTGGATAGCAAAGAATTACTTATGGAGACGTCCACTACTTGTAGCCAATATTGTTGGATGACTACTCGGTCCGAGTGTGAACCGGTAGCAGCATTTCTCACAGCCAAGGGTCAATGGCGGCGACACCGCAGCAGAGGGCGCTGGAGTCGAGCCAACAGCGATGAGTTGTACCCGGTCCACGGTCACACACCACGTGCGCCGCGCCGTGCGGCGAGCCACAGGCTAAAATCTCCAAGGTTGTGTGGGCCGGGGCCGACCGCTGCCTTGTTTTGAAAACGCCTCTCACATGTGAAATTACCAACAAACTGGTACACGTTTGGATAACATGGTTCATGTGTGGACAAACTGTATCAAATGTTTTTGATATAAGGAATTTGTGTGCTCTTTGCCAAAATGGCTTCACGTTGTCAAATAAAATAAAAATAACTGAATAAACTCCAATATTGCACATGAGAAAAATGTGCGTAACGAAATTTGAAACCTCTTAGAAATGATTTTACGGGGAATGAAGAAATAAGAACTAGGGGGTAGAATGTCAACGTTACTACCACGCAGTTGTGTGGGGGACAGTGTCGGATCCCATACTGTGGGTAACATTTTGGATTTGGGGTTTATTTACTGCTCGTGTGAGATACCACACATACGGTAATTTGTTGGAGAGCAAATGAACATCAAATAACGTGTATTATTACAAAAATATTTATCGCCCTTAAGATTGAAAACCGGTAACTTTATTAGACTTTACTTTTTGTTACTCAACATGGCCAAAGGTCAAAAAGTAATGCTGATAGTATCTTTTAGGGGAGGAGTATTCTAGCACGAAAAAGGTAGTAGTGATTTCTAAAGAAATACATTTTCAACACCATAACAGTTCAGTACAAGTAACTAAAATATCATAAATACAGTTACAGTAACTTGGCTCCTTATACAATTTAGCAAAAAGTAAAAATATCTTTAATGATTCTGATTGATTCAACGAAAAATTCAGAAAGCTGCATTTTTCAAAACATTAGAGGACCCAGGATGCACCCTTGATGGAAACCAAGTTACTCCATCCCAATCACAACAAATATGTTTTCAAGGTAGACCTACTCGTAAACGACGTATTTCAATATTAAGTGATGAAAATCTAACTGAATTTATTTGCAGAGAAAAGGAACATTAACGAATAAATCAGTTAAATCGTAAAAGACTATCGTAACCGCAGATGCAGTGAACAGTAAAGTGGGAACAAAGCGTTAGAGGCCGCAAGTCTAAAATTATCCTTCGCCCAGTAGTTGTGTTTATAGCGGGAGTTTACGTTTAACTGTCAGTGTTTACCAGCCTGCATCCGCCCTCCATCTTGGTCGACCGATGGCTGTGAATGTGTGAGAACGAGCTGGCTTGGCATGCAGTCATAACTGGCTCATGGGAACATTCAGAATCAATGTGTACATCAAAACTCCGCAAATTCGACTCAATCCCTGAGACACTGTCAAGTTTGGCGAATGTCAGGTCTACCGTGTGACCTGACCGTGAATGCTCCCGCCATTTACCCGGCCTGACCGTGTATCTCGGCTCAAAATGACGATCGGCCGTCTGAAAACGGATGAAACCACGCCGATGGCCGAAAATACCGATCGAACCATGTGGACCTAAAAACTATATGTAAAATCAACCTTTGGCTGCTTCGGTTTATTTCTTAACATTTTTTTCACAACGCAACATTAATTTCATTGCAATAAAAAAAGTAATACAGTATGTAGAATAGAATTTTACTTAATAGGATACACACTACAATTTTGAAATAAAACTTGCATAAAAATTATGATTTAGACTTTCGGTTTTATCACGTACAATGTTTGAACGTTTATTAAATATGAAAACCGCCAAGATCGACATAAATACGTTGATGTTTATAGTTGTAAATGGCGCAATATCGCCAGCTGTGTTTCAGGGACGCCAACGTTTTGAATGAAGCACGGCGCGGCGGTCCTGTTCTCGGGGGATTACAACGTAGGTCGATAAGTAGCGCAACACCAATCAGGGGGGAGGGCTTAAAACTTATTTTTGAAATCATGCCCCTTGAAATATTACATCCTCTTCAAAATATTGTTTTTGGCTAAAACTGGCTGCGCCGCTATTTATTTACTGGTGGTCACAGCTTTCAGTTTCCACTCGTGTGGGAGAAACGTGTAACAAAAATGTTTTCGTCAAAATGTTGTTAATTTTTAAGACTATGGTACTGGGTAAAATCTAATGAAACTTTGATTGAAAAATGCAATAGACCACATATATAGATGTGCATTCGGCGTCGTTTAGATAGGCTATTGTATCATAAAAAGTTCAAGCCAATATGTTTAAGATATTCTCCAAAAAATATAATTGTATTGATACTACAGAAAGACCGTATTATACAACAAATGTTTTAAATGTAATATACTTTGAAACTACTGTAGGTTGTTGAAAAGTTATTAATTTGGTGATACCCAGTACATTACCTTGTGAATATTGTAAGACTTAAAGCAGCAGTTTGACGATTTTCCAATAGTTAAAGTTTTGTTAGAAATATGACCAAAAGGAAATGAGTTATTCTACTTAACCATCATAAAATGAATATACGATTTAAGAATAGTATCAGGGTCTCTGGTATTTATCTTTAAATTTCCTTGCGAGCACATTACTAAAAGGTTTACACAAACAATGTTATACTTCCCGACTGGTTGTTGTATCGGACATGTCGTGTTTCGGATGCCACGTAAAATCACTATGCGTGAAAACACCGTCTCCCCAGCGACAAAGACGACCAGTCCTTTGGCGGGGACAATCACTTAAGGCACAAAGGAAATCACCAGTCTGTGTTAAACGGAATAAAACTTGGTTTTACCTCAATCAAAACAAAATGTTAAGCCACAATTTACTACGAAAAAAAGACTCTTGATGATTGTGTTGTGCTTACAAAGTGACAAACGTAGAATAATCCATGGATTGTGTCTGTAGTTATATTTAGAGAAAGAAATTACTGGTTCACATGTTTTATTTTTAATTTGTTGAATGAAGTATTGTTTATTATTTTGTTTTGCTTTGTATATTAATAAAATATAGGATGAAAACGAATTAACGTAATTGCCGGAATTTGGATGGGATCAAAACAGAAATAATGTAATTTTTACATTTTCTAAAAAAATCAGAGACTTTAATTGTAATTATATTGAATTGCAATTTCAGTCTTTAGTCAATATGATAATATGCGTGTTTATGAGGATTGTTTTCTTTTGGTCCAAGATTTCTTATATTATTAGGTATTGCGAGTATCTATGCTTAAATCTATAGGAAGAGGAAGGGGAGTACTTTTTGGTGTTTTTAAATACAGTAAACCTACATCATTGTGTGACCAATTTCTTCTTTGCCTAAAGAGAATGATCGGAGGTAAAAAAATTAAGTGTATTATATAGCACTACATACACTATAAAAAGGACATCTGCATTGTAAAAATAATGTTTAGACCACTACTTTAAGATCTCAACCCCCAAAACCACAACCATCCCGAAATGCCACGAACAAAGACACAATCGGTGACGGCGGGTCACGAAGACGTGGTCAATAAACTGATGGGATCTGGGAGGTTCGCGATGGCGAGTGGCGGCGATGGAAGTCATTCATCTGGTGTGGGAACCGCGCCGGAGTGGAGGCATTCCGAGAGAGTGGCCAAGGTTATACCGGGGGGGGGCTAGGGGGGGAACCGTGTACCGTGAACAGCGTTCCGGGCCCCTGGGCAGCGGCCGGTCCGGGTCCGGGCTGCAGCAGAGTGCAGTGCAGTATTGCCGGTAGTACGCTGCTAAAATGTTAGTTTTCGTAGACTTTTATAACTGTTACTTTTCATTATCATCTTATTTTAACTCTAATGTTTAAGTCGTCATCCAATAACAGTGCTGGTTGACTGCTAATAATTTCTTTTATAGTTGTAAATTCTAACCATTAATAAGAACATTTTAGCCTAACTTTATATTGAGGAACAATTAATTTATCAACTTAGTTAATTAAGAAGATCGGAAAGAACATTTTTAATGCTATACTAGTATTTATATGGTGAAATTACAACCATTGTTCTTAATAGAGTAAATCAAAGTAATCTGTACAAGGATTATAACATGTCATAATCATTCTAAGTTTTTATTCCAAAGATGGATATGGATAATACTGTGACGAAGCGCATGGCCAATCCAGTGAAATAACACAAGTGAGTCAGGGCCGTCAGGCAGGAGTTGTTCTTCTCTTCTTCTTCTTCGTGGTCCCTAAATGTTCTCAAATATCGTTATCTGTCAAAGGCTACATTTATACGTTTCTAAAGAACTGTCTAGATGATAGACGTTCTTCTGTCTAGTTGTTACCACGAAAATCGTCTGTTATTCCGTTATTGAAGAACTCTTTAATTGATTTCTTCGTTTCTTTTCCATCAAAGTCTGTTGTCTATTTGAACTGAAAACATTTTAGTCAGTATATGCCCCACCGGTTACTTTGAAAATCCGTTGCCTGTAATAACATTATTTCACGTTAACTACAATACAAATGTAATGCGAAACAAAACACTAAAATTTTAATTTGCAACAAGGGAATTAATTTTTCAAAATTCAT
This sequence comes from Neoaliturus tenellus, assembly GCA_030545055.2. Classification (NCBI taxonomy): domain Eukaryota; kingdom Metazoa; phylum Arthropoda; class Insecta; order Hemiptera; family Cicadellidae; genus Neoaliturus; species Neoaliturus tenellus. Next base: position 290,472,535 of record CM061531.1, read on the forward strand.
AAAAACAAACAAAAATGTATACAATAAAGCGTCCATGGACTTAGCGTCTGAAAAATAATATTCATAATATCCTCTTCTTAAATAGATTCTCAATTGGTCCGTAAATAGAAAAAAAGAAATATAAATCTTTTCTTTTTCTAAACGTCTTTTTCTTTAATCTAATCTGAGTGGCGTGATGACGGCGTTTCCTCTCATTGCCGATATCTGTATCTGATATCCCAGAGGCAATCAAACGCCCAAGACGACAGAGACTCTATTAACGTCATTAATTTTTCGCCGATAAGTTTCCCTTAGAGCTGTCCAACTGTCTTCCTCTCCGGACACTTCCCCCTGCCCTCGGGGCCTGTTAATGGATGATTTCGAGGTAGTTTGGACGAAATTCGCGCTGACGAATCCTTACTCAGTTAGTATTTTAATTTAGGTGAAAATTAAAAATAACGTTGGTTTAAGATTTACGAGGTTATGTCACTTCAACACAAGACGGATTCAGTTTTTGTGGGTAGAGAATTCCAACTTTATTTTATGTCTTTTGACTGATGATCAACATAAATAAAAGAGTATAAGATTGGGCAATGATGATAACTCAGTCGAATAGCAATGTTGGTGATAACACTTACCTCTGTTTTAACATAAAAATACAATGACATTGAAATAAAAATCAACCATGATGACAAACAAAAATTTATCATAATACCTGGAACTATCTAGATGATTGGATTTGGAGAATTGACGTAAGTGTTAGAGAAGAAGGAACAAGGCGGTGACAAAATTGGTACAAAATCACAGTGACTTGCCGAATAGACGCTCATTAGATGAGTAGGGAGAGGCATTAGCATAGAATAATTCTGATGTGAAGCGACAAGGTGGAAACCAGCAACAGGTTGTTTGACTCCTTCTATAGCGAGTTTATGTGTGGAAATTTCAGAAATAGAAAGATAATTTTAACAAAAAAAAAAATGGAACCTGTATTTGGAAGTTAAAAAACCTGTGGACTTTGCAAATACGAGTCCAACATAAATCATATAATTACAATATTTCGGAAGGTGACAAGTTTATGATTTAGAGCAATCCTTGATTTAGCTCCAATTGATGTTTCCAAGTTTAACAGAAACACATAGAGTTATTAGCTATTAAATTAGAGTATCAAATCAATCGCCTTGTATGTAAAGGCGACACGGCGCAATCGCCTTTTATGGAGCACGTGATGTCGAATATGACAATTTACGAGGAGAAGTTGTAACGCCCGCATTAACAAGTTGTCGGCGACAGTCGCACAGCTAAGGCCGGACATCTGTAGTGTTCTCTGATCGGGGCTTACCGGATTACCCGTTAGATGGGTAAAGCTATAGCTTGTTGAAAACAGGATTACCCACTTTCCGATCCACGCGGCGCGCGAAAACAAACAGCAGCAGCTTACTCTGTGTATAATGGGATTTGTTGTGATATTATACCGTGCTGCGAACAGGTGGGCGAAACCGTTGTGAGAGCTAAGGTATCTTATTGAAATGGATAAAACAGTTTGAGTGATTAAATAGAGTTTAAAGTAAGCTAGCGCATATGGTTTTCATTAATAATGTTCAACATCACCGCTGAGCAATGTATGGTATTATCTCTTTCTTTATCAAGTTTTTTGTTGATGATTTGTTTTAAAATACATGAATAATAAAAGCAATGATTGTTCTACGCAATTTGTTAGCCTATGTAGCCTAGTTGCATCAAGATGTAAATTATGTCTAGAAATAGGCCTACTCGTATTTTACTAGACTATCTATTACTGGTATCTCCTTTGTACGGTCTCAAACAATACGGTTGCAATCACCAAATTTTCAGAATTCAGTCTTGTTTCAAATGCCGAATTACGTAGAGTAGTTAGAGAAATGTCCAATAGTAATGCAGCAGGATGGGACGAAATTTCTAACAAAGTCATTAAAAATTGTTTTTCAGAGTTAGAAGGCCCATTAGTTCATTTAATTAATGTTTCTTTACTTGAAGGAGTTTTTCCTGATGGTGCAAAATTAGCATTAGTCCGTCCTATTTTTAAGAAAGACGACAGTCATCTACCTCAGAACTACCGTCCCATCTCACTCCTCCCAACAATCTCAAACATCCTTGAAAAAGTAGTTTGTAATAGATTAGTCAATTTCTTAGTTGAACACAACATCATTTTTGCCAAACAATTCGGATATCAGAGCAAAAAGTCAACAAAGTTAGCTCTCATTGATTTTACAGGGAAATGCATCGACGCCTTGGAGGGTGGCGAGACGGCCATTGGCTGCTTCGTCGACCTCTCTAAGGCGTTTGATTGCGTCAATCACTCAATTTTATTAAGCAATCTTCTGGAACTAGGCATTTCAGGCACAGTTTTGAGCTGGTTCAAGACATATCTTTCTCAAAGAAAACAAAAAAACAGTAATTGATTTCAGAAACAAGCAAGGCACATCCGCCAAGCATTTTTCGAATCCTGGTGAACTAAGATCTGGCGTGCCCCAGGACTCGATACTGGGGCCGATCCTCTTCTTGATCTACATTAATAACATTCCAAATCATCTTGACGGTGATAGCTTAACTATCTTCGCAGATGACACATCTCTTTTCACTCGAAGTAAAGACTTGAATCATCTCGAACAACAAACTTTTTTCAAACTCAACACACTTTCTCAAGCTTTCTCTGACATAAATCTCACAATCAATTCCAAAAAGACCCAGTTCTTACATTTTTCCACTGTTCAACGTGGAGCACAATCGATGAGAGCTAACATTTCTCCTCCCTCTGTCTTTCTTGGTGACGACGAAATTCAGAGTTCTGATTCAATTGATTACCTTGGAGTGAGATTGGACGGTGGGCTGAGGTGGATAGACCAAGTAGATAAGTTAGCAGCAACTTTGTCAAAAAACATTTTTGTCCTCAGAAACATTGCTTTTTTAAGAAACATAAAATTGTCCAAACTAGTTTACTTTAGTTTAATCGAAAGCCATATAAGATATTCCATACTACTATGGGGTGCTTCAAGTAAATACAATCCCAATAGAATTTTTACAATACAGAAAAGAGCAGTAAGGTGCATTCTTGGTCTCAAACCAAGAGAGTCTTGTTACAGTCACTTTAAAAACTTAGGAATTTTAACAGTCCCCTCGCTTTTCATGTTTGAGACCATAACTTATGTTAAAGAAAATCTGGTGCCTACACATTCTCATGGTTACAATACAAGAAATAGAGCAATTAACCCTTCAGTTCAGCACAATCTAAAACTCTTTGAACAAAAACCTTTGTACATCGGCCTTAAATTTCTTGCCAGCCTCCCAATAGATTTAAAAGAGATTGCTTGTCCCAAAAAATTCAAATCAAAACTCAAATCATACTTGATCAATAGTTGTTTTTACGAATTACCAACTTTCCTGAGCCTACCCACCCATCCTGAATGACCTGGTTCAACTGAACTGTGATAGAATAAAAAATAGATAAGAAGACTGGTCTCATGCCGCACATGTGGTCTTCGGGACGACTGAAGAAGTATAAAGTAAGAAAGTAAGTATAAAGTAAGTACTCGATTATCGTTCTCATTGGTTGGGTTACATTGTTGGTGACATTTGTAAAGGTAGTGACCCATCAATTTTTCCACTGCTATCAAAATTTCTTGATTTCAACGGTCTTCAAAAAACATTTTTATTGAACCGTACGTCTGGTAAAGTATTTATCAACGAATGGGAATGTCCCGCATTCGAAAAAAGGTGAGAGGTGGAAACTGATTATGTTTACAAATCAGCTCTCCTCGACAATATAACTTCAGCAGTGTTTAAAACTTTTAACCTTAGCTTTATCAGGTTTTTAAGTTTTTGTTAAAATGTGGGGACTGTATTTGCTTTGACAAAATACATCTCAGATTTATTTAAGCCTAATTAAATTAATGTATTTACGAATGTCCAAATAAAATATTCGATTCAAGTTCAGTGCAAGTGGACAAAGTGGTGACCTGTGAGTCCATGAGTTTACATCGTCTGAACTCCAAAAAGTGTTTGTTTTCTTCTCAGTGTACTGCAATCTAATTTGAAGAACCTTCTATTTCTTAAGACATCGATTTTTGCTTTGGACATTATTATTAAATTAGAAATTATTTGAATTGGAAAATTGTTTGCTAGTCTCTACAAAAAATAGACGGTCCGAGGAATGCTATTGATACCAGAAGCCTTTTGAAATGATTTTACGGGAGTGAAAAAGGGTAAACCATTCGTCTCACACCAAGGTACACGTGCAATGGACTCCACACATTGCCTACCCATAGTCTCTACGTGCCTCTATCTCTAGCCTCTCACCAGTGTATCTCCGGACCGTGCGGCAGCGGCAGCGGCAGCGGCGAGGCAGGAGAGAGGGTTTTGTCCGCGAGTGTACTCCGCTCCAGTCGCGAAGGTCAGCTAAGGTGAGATGCTGGAGTCCGCATTGTGTCTGCATCCTCGCAGGACCAGCATGCCACCAGCTGGTCGCTGGTCCGCGGTGACGTCACGGTTAAAGATCCGTCACCCGGTCAACCGATCATGTTTACAAATATCTTGCCTCGACATCATCACTTCAGCAGGTACCTTTAAAGAAGGGTTTGAAGAAAAACCGATTAATGTTGTGGTGGTTTTTCCATTACGACTTTATTACTCTGGAGGTACAAGATTTGGTTAAATCTTCTGTTGCAACTGTCTTAAAACATTTAACAATATATACGTTTACCATGGGGACACATCAAATATCTCAATATTTGAAGGCGTACATGGTTGGTTGGCAATAAGATGCCAAGAGCAAACTCACGGACCATTATAAGGATTTAAGATCGTATACAGTACATAAAATTTAGCTGCTCTGCACAGTATTATATAATTTTGATAATCATTGCGAGAATTAAAAACCTCTCAGAGAAATCCTCTGCATTGCAATATTATGCATTGCTGCACGTAACCGTTCATGTTATCCAAAGACTATACTTTTCCATTGATGTTGTTCCTCATTATGAAGAACCATCACGAAATTCACCAAAAACGCCCTCCACTATCTGTTTTTTTTTTTTTTTTTTTTTTTTTTTTAATCCTGTTAGGTTTTTGGGGATTTAGAAGGATTTTCAAAGTCAGACCCATTACACAATTCAACAACTTCTTCCGTTCCGGAACTGTTTTCTGAATCCTTCAAGCATTCCGGAGCAGGTGCAGCTGACCGACGACCAACGATACTCTTCCATCGACTCCACGTCGCGCACCCCGGTATTGTGCACGGCCGTGGACCCGCGAGGCAGTGACCGGAGCCACCGTGAAGGGCGAAGCCCCCCGCCACGCTGCGTTACCTCGGCCGTCGCGCCGTGGCAGCGGTCATTAACGACGGCATCACGTCCACGTATGCGATGTACAACAGTACAACACAGACCGCGGCCATTCCACGTGCAGTACACTATCTGATCCACAACCGAGAGCTGAGAAATGGCCGACGGCCGGGGGCAGCGGGCTTTGTTTCGGAGAAATTTGGTTTTAAAACGGCGGTACAATATTTGGCGGTAAATTTGCATTTATACTGTAAATTTATCAATCTTTTTTATTTCTTCGGGAAATTATTTATTTATTTTTTTCGACGATATCCATAATTAATCTACTAGAACGAGTAATCACGCCCTCCCCACATTACATGTACATTACTACATTACTAGATAACTACATTACTACATCCCCACATTACTGATTATAACAACCTGTATGAATCTCACTCCAGCCGGGTGGTGTCGTGGGTGTTTGTGGAGCGTTATACTGTAGTGTGAACATTCGCAGGCCGGCACTGCGGGCCATTAATGAATTTCATGCAGCTCGACGGTCTAGCCATTATCTCAAACCAGGAGTTAGTCAACCGTGCAGGCTACATACATGCATTGTGGCCGCCTACTCTACTCTCAACTGTGCCCCAAGTGCTGCTGCGCGTTTTACACCTTGTTGACTTCTTCGCCCGTTTTGATTGTAACGTTTCTCTCACGAACAATTTTCGAATGTGTTTTGGTAATCATTAATTTAAGTACAAGATGTAGGTAATATATTTGTTAAGAAACAATATGATTAGACAGCAACTTTTAATAAGAAATTGAATATGGATTCTTACAAGTTCGACGTAACAAAAAAACACTATTAGTACTTTAGATTAATATAGGACCATTATTCCATGCATGCAGATTTCTTCGAGGTAAATTAATTTTTTATCTTGGATTTGTGACCATAGCGGATTTTAGTATTACATATTTTAATAGATTTTTTTAAAATTTTATTTCAAAATAATATAGCCTACTGTATTTTTTTTGTTGTAAAAAAGCGTAAAAAGTTCAAATTCTGAACAACAATTATTCATTATGTCACAGCACTAGGCCTATGATTATAAAACACGGTCAAAATGACCACGTTTAATACAAGAGGAACTAATATTATTTCCATGTAATTCGCGCGTGTAAAACCAAACAAAGCCTTTTTGTCTCTAAAACAACGACGACTCCAAAGTTGTCACAATTAAAATCGCAGCCCATCTTATCACGCGGCAGTTTATACTCGGCGACGTTAAGCCTTCTGCTGGTACACCGCCGTTGTTTAATGGCGGAAAGTAAGATAGAGTTTGGTAAAAGTAATCACAACACTGGTGCACTCTGCCCGAGTTGGCAACTTCCAAGTTAACATTTTCCTAAGCAGCTCCGGTTTTTCTAATGACTGGCCCATTGTCTCCAAGTTGTGTCTATTATGCAGAAACGCCGGTTATTGCCAACTTTTTACTTCGGCACCGTCTTTCACCAGACTCGTTATTTTAAACAAGTCGAATCCCTTGTTTGAAAAGATTTAAGTAAGACACTTACTCGGTTTACAAATAAACTTCCCGGAACTGCCCTCGAAACGTCAGAAACTGTCGATAATTTCCAATCAGTTGTGTGGATCGGTCAGAAAAAGTATCATGCTCAAATTTAAATTTGTTGAATAATTATTTTTAAACTCGTTGTGACGTAATTAAAAAAGTTGTAGCATGACTACTTTAGATATTCAGAAATTTAATGCTGAAAACAATATGAACCGTCTATATAAATGAGGAGTTACATTTTACAGTTTTTACACCCATTTGATATAAATATTACAAAATTTTTCTGGGTTTTAATTTAAAGTGAGGTTAGGATTGTGTGTTCTGGTTAAGGGAAGTTTGAAAGATGTTTTATGCGACGAACACATAAAATTTGTCTTGCCGTAAAAACCCGTTTACCGAAAGATAATTTGTTAAGTTTAAACAATTGTAAAATTTTGAAACCGGCTCCAGATTCCAAAAAGGTACTCATCCAAAAAAACCCAGAAACATCTGTATAATTGATAGCCTATCACGCCAAAATAATGTTCAGAAATATTTGCAAACATGCTAAAACACCGAATATATTAAAAAACCATATAGAACATTTATTTCTAAAGTACTTTTCACAGTTTATAAATAATAACCATCGCGAGATGATGAGTATCTTTCCTGGGCCTGTTTGCATTATTTCATTGTTATTACTATTTTTCAAATGGAAATAAAATATCTATATTGAACCCCCGGAAATACTTCAGTTGTCTTTGTACTAACTTGTTAAAACCTTCCCGATACAGTTGTATATGAAATTCATTATTAACTGTTTATAAGTGCTCTTACTAGTCTACTTTAAACAGTAAGTCGATGCAATCGTGTTTATCTTAAATGAAGGTGTTAAACAAACTCTATTTATAAAATGTCGGACATGAAAGTTTACGTGGTGGCTGATAGTTTATTAAGGCTGTAGTTTATATCGCATGCCCAGAAGCGATAACTTCCTCGGCGCCCACCTTTTGTTAGGCCTCTCGTATGGGGCAGTGTGGTCTTCCACACGTGTGCTGTTTTGGATTTCTTCTTATACTAATAAGTTCGCGGTTTTTTAAAATTTTGTTAGAAAGTGGCCAGATCACATAAAACATTTCTCCGTGTTAGAGGGTTGACGGATTAATTACCACTAGTATAACCAATCCCCTACTACCAATGATCATAATTATTTTCATATGATTTGACGGCAGATTAAGCAAAGAATATTGAAATTTTTGAGAGACCTTACTTTTAACACCTTCGTCACAGTACTTTACCATTAATTGAACCGGACTAAACTGTAATATCGCTGTCTGTCGAATCATATCGTTGTAGGCCTAATAAAATTCTAATGGTGTGAATACTCTTTTTTGTCCTCTGCGTGAAAATAAATATATTTTATAACTCACCAAAACTTCATCTATTGAAGAATAAAAATGCCCTTACCTGAAACAAAAACAATTTATTTTTAAATACAATAAACACAAAAAATTAAACGTTGGCTGAAATTAACACATAACATTTTTGGAGAATGGCTCATCATTTGATAATAGTAAATAAACTAGTGGCTCATAGGGGCAAAAGCCCCTTATCATAAAATTAAAACAGCATGAACCATAACGTATTACCATTTCTTCCACAACGAAGGTTTTCAGAAAATTTAATTTTAATTTGAGATATATAGGTCTAATATTTTAACGATACCGTTTGAACAGACCATTCGCCCCCAAGTACTCTTATCAATCCTGTACTATTATGTCACCCGTTTGTAGATGCTCTATTTTGTCTGTTGTTAAACTCATATCGATCTATGGACAATAAGTTTTGAAAGAAATCGTTGTCCCTTAATTGAGCTGTGACAGCTTTTTAATGTATAACATATAAAAGCGGCAATGAAAAAAAAAACATTGATTTTTTAGCTCCTGTTAGTTTTATTTTTTATGTTTTAGGCACAAAATTTAAACACAGCACCTCAAAGTGCATCTTCACTTGTTGTGAATATTCATCCCTCCTAATCAAAACTCTTAATTTTGTGTAAAAAAAATCAGACCTTTTTTTTAAATCACTACATGGAGCGTCTTTAAGGAGAACCTTTCAGAAAATAATCATTCTTATATATTTCCCATTTTGTTTTAAAGTTTTTTACCTGCTGCATTTTCCTCTAGTATGTAGGACAAACGTCTTTGATTTTAACTCGTCTCCTATAATCCTACAATCTATGAAATGACTAAAAGGTTTCTCGGAAAATTCTAAAAACTACACTGACTGATACACTTTAAGTATTAATTAATATGTCATTGTTATTCAATATGATCTTTTGACACTTTTCGTCTTAAAATAAAACCACAACACCGGAAATAATGTAGGTGTTTCTCAAACCACAATTCATCGCCCATTGCATCTCTATCAATGATCAGAGAGCATTTTATGATTTGCATACACGCTGAGTTTTCTTTTACAATTTAAATTATAGTTACAACAGTAAAATCAGCAGTCAAATTGTGTTAGTATGTAAGACCAACCCTCCTAGTACATTTTTAGTAGCTCAAAGCAACAAAACGTCTTATTATAGTATTACCGCTCTAGGGTTAATTTTTGTCATTTCGTTATGAATAGTTCTTTACTCAATTTGATAATCTGTCTCTCGTTTTAAAATAAAACCAAAATATATGTTTCAATGTACACAAATAAGACATCTTTCAAATCCCAAAGCTATTCTTAAGGAGGACGTTTTACTATATTTATCCTTTCCTTGTAACTTTAAGGATACGCTTTATGGGACCGAAACCTTTAATTTGAGACTCCTACCATCTTCCTGCGATTTGTAAAACCCTCACAATTTTGCCTAAGAAATTTCGCTTACAGAATTATTATATAGATTGCCTCTCTTGGTGTGAATTATTTTGTTATCTTCACTCAATGTTATCATCTGTGTCTCGTTTTGAAATTAAACCATAACACATGTTTTAATGTATACAAAGCAGACGTTTTTTAAATCCCAATGCTATTCTTATGGAAAACGTTTTACGTGATTTCTCATTTCCTGTTAACATTATGGACACGCCGATAGTTTTCCCTCGTGCATGGGACCGAGGCCTTTAATTTGAGACCCCTCCCATCTTTCTGCGATCTGTATGACGCTCACAATTTTGCTCAAGAAATATCGCTTATAGAATTATATATATAGATATAATGGGAAAATGGTAAAACGATGTTTTGTTGGGCAATATCTTCTTTTTTTTATCTGGCCCTATATAAGTGAATTGCATAGACCAATCTTAAAAAAATTTGTATAGATTTTTCAATTTCAATGGAAGGGACTCATAATTTAAATTTTAAAGGTATTTTCGACATCGAAATTCGCGCCACAGACACGTCTTAGAGTCTTTGGATATCTTATTTTGATCAAATACAGCATAAAACCAAGTTTGTCTTGCATTCAGGCTAAGCGTAACTAACTACGAGTCAAATTCACGCTTATAATTTTAAAGACAACCACGTTCTCCAACATAAAGTACGGAAAGACCCGTTGAGCTGAGCCGTGTTCGTAAATTACCTCTGAAATGCCACACCAACATTTGCAAAATATCGGGAACCGATTCCAGAAGAGCAACAAAGAGGGTAGACATGCGGTACAGTGAGTGTGACAAAGAGGGAGAATGGATCGATGTACAGGCTAATCTATGACGGAGGCGTGGTCGCTGGCCATAGTCGAAATTAAATTCACGGCTTGGCTGGTTCAAAGACCGAGCCGGAGATCCCGGTTGCGATTCGGAGTACGGAGTACAGACCGGGACGCAAGATTGCGACTCCTTTGTGTTGGAATGCGCCGCGGAGAAGAGCGCAACCGGCGCAACCACTTCTGTGCAATACGGAGATTGGAGGGCTTAACAAACTTTAGATAATAGTAGGGGCTAATTTGCATGACACACTATTACAGAAATAGTTTTATTTTATTTTATGCTTCTACAAAACAAACCGTTTCAGACTAAACTGTAAAACCTACAATTTTTTAGGCAGTTGATTCAAGGTCAAGCATGATTTATTATAATATAAATCAATGTACTGTAGTTGTTATGTGTAAGTGGATTTCTGAAAGAGTTAAGAATTTTCAACGAGGATTTTAGTACAGAGTGTTTCAATGTTTCAAACGAGGAAAATCAAGACCTAGATATTTTTATACGTCGATGGGCTGGATCTTCTTACAAGATGGCCAGTTTGTCTTGAACCAATAACTTGAATACAAAATTCATAACGGAGCCATAAGTAGGTAAAGAAGACGTTGAGGTATATAAGCATTCTTCAGAAAACCAGGATGGTGATACACTTCACGTTAGTGTATATCAATGGTAGCCTAATAAAGCGATGTATGTTTTAAATAATACTATCAACTTCTTTTACTATTATTGATGATTATCAGGAAGTTTTTCGCATTTCCACTTCTTTTTCAACATTAGACATTCATGGCGGAGTGAATCTATATGAAATAAATAGCATAAACTTTTAATCAACTTGGGGAAGTTGAATTCCCGAGGGTTTCCGTGCAAGATGTTGCTCCGCACGATCGACAGGCGGAGCAACAGTTCGTTTTGCCGATAATCGCCAGATAAGTCGGTTCCAAGAAGGGTTGAAGACCTGTTGATCCCGAGAGTGTGCGTGCGTGCGTGCGGGGATAAAGTGATTCCCCGACTCGACATCGACCAGCTCAACAGGTCACTGTTGCTGCCGACACCGCCACCGCCATCGCCATAGCCATCGGCTGTCGGGTGTGAAAGATCTTGATCTCGGCCGATGAATGGGACGTGATCAGCCAGGCCAGACATTTATCAAAACCTTAGTTGTACCTTTAGAATGAAAATTCCCTTTGCAGTCGCCGTAGAGTTTTACAAATCGTTACATATAGTTTGTGGAAGAGCATGGTTTATACAGTAAGACCTACTTTCGATTAGATCATTTAATCAGAGGTATAGTGAGTACACTGTTTTTTTTTTTATTATTTTTTTTTTTTTTTAATTACTTCTACTTTAGGCTAATGTGAATATGTTGTTACTTGAGCAACATTTAAATCGGAGACAGACAACGAAAATACGCTTAGTTTTTAAACCCACAACGTTCTTGACCTTTTTAGGTGTTTCTATGACGCAAGCTTCTATGACTCAAGCCAGAAGAGCAACAAAGAGGAAGACATGCGGTACAGTGAGTGTGACAATAACTCCTAATTTGCGTTGAATTTCTTCTCCAAAAGGTAATGAAAGTCACTCCGAAATCAAAACAGAGGCCCAACCCGTCGGTGGAGGCACGGCCCGGCGGTACCGGCACGGGCGGCCTGGGCGGTACAATGGTGCAGGAATCCGCCGGCGGCCACGGGCGAGGATGATCGGACATTATGTCACCGCGATGGAGGAACCGGTCTGGCAAGGTCAGGAACCGATCGGAGGCTGACGTCAGACGCTGGCTTCGGAGCTGAGACGCTCGGCTGGAGTCACCGATGGTTGCAGTTGCAACCGCCGGCTAATAATACTACAATGCAGCGGTGGTGCAACCGTTGTTGCAACGTCACGCACGTGATCCCCGTTGGGAGCTGTTTAGAAAACAGCGTTGTGACTTGTGGGTTAACTCACGGATTGAATTTGAGATTTGGATAATTTTTCGACTGAGCTTGACACTGGATCCGTCTTTAAAATTTAAAAGTAGGTCTTTCCATTTATCGAAATAGATAAACTATTTGAGGATGCATGGTGCGTGTAGGTTAAAATAAAACATTTTTCACATTCACAGATTATTCAGATTCACAGAAATTATTTGTATGTTTCAGTTCCTGTTTTCAATGACACGAATTTTAACCTATCAAAGGGGTAGCACAACCACCCTTCCGCATTTTGGTGCGTAATCAAAATAACTTATTGAATAACTAAAATATTAAGTTCTACATAAATTTTTCCACTCTAAACCACCTTCGCCAACACCGCAGACCAAAATCCATAGCGAAAGAAAACCAAATTGTCAAAATTGTTCTCGCATTTAGCTCGGCAACACAAAAGAAGATGTAGACCAACGAGCGATAAATCTGGCGGGTAACGAGCGGCCGCGGCGTTTCGCTGTTTACGGCCCAAGAAAGGGGGTTTACGTCTGATATGATAATACAGAACCTGATTAAATTAGGCGGCGTGCACCCGATGGGTGGTCCGCCGTGTTTTATGGGCTAGGCAGAGCATTCATTCATTTTTGGGACGCCTCCAATTACGTCTGTGATCATTCCGGATTCAACTCATCACAATTACCACGGCAATTTCATTCGGTGGCGCACGAACCCATTAACAAAGAGAAAATGAGTTCCAAGGCTAATTAATGAGTATTAATTAACAAATGTTATCGTCTGTGTGTCTGTCTCATATTGAAAGTGTATGCAATACCTACTTGATAGATTTTACCAACAGTTGAAATTATCAACCTTACATATACCATGGAAAGGGTCTTAATGGTCTTAATAAGTTACATTGACTTAAGAGGGCGTTGGAGTGCCGCCATGTTGGATTTATTTCTCATAAGAGCAATGCTAAACTTGTCCCCGGCATTTGTCATATAATTTCTTTATTTTTTGTCCGATTGGTTCAGAATAAATAGTGTTTGAATCACAATTGAATTCCCCGTTCCTTTTGCGAGATCAATTCTTTTTAAATAATTTATAAAATTCTGTATAAAATGTTTTAAAAGTAGTAAAAAACTTGCTTTGTTATTTCAAGTTAGTAAAAAACACCAACTTTTATAAAAATTTCCTCTTGCAAACAAAATCCGCCTTGATGAACCTTTTATTTAGAGCTTTAAACCATTATTTTCTGATTGTAAATAAAAGAGTTATTTGACATCCCTTTTAACATTGCTCTTATGGGAGAAAGGCGGAATTTGGATTGACTCCAACGCCCTCTTAAGTGAAACATTAAGTGATACGATTGAATCGATGCCATGGCATTTATGGATTAAAATAAAATCTAATTTTCGAAAAAGTGTGCAGCTGAGATTGGGATCAGTCCTTTGTGATACATATTCTACAAAAACCTTGGTTGAGGAAAAAACAAGGCTAAGTTTCAAACAGTACTTCTAAAGGTATATTAATCATCTCGAAATCACCCCATCCCAAGCTCCTTGAATCACCATGAATTCATGAATCTCCTAATTTTCAAATGCTCTGAAGAGGAATTCTTCTACAGTAAACAAACAAAAGCATTACAAGCTATAGCTATGACTAAGACGGCACAGGTGAGCCCGAGCGGTGACCTCTGCCGAAAGCCGCATGCGGCCATACAAACAAGCCGTATTCACCGATGCTAACTTATGCTAAGCAGGTAATTTGTCTCCTGGCGGTTACTCGCACAGCGGCCGCGGTAAATGCCAGCTGATGCCAACGCACTGCTATCACCGCGGATACATTGTTGCGCCGGACGCGCCGCCACGCCGGCTTCACTGCGGTACACGACGATCTGGTTTACAAATTAAATTAGCTTAGAGTCGACAGTGTTTAAAAGAGTTCACGAAAAGTCCTTGAGAAATCGCAGGGAGCAGTTTGATAGGACAGGCAAAACAATAATCTGGAATGATTAGAAATAACAAAAAGTTGCCATGGCCATAAGCAAAAATAAGCTTCTGGTGACGCGCTACTTAAGATATAGAGATCGCGACTTTGTGTCTAGGATTAAAATCTAGGGTTTAAGAACTAGGTCTAGGGTCTAGGGCTAAATTAATCTATATACAATTTTATATCCATGTACATACGTATTCGTAATAAATTTTTAATATTCGTTAACTATTTTAAACATTACATTCTTTTTGACGTTTTACAATTACGTTCATACTACTTATCAACCATAGATTTGCCAAAACGTTTCTTTGGAAAATGTTAACTTTCTGATCTATGTAATACTTCCTCATGTAATTCTTAATTAGGCTAACTGATTTTAGACTGAAATTTAGTATCAACGAAGAATTAAAAGTGCATACAATGCTTCCATAAATGAAGTGATGTATTTGCTATTTACGTTCAGCAGTAATTGAATAACTTATTTCTAAATTTAGTTTAGAACACGTTTGATTTTACACTAACACCACCCCTCCTGTATCAGGTGCATTCCAGGAATACAGGAACAGCCGGTTCCACGAAGCGTCGCCTTATCTTCCCCAAACTCTGATTATTAATTAATAGTTCCAAGTTTTGGGGCGGCATCAGAGACGGTGTTGCAACGCAACCGCCAACCTCGAGTCCTGTTATATTCTCCTCGATAATCACAAAATATGCTTGCTAATTATAGAACGGTGTGATGTGTTTTGAAACTCTTTTCAAACAATTTGGGAGTGGCGTGGGAAGTTTTCTGGATTTACTTTCAAAGAGGAAGGTATCGTTCAATGGGGAAAAATACATTGGAGTTTGCTAAATATGAAAGTGAGAGATGCACAGTATTCAGGGACACCCTGAACATTGGGAAACTTTTAATAAACATTGAAACATTGAAAATACCGAAAAGCACACGTGTACTGTGCCAAAGAAACAACCATTTATTATTAAATGTGACATTACAAATATTTCATGATTAGAAAGGAATTCTGTGTAGTTAAGTATAAAATAAAACAAGGTTTTAGGGCCTATATTTTTAGAAAAAAAAAATAGACCGGTATTGATACATTTCTTTACTTTAAGCCCGCTATAGACGATCAGTTTTAACTGTCAGTTCTAACTGACAGTTACGAACTGACAGTTTAAACTGATCGTCTGTATGCAGGATTTGGACTGAGCTCAGACCGAAAAACTGAACTGATGGACTGATGAAATTTCAATAAATCCAACTGACAGATCGAACTGACAGCAGTTCGAACTCACCGTGTGTATGGTCACCTCAGTTTAGTCGCTCAGTCCAGTCATCTGCGCATGCTAAATGTACGTAGCTCCGCGCACCTGCCAGCCTTCTGCCTCGCACAACAACAGACCACTGCTTTGTTTTCATCACTTCAGTTCGTTTGGTAACTCTGTTGTCTCGATTTCTACATTTAACCGTGTTTATTTATTGAGTTTTTAAGGTGGGAAAAGTATTTTTAGTGTGGGTTTGGGTTATACCCACACATTTCGCATTCTTCTTCTCTTCCGCCTTTTTACAATAACGCACACAAGTGCACCATATAGTAACAAGAGTTCTTCGTCAGTCATTTTTCAGCGACAGCTTGACAACAGACGACACAAACTCAACTGGTGTACCGAGGTAAACTGTCAGTTAAAACTGACCGTGTGGAGGCGATTGGAGCCCTCAGTTTTAAATGTCAGTTCAAACTGACAGTTAAGAACTGACAGTTAAAACTGATCGTCTGTAGCGGGCTTTAGACCATAGTAATTGCTAATGAAATTTGTTTCACTAACTCATCATAAACAAACTCAAGCTTCACAAAAAAGGCCCCAGGACAGATTTAGTTATGTTATATTAGCTTTTAATTTCCAAGTAAACCCGCCGTTTAATTGCATGTAAATCCCGGGATTAAGTCTCTGGGGGGATCAGCGAGCTATACCTCTCCCTCACATGTAACGTCAGTCATTCTCCCCCCAGCCTGCCTTTGGCGAATCTTGGGGAAGGGTTAGACTGAATTATTGCTCAAAAAAAGACAACAACAACACTGATGATTTCCTGCATTGTGACAAGGAAATCGCTACATAAAAAAACCTGATGTAGTGTAATAGTATTTTTCTTAAACTTATAAAGCAGTGGTTTACACCTATATTGTTTACACTTAATATATTAATGTGCACTATTAGATGTATGACTACAATTGTAACAACTTACAGCACCATTTTTTATATTTTAATGCAAACAATATGATAAAGAGTAAGCGAACGAAACGCTCAAAATTAAATTAAAAATAAAGTAGGAAAATTTCAAAACCTTCCTACCTTCCAAACTTCCTGCGGGAAATATGAAGTTGAACTTTGTAGTGACATCCCTATCAGGAACAAAATAATGGAAAATGAAAGATTGGAAGAGATGGCTATCCTATAAATTTTATTCTTAATAAAAATGCTAAGTTTTAAAACTGTATAATATCTTGGATATCACAATGAACAACACTCGATATACGGAATAAAAACATCGGGGAGAAACTGTTTCCGTTTTCGACAAAGATATAAGGCAAAGCCAATGTAAACGCCGCCGCGAGACAAACGCGACGAATGTTTGTGTGTCAATAAGATTGAGAAGAGCAAACACGGAGACGCGGCGGCGGCGAACAAATCGGATGAGGGCTGAGTCATAGCGGCGAACGACGAACTGGGCGACGACGCGTCGTTTGCATATCCTGGCTGGATAGCCACCTGGGGCCGGGGCCGGCGCGGGGGACAAGGGCTACGAGCTCAGGTGTTAATTTATCTATAAACTAATAAACTTCATAGTGCTAAGGTTAACATGATCGTAAAATGCAAAAGAAAATAACATACGTAACTTGTATAATAATATTTGATACATAAATATGAATAATTTAGTTGAAAATAGTATTTGACTTATCACATTGGGTTGAAAAAACATTATTGGTATTTTTTACCTGTAGAAACAAATATTTTTTTCGAGTCAATTCGATTATTGCTCTCTTAGCGTGCTGTGTACGTAAGTTAATGACAGTTTTAACTAACATGTGATATTTGATAATTTAGCTCGGTCCACAGTTTAGCCTAAGAGTCATCTTCACCTTTAGCCAGTAGCCCATTGATGTACAGTCGGCAATGTTAACCATACGGCTTTTAATGAAAAATATGGTATATTTTATTCCCCTGTTTCGGACGCTGTTTTTCAACCGATTTTCTTTAAACTTGGCAAGTGTTTAGTTGAATATATTAAGCCCCTGATACCTCGAAATTTTGAAAATTTAATCAATATTACTAAGGAAAATCTAGTTACTTTGCGACGTCACAGAGAGTTATTTGTTAAATTTTTAAAATTTCGAGGTATGAGGGGGCGAATATAACTATTCAACTAAACACTTAAGAGGTTTAAAGAAAATCGGTTAAAAAACGGCGTCCGAAACAGGGGAATAAAATACCATGTTTTGCATTGAAAGCCGCGTGTGTTTAAAATTACCGACTGCGAAACAATTGGCTACCGTGCCAAAGGTGAAGATGCTCTTAACAATCGTGAAATCTGATGGATAAAAAGTGAGAAGCTGGTAAGGCGTGGCGTTTGGTCGGAGTTGGCAGATAGGTTCATTAACCTAAGACTGGGGTAAGAAGTGGTGCTAATATATAAGCTGAGGTAATTTAGGACCGCGAGATGGATGGGTGCATTCCATCAAGCTTTGTGTGTCTTTGTGTAGCTCGACGCCGGTGTAATGCTGCATCGATGTTGCGACTCACTTGCGATACAAGACGAACAGCGGCGGGTCGACAACCGATTAGCCATTAGCCATTAGCCTTCGACTAACCGATTAGCCATTATGGCTATTGTTGCATTTCAACACCTGTATCGGCTAAAACTGATGAGTTCCTAAAATTTTTATTTTATTTTGAAGAAAAACGTAAAACGATTTAATGGCTACGAACTTAAGTGATAAAAATCGAAGTATAAAATAACATATCCAAACTCAGTTAAATGCCATTAAAATGATTTTTTTTGTAATAAACTTATGACAAAAATCAGGATAACCGACATAAACATCGGCCTTGTTGCGATAATGTAAAATAAATTGACGAAGGTCTACAATAATGTTTGAAGGAATCATTTTCTTTAAGTTTTATGAGGAATACCGTGTATGAAATGGAGCTATCAGCATTGTTAAAGAAACGATACAATAATCAAACAAAAACAACTTAAGTTATGAAGGTTCTTTTTCTTTTAACTGCAAATCGTCTAACACATTCCCCTCTGATATTACAAATATACATAGTTCTCTAATGCTTTATAGATAAATTCAAAATTGTACCTACTGTAACCGTTGGCAACTTTGGTACCTTTAACAGCATACCACGCCATTAATGATATAAACTAAATTAAGTAGCATAACTTCTTGATTAGCATTACACGTATCATCGGAATTTTTAGAGGACAATTTTGTTTAATTCCGACCACAAAAAACCTCGCACCGCCGGGGCCGTGCCGGTTTTATCTCGCACCCAGGCCATTGCCGTACCCGTGGGCCCGGGTGGGGATATTATGTACCACGGTAATGGTACACCAAGAGAGATGAGGACATTCCATCAAGCTTTGTACTCCGTGTCTCCGCTGCCGCCGCGACGCAGCCGCCTCTGTCTTTGTGGCTAATGTCGTCGTTCATGCTTCTCGTTTTGTACGCAAAACACGTGTAACTGGAACACATTCCTTGCGGGAAATATTACTAAAAAAGTGTAACGGAGCATTTTGGATGCGTCCAAAATGGTTTACACAGGTGAGAACATATTTAAATAAGGAGAATATGATCCTAATAAAACAACTTCAAAGAACTGTTGAAAACAAATAACATCAAAGTTCGACAATTAAAAAAACTACAAAGGTTTTTTAGAGATAAAGACTTATATAGTACCAATGAATCAATAAAGTTCCATCCATTTTTCCTGAGACTAACAAAACTGATTTAAAACATCAATTTAATTTAATTTTTGGTTATAACAACTGGTAAGGCCTAGTAAAGCAATTTGAGCTTCAATCTTAGAATATAAATCGAGAAAAAGAACTGTATTGTAAAGCATTGACTTAAAATACAATTAATTATTGATTATTTTAATTATTTTTGTCAAAACATAACACAAAATTATAATTAATAAACATCGTTTTATATTTTAAACTTCGCTACGCACGTAATTAATTGCGTGGAAGCGGCGAGGTTCGCATGAAAATTCCTTAATCATCGAAAATATGAAAAAATCCACCAATATTTCCTGAAAAATGTACGGTACGTTTCGCATAAAGGAGGAACACGGTGTAAAACACTCACCGGTGACTTTGCCAAAGCACTCAACACGCGTAAGGGATGACTTTGATGATCCGAAAGTGTCGAGAGTGTGAAAGAATGCCCATAACTCGAGCACCGGGCGGGGGGAGGGTTGAGGTGCACAAAAAGGTAATGGATGATGCGAAATACCAGTTGGGAGGAGTTGATAGTATTGTATCAAAGGGAGGTAATGGGTTTTCCTTTTCGGGGAGATGGTGACTCCAAAACGTTTTCTGTCCCGTTTTGTCATCGCGAGTTGTGAATGACTTGAGTCTTGGGGTGTTTTCCACGAATCATCCGGGTCCTCTTGAATAAAAGTCACGGTTTTTAAAAATTCCATATTTTACAAAATTTTTGAATTATGAAACGATTCAGAAAAATAAAAAAACTGGGCCTAAAACCACAGTGTGCAAACATCGTGAATATAAAAATTCAATTACGGTAAATTAAAACAGAGCAACTTTTATTTTTAACCAATAAATTCCAGTAAGAGAGAAACCATATTTTCTCTTAATTATAAAATTAATACAAAATTTTGTGTTCACATTAGTGATTATCAATGGTTTTTTATACCTGAGTGATTTAATTGAATCATATGAATGGAATTGTATATTTTATTGGCGTGTGTACAGGAACTGAGGTAATTATTACTTAAAGTGTCTGTAATTATTGTGTACCTAATATTAGAGTCTGTATCACCGTTAAAATCTCATAAAATACAGTACTGTACCATCTACTAAAAAAGTTATCAGAAATGTCGGGGGTGCTGCTGATTTCTTGTACGGAGAAAACTATTTTTTATTATTATTAATTAAAAAGAGCTTGCAGTACAAATCTGTACGGTATCATCCACGTCTGTGAGTGTCTGGTAACAACCAAACTTGTTTGTCTGGTGTCCGAACCATTCGCCCGCGACCCTGCGCGACCTTCTCCTCGGCGCTCGCATGTTTCCCCGCTGATGACTCCTGGCGGTTTTTGTCGGCCAAGTTCATCGTCCGCGAGCCTCGCTAATGACACTTCCGTCCGCCAGGCAGCGTCACGGTAGCGGCCAGGCTTCCACCGACCGTCTTTGTACGGAGCGATGGGTATCGTGCGCGGCTCGGGCGTACAGCTTAATTGACCATAATCAGAGCTTCAAGGTCAGGGGAACCGCAGGAGGAGGCGGGACTCAGATAAGGAAGGTTGTATGGTTTGATTGGAATTTTTGGCGCGTGAGGAACTCAAATCGAAAAAAACATCGTTGGACTATTGTCATTCTGACTACAGCAATACTGGAACAGTATAAAAAGAGTAAATGAATTAAATTAGCCTTTGCCTTGACTTTCATGGTCAAGGCCCACCGGTTTCACTAAGTTATGGAGTGGGTGATGAGGTTTCCACAGGTGTGAGTTTCAAGGTGCTACTGGATATTGCTAATTTTTGCGTAAATGTTTGTCTAACATATTTACACCAGTAAGTTTTTGACATTTTCATTTGCGAACTAAACCCTTGGTCTTTTTAGTATCCAACGTAGACCTGCTTTTACTGGATTGCTTCTATTGGCCGTCGATAACGACCAAGTTGTTAAAAGAAACAATTTAATTTAAACAACATAATTACATGTAATGTGGGTTTATTCAAAGATTTATTTATGTATTAAATCACACTACACACGATGCCACCTAAAAGTAACAAATTATTTACTTTTGTGAGGCCAAGAAAGTCTCAAGTGGATCGAAAATCGACACGAATCTTTTCTAAAGGAAGTTCCACATAAAAGGGCCGACCATCCATCATAAATTCAATTCGCCAAGATGTTGCGTTTACAGTGTGGGATTACACCGGGCTCTGGGGTACGTGACGAGGTGGGTGGAGGGGGAGGGGGGTGCCGGACTCTCCTTACGTATTCAGGGGGTGAAACGCTACGCGAGACCGGGGCCAAAGGGGAATCCCGTAATCTGGCTAGATGGGAAAGTGACTTAGCGGCCGGAAACTCAACGCCAGATTGGATGACCCCCATTTCCCATAACCGTGTGTGGACTCTGCATTGTCACGTAGTAGTTGCTATTACAACACACTGAGTCTGGCAGTCTAATACGAGGGAAGTGGTTTCACACCAGATTTTATCGTAGAGATAACCTCTTTCAGTTGAATCTTAACTTGGTTCACTGTACAGTATTTTTTTATATATTTTAATTTGCGTAGGATATAATTACCTGGTTTGCACAATAAAAAAAGTTGCCTTTTGTGATTAGCACTAAAGAATACATTATTATAAAATTAATTAGTTTGAAATAAAAATCCGTACATTTTAATACGCCCTTAATACGCCTCTTGATATTACGCCTTATGATCCAGGCACTAAACAGGTTGAGCATGCACAAAAAGGCTTTGATTTTTAATATTGTTTGGGACATCTATTCTGGTAGACGTAAAAATCGACGTTGCCATCTTACCAGAGTGTCACAACATGGGGACACCCCCTAGAGGAGGTTGTAGAGGAAATTGTATTGGCATATGTCATGTTATATATCAATTTCGGAAGAAAAGATCAAATATGAGATGTCAATTTATAATATTTCCCTTAACATTATATTTAGTAGGCCTGATAAATACTGCAAGTTGAGGCAAGAAACAGTTACAACCTCTCACAAGACTAAATAATAATAATTTCATAATTTGCTAGAAGAGAGACTTATTCAACGTCAATCCAAGCGCGTTAACACAGAGTTCGAAATTATTTTTGGTAATTCTCCCCCCACCCCCCCCCCCCAAAAAAAAAACATGTAACTAATACCCCCGTCGCAGCAGACCTGCGTACTCAGCGAATTTCCAAAGAATTATTGTTTCAACATCAAAGAACTTTGTGGCTTTCTTATATAATTAATAATCTTTACAAGGAAATATAATATATTTAATGGCATTATATTTCTGAGTAAATTATTTTTATTTAATAATTTATATATTAATATTTATATTGCAATAAATGACTTTTTTTAACAGTAATAAAACTGCATATCCAAAGCTTCCATGCAAAAGGAATGATTTGTTTACAAATCCCAAAACATAAACATTTCAAATTTGACAAATATGCAGAAGACAGCTGATCAGCTGATTAGGAACAGGTACCTTATTATCCTATCCCCATCTCTCTTGCACCCATTATACACTTATTTTCCATGGTATTCCCATGGGATTTAGCATGTAGGTTTGCTGCCATGTGGGTTTTTGATCAAATCTTAATTACTCACCACCTAGTGAAGGTTCATAGAAATTTTTATTGATATATGTTGATAAATAAGTGATATATAACTTTTTAAAGATTTACCCATAAGAATAACATGGGAAATTTCATTTGAATTTTCTCTATAACCAGTTAAGCTATTTTAAAGATTCAAAGTACTAAATTGTTTGTTTTTTTAAGCTCTTTCAAATGGTTTTAGTTAAATTTGAAAATTTAGGTCCAAAAATGCCAAAAACCCATTTTTGACCCCTTTGAAACCCCATAAAACCCCGTTCCCATAACCCGACAAAGCTGGTTCGCGAACTCATGAAAATAGACCTGGTCTTACACCTTCATACCAAATTTGATCAAAATCGGAGGTCCGCTTCAAAAGTTATCGGTACCACGGACACACATATATATATATAGATATATATATATATATATATATATATATATATATATATATATATATATATATATATACATATATATGAAAATGAACGAACGGTGTTTTTGGCTTCTGGGGACCTCAAAATGAAAAAGTAAAGTGGTCCCGGGCTTAGGTCTTACCATGGCTACTACCGTAATAGCGTATTCCCTATAGGGAAATTCGCTAAAAATGTCACCTTACTTCCAAGCAGTCACGCTTTTTCGACAGATCCCCGTGAGCCGGCCCTTAAACGCGGCGGAGTGAGCGCCAGAGCGGCGATAAATCCAAAACAGCCGTATATCAAAGAAGCGCCACAAGGCGGCGGCGGCGCGCCGTTCATCGCGTTTAACGCTTGTTAATTGCACTTTATTGTGTTATGGCCTAATTACTGCCGTCTTGTAAACTTTAACTCTTCGTTTACCCCCTTCAAGCCTTTACTTTTGATCGCGATCGTCGTAAACATAATTATCAAATAAACTCGCAGCCGAGTCTCTATCTTCTTTGTACAGTCACGCTTTATCGATACCCATCCGGTCGCGTTGGGAAACGATTTCGTGCAATGAGGGTTGAATGTTCTACTGTTTGATTTTAGTTTCTTGTCAATGCGAATGAATGTGCAATAAACTTAAATGTTTTTTTTTTAGCTAAAAGTAGGTCATTATTATTGAAGATCACCTTGGATTTAATATGGATTAGCCAAAAGGGGATTTTACTGAGAAAATCAGAAAAATAACGTAGTCTGGAAAAAGATTTAAAATAATAAACTGTTACAAAGCAGTAAAAGCAGAAAACTGTAACTTTTCCCGAATGGAGCCCCCTTGTAGGGCAGCTATGCAATATAGATACATCGTTCATGTTGCCTACTTTGCAGTTTAAGGCGCAAAACATTTTAATAACTTTACTGTTGGTTCATATTAGTGACGTAAGTTCATATAAATCATTGGAAATTAAAATTGTTGAGGTTAAATCTATTAATAAATTGTATTTATTTTAAATAATATTAGATGCAGGTCTCCAAAGACTATAGCCGCGGCGATTGTAACGCCATGCAAACCCTCTATATTTTTCTGACTAAAATTCACTTTTTTGTATGATATTCAAAAGTTGTACAGATTTATAAATTGGTTGAATGTCATCCAAGCAATTGAAATAAAAATGATTTCAAATTCATTGTCTGAAAATTTTTGACGCATTGACAAATAAGATAGCGTAATATGCCAATTGCAAATTCACCTATAATTTATTTTATTTTACTCAAAAGTGGCGTTTTAGTTTTTAACGGCCCATTTGATTTTTAAAACACAAGAGGAAAATGTATAGTTTGAAAAAATATAGTGAGTACTGCCTCAGTTTACGGGATTCAAAAACCGTCAGCCCACAGCGGATCGCGGCTGAACCCAATACAACCCATCCTCTGCCACCCTATTGCAGCCTTTTGTTGCCCCCAGTGCCCCGATTCCCCGTTCCCCACGATAGACAAAGTTTGAGTCCCTTTATCCCCATATCGCACCCCAGCATCACGGCTCCCCATCCATCATCGAACGATGCAAATGCATTCCACGCCGATACCGTACAGCGTAGGGCCTACATGCGGCGCGGCGCGGCGTCCTGCCGGCCAACTAGACCCCGTATTGATCATATTGATTAGTGATTTAACTAATTACAATCTAAATACTAATCAATAGTTATGCTATCAGTTAAGTGTTTGTCATTTAGAATACTTAACTTATACGCTTTTCAACTATATGAATTGACTTACGTCTTCACTTTATTTATTTAAAAAGTTAGGGTAGTATGGATTCGGATTAAATTTCACATTCGCAATGCATTAAGTACGTAAAATGGTAGTTTCTCACTTTAGATAGTATTTAAATTATGATAATAGTCATGGTAGCCTACTAGCCTATTGGTAAAATGCTGCACAACTGCACTCCCCATTTGTTAATATAAAGGTCTGCACGCAACTTAAACGTTAGAGCATAGATGAAGAGTGTCACGCATAAAATACTAATTATTATTACAAAAGTTATATTTTTTAAAATTTTAATGAAATATATTTTATATTACTTTTCATTTATAATTAATGACCATGTCACATAAGTTTTCTTGTAAATCAAAAGAAAACATTTTATGTCAAAAACTTGTACATGGAATAACGGCCACACAAAACTTATATCTTTATGATACCGCCTAAAAAGATTTTCAGTATTAGTCACCTGTACGATGAGTGTTTGTAATACCGTTTTTATTAAATGGTCAAATAAAACGGACAAAACGCATAAAAACGGAAACGTATTTATGACCATGGCGTGTACAGAGCAATAAATAAAACAACGTCCACACTATACTGTATGTCGCTGTTTATTTCTGGATGTTGCGATATTCGTTATTTTTATACACTCATTGTCCGGCTCCGGCCGCGGGTGGTCTGGTTTTATTTAATATTTTAAAATGACATCGGCCGCTTTGAGGGGCAAAGTTTGGAAGGGGGGGGGGGGTGAACAACAAACGGTTTACACACCCCTCCCCCAACGCGGGCGCTGCACGGGAGCGGGTTTTGAAAATAAACCCCAGACTGAAAAAGATAAATGAAGGGTCAAGCGGTCTGTCAAAAAACATACGTTCGATTGCCGCCTTGGGCTGTGAACGGGCCGACAATGATTGCGTAAACGGTGGAGTGTTGGGAGGTAACTCTTCGGAAAGTTTAAATTATACTCTTTTACTATAAATTAATAATTGTTGTCAATTATAGTAGAATTATGATTAATACTAAAAATCAATTCTAAACTGAGCAAATGTCATTACGTGGGTTCAGGCTTATTAAATTTAATAAAAACGTAGTCTAAAAAACAATGGAATGTGTCAAATATTTTGAAATATTTTAATCAGTTTTCATTTAATGCGAGAAATAATGTCGGAGTAGTTTATAATTTTGGCCATCACAATATTGTATGTTAGTATATAAATTAATTGCGAAATTTAAACTCATAACTCCAAGATTAACTCTTATGATTCTGGTTTAGTCCAAGTATTTAACACATCTCTTCTGTATAGATATTTCAACCTCACAAAAGCGTCTGTGGTTTGTGTTGCTCTGTATTTAAAAACTCTAAATTTTAGTAAAAGTTAGTGTTATCGATTCTGTTATATTCGTGAAGTAATCATAGAAAGTGTTTGTTTCATTCCTATTTTGTCCAGTGAATTTTAACATTTCGTGACTTTCAAACTGCATTTAATTACAAAGTAAATTATATTTTATAAATATTTTCTTATTTAGCTGCACATTTTTTTAGATATATCTAATACACATTAGCACTTTGGAACGCACTCAAATTATTTATGGCACTTTTAATGCACGACGAATAGTAAAAAATAGATTGGAGGGGGTAGATTGTCATCTACGTGTGCGTGTACGCGGCCGGCTGATATTTACTTGGATGAGCGTACGCAGACATAAAACCGCACATATTAACTTTTATGAAACATTAAATTCCGCCGTGAAAATAAAACAGTTGCGAGTGAGATAGAGGGAGGAGGAGATATCAAAATATGGCCGCCATGTTGTGTCCGGTACAGGTGTGGGAGACGAGAATGCCGACGCTGTTCGGTACAAGTTGGCGATTTTTATGTGTTATGAAATTGTTAAACGCGAGTTTCAACTTTAAAGCTGTGCACATTTCTTGATGTTCATTGTCGAAACTAGGGATACTTTAAGAATGGAGTTTAGGCTGATCTGATGTTATAATATCCATTAAGAAAATATGTCTACTGGAAAAATCACCCGCTTTATCATCTACACTTCTCATCAGTTAATTTAGGCTTATTCTGATGAAATAAAGAAAGTAAATGGGAAAAATCAACTTGTATTCGTTTAAGTGTGGCCGCTGTTGAGACCACTATATCGTTGTAAATCCGATGTCCTGAACATGTCGATGTACCGATAAATGAGAAACATTACATTTAATTCACCGCATTTAAAATTCTACAAGTAGGGGAATGCAAAATATATTCACATGAATTTATCACTTTTCCCGGTTTATTACAAATAATATTTGGAAGCGTGTTATCATACAAGTTCTTAACGACCATTCAACTCTGGAAAGGGAAAATATAATTGTTACAAACAAAAAATTATCCTTAAAAGCATAAAACGTCCAAACAAAATAAATCCTTATCGTTGCGAACCTGTTTACAAATCACGCATAAAACGCGATTAAAACTCGATTAATCTGGATAAAACGCGGAACGGGGGTGGTGTCCAATGAAAACTGACGGCGGACTGGAAAAGTCCATAAAAACGTCCCTCACCACTCAACAGGGCCGATTAACAATTCAGGTGATCACCGAGAGAGAGCGCGCCGTTCGGTTTGTTTTAACGCCAATCAAAATATTTGGCAAACACAAGAGGGCGGTAATGAATTGAATAAGCTTCTCTGCAGCTCGGTTCCGCGGCCTTGGCTGCAACTGGGGTTGTCAGTGTTGCCGAATGAGACGATATTGTTAATAGGGTACTCTATCTTGCACTGCACCTCGAGCAGAACGTTTATCAATATCATTGAAAATCATATATTTATTTCCAGAAAGAATCTCGATAGACCAAAATATGATATAGGGTCCTGATTCAACAATATGGCCAATGTTAAGTGTATTACTAATAAAACTACTACAATCTACTCTGTAGTGTACACTTATTTTCTTAAAATTTCTTGCATTTACTATTATTTATATATTTATTTAAATCCAGACGCCATTCACCAGTGCAAAATCACCAAAAAGAGTTAATAATTAATAATAACAACAATCAAAGCGAATTATTTGCAATTATTGCAAACAATTCGCTTCCATAATAAAACGCGATACGGCAGAACTATGAAGTCCCAAAATATATTAGAATATTCGGATTTAAATAGTTTAACTAACAAAGTAATATTGATGATCCAACAATACATTTTTTTATTAATACTAGTGGCTCATAGGGGCAAAAGCCCCTAGTCATAAAATTAAAATAGCATGAACCATAACGTACTACCATTTCTTCCACAACGAAGGTTTACAGAAAATTTAATTTTAATTTGAGATTTATAGGCCTAATATTTTAACAATGCCGATTTTGAACAGACCATTCACCCCCAAGTACTCTTATCAATCCTGTACTATTATGTCACCCGTTTGTAAATGCTCTATTTTGTCTGTTGTTAAACTCATATCGATCTATGGAAACTCGTATGTTTTAAAAGAAATCGTAGTCCCTTAATTGAGCTGTGACAGCATTTTAATATAACATAGAAAGGCGGCAATGAAAAATAGTGATTTTTTAGCTCCTGTCAGTTTTTTATATTTTATATTTTAGTCACAAAATTTAAACACAGTACCTCAAAGTGCATCTTCACTTGCTGTGAATATTCATCCCTCCTGATCAAAACTCTTAATTTTGTGTAAACAAAGCATTGTGATTTTTTTTTAATCACTACATGGAGAATCTTTAAGGAGAACCTTTCAGAAAATAATCATACTTATATATTTCCCATTTTGTTGTAAAGTTTTTACCTGCTGCATTTTCTTCTAGTATGTAGGACAAACATCTTTAATTTTAACTCGTCTCCTATAATCCTACAATCTATGAAATGACTAAAAGGTTTCTCGGAAAATTCAGCTAACAGAATGCCAAAACTTCACTGACTGATACCCTTTAAGTATCAATTAATGTGTCATCGTCATTCAATATGATCATTTGATACTTTTCGTCCTAAAATAAAACCAAAACAATGTAGGTGTTGTGGAAATAATGTAGGTGTTTCTCAAACAACAATTTATCGCCCATTGCATCTCTATTAACGATCAGAAAGCATTTTATGATTTGCATATATGCTCATTTTTTTTACAATTTAAATTATAGTAACAACAGTAAAATCAGCAGTCAATTTGTAATAGTATGTAAGGTTAACTCTCCTAGTAGAATTTTTAGTAGCTCAAAGCAACAAAACGTCTTATTATAGTATTACCACTCTAGGGTTAATTTTTGTCATTTGGCTATGAATAGTTCTTTACTCAATTCAATTTTATAATCTGTCTCTCGTTTTAAAATAAAATCAAAACACATGTTTCAATGTACACAAAGAAGACATTTTTCGAATCCCCATGCTTAAAGAGGACGTTTTACTATATTTCTCATTTCCTTGTAACTTTATGGATACGCTTTATGGGACCGAAACCTTTTATTTGAGACTCCTACCATCTTCCTGTGATTTGTAAAACGCTCACAATTTTGCCCAAGAAATTTTGCTTACAGAATTATTATATAGATTGCTTCTCTTGGTTTGAATTATTTTATTATCTTTACTCAATGTTATCATCTGTGTCTCATTTTGAAATTAAACCATAACACATGTTTTAATGTACACAAAGCAGACGTTTTTTAAATCCCCATGCTATTCTTATGGAGGACGTTTTACGTGATTTCTCATTTCCTGTTAACATTATGGACACGCCGATAGTTTTCCCTCGTGCATGGGACCGAGACCTTTAATTTGAGACCCCTCCCATCTTTCTGCGATCTGTATGACGCTCACAATTTTGCTCAAGAAATTCGGCTTACAGAATTATATATATAGATTGGACAAATATATTGAAGTGAAGCGAATGGATAGTTTTAACACTAGTACATGACAAGCTTTGCGCAAGTCAATAGAACGCTTGAAGCCAATAGGAAACTTTCTTAATTTTGTCCAACAGATAAAGCAACGATTTCATAGTTACCATGGCAAACTTTATACCTACGTTTTAATACTAAATCATGAACCAAATTGAGTGTTTCCCCTATTGTCGCCCTCCAAGGCTCGGCCACGGAGGACCGGCAGCGTCTGGGCCGGCACCTTAAGGTGTGGCTACACATAGCAGGAAAGGACACGGAAAGGACACGGAAAGGACACGGACAGGACAGTTTCTGATGAATGCTCCCTGTGTTATCAAATGGGAGCGGCTACACATAGCAGGAAAGGACACGGACAGGACATTTGTCGTGTCGGATGGATCGCCAAACGAGCATTCATCCGCCACTGTCTTGTCCTGTCCGTGTCCCGTCCTGGTATGTGTAGCCACCCCTTCCGACACTATCAGAAAATGATAACGGTAGCTCAGTGTAGTGAGTGTGGCGGCCGGCGGGATGAGCCGTGTCGGACGGCTGCGCGCGCAACCTTCCGACGTCTGACGGCTGCGCGCGCAGCCTTCCGACTCAGAAATGTCCTGTCCGTGTCCCGATATGTGTAGCCACCCCATCAGAATTTTGTCCGTGTCCTTTCCGTTTCCTTTCCGTATCCTTTCCTGCTATGTGTAGCCGTACCTTTATTCGGCCGGTGGGAGCATTGAACGCGGTCCTCTATAATAGTGGCTCGGCCGCGCGGCGACCACGACTCGCTATTATTTTAACATAATAGGCAACGCCAAGGTTAACCGGTTACCCCCTTCTCTCCTCTCCTCTCCCATCATCGTCTCTCCTTCTCTCTCGCACTTTCCATCTCTTTTTACATAACTTGCAGTACACTCGGTGCCAGCACCGGCCGGTCCGTGCCGGATGTCCGAGCAAAGACCCCGGTGAATAAATTAAACATCTGGCTTTAAAGCCGGTGACGGCGAATATGGGTCATGTATGGATCTTGAAAACTAGGGAGTTTTTCATAATTATTGAAGAATAAAAAGACAACTTAGGCTATTTGTTTCTTAATTTAACTCTTATGCGAACCTGATTTTTCATGTGGACTACGTTTCATTTATTACATAGTATTCGTGGTCGTATTTACTCTTAAATAAACTGGAACAACAATTCATACACCATTTGCACTACACCCACGATGAGTATTTAATAGGTTTTTTGATACAGGATGGTGATATTTACTTAGAACTTTTTAATATTCAAATTGATCATCGAAAATGCGCGCTCTCTCTCAGTGAAGCATTTTAATGCCATTGAAGGATATCAAACACAATGTCAAATTTGATACTATACGTGGAAGGGATGACATTAGACGACAAAGACTGTAGTGTATCAACCAAACTTGATCTCGTGACTGAAATTAATCCCGAAACGCAATGAGACTGATACCGCCGAAACACAAATTGAGTGGGAGGGTCGGGTGTTGATGTATTCGCGCGAAACATAAACACTAAAAGGCTCCGAGAGAGGCGGCAAAGGGCGTTGCAAGTTAAATATTCATTAAGAACCCCTTACTTATCCTCATCTACATGTCCTGAGGTAACACGCAGGCCGGAGATC
Source organism: Neoaliturus tenellus (assembly GCA_030545055.2). Taxonomy (NCBI): domain Eukaryota; kingdom Metazoa; phylum Arthropoda; class Insecta; order Hemiptera; family Cicadellidae; genus Neoaliturus; species Neoaliturus tenellus. The sequence goes on from CM061531.1 coordinate 290,504,234, forward strand.
CTCCCGGATTTACTGGGGGCTTTTGGAGTGTTCTTGAATAAAAATACTAATATGTCTAGGGATCGACATTTTCTTAACACTTCATTCCGCACAAGTAATTTGCGTTCATTCCAGTAAATATCTGTGTTTCTTTATCTTTATTACAAAATGTAAATATTGAGTCAATTTATAAGTAATGGATAAGTTAATAAAGTTGTAGGTAAACAGTTGCCAAGGTGGCTTATCGGTTATTTGATAAGGAATCAACATTCTCTCAACAGTTATCGGGGCAGTGAAAGCAGTTATTCACGTGGAGGCGGAGACGGTAGGTATAGTAAGCGATGACTCACCATGTCAATGTTGTCCTGAGCGGTGTCCTGGGGACCCACGACGACCAGTTGAAGGTCCTGGCAACGCTTGTCCTGGCTCTCGCTGTCCTGGGGGTACAGATATCCGGCGGCGGTCCTGTTCAGCAGACCATTCTGGAAGATGAGCACGCCGTTGTGAGTCTGGGGAGGAACGCTGCCCTGGGGCTGGTCTCGGTTGACGATGGAGATGCTGGTGAGGCCGGGGTGGACGTAGGGTGCGGGATGGTACAGGGGCGAAGTCCTGACCAGCTGAAGACTACAGGCGCAGCACTGGGAGCAGCAGCAGTAGGAGCAGTTGGCGGCGGCGGGCACGCTAGCGGCCGCGGGGGTCGTCAAGAAGTTGGAAGGGCTGGGGGGTAAGTTGTAATAGGATGAGGGGGAGGGGAAAGAGAAAGAGTGGTAGAACGTGATGATGAAGATTGAAAATTCACGGTGGCTCTGTCACTCGAGTACACTAGAGGGAATATCGCACGCGACCGTCCAACTATCGCTAGGTTAGTAGAAAAGGTGTAGAAGAATAGATATAGATATAAAAGTTCGAAGGCAGAAAGAGTCAAGTCTTGAAGTTTGAACGATTGTCGAAGACGATTGTATAAAGATCGAGAATAGACGTTAGAAAATAGATGAGTTTTTAGTACAGCTAAGAAGAGGCATTGACTGATTGTCAGTGATAGATTAGAGACTAAGAGTTAATCGATATCTGCTTAGAAGTTAGAGTTATTTTCAACTTATTCGAATGTACGATAAATTGTACTGTACAAGATATATCATAGACTTACGAATGTTCGGAAGCTATCACCTAATATAATATTGCACTAATTACTTAAGCTATTCACAACGATCACAGATAACACTGATCTTTACCGAGTTCTTACTCGATTCGAACCGGTATCACAAACTACGAGTATCACAAATCGCACAGTATCACGAGTTCCTATTACCCTGTGGAGGCGGCGGATAGTATCAAAAGTAGAAAAGAGAAGAAGACACGCAGACGGAACACTTTAGAGTAGAAGAGCGGAGGAAGTCATAGTAGAAAGGAGAAGAGGAATCGAAAGGGGTGCTCTCCCCGATCCGAAACAGAAGACCCTGATGTGACACCCTTCGAGGGGTTGTAATGTGGACTCCGACACAAGAAACAACTGTCCAGGTGACCGTCCGGAACTTGAGTGCGAGCTCTGCGGCGGTCCCAGGTGGTTATATAAACTGGGGCCGCACTGAGCGAGGATTGGCCGAGCGCGCGCACGCGCACCGACGCGCAGCGGCGCCCAGGTACGGGGGGAGGGGGCACCTGTAACTCACACACGCACACACACCCCCTCTCCCCGCCACCCCCCTCACCACCACACCGGTGAAGCTTATTTATTGATCATTATTGTTCCCATTTTATAACCGTTTAGTCATTTCAATTTGCGGCCTTTTTGTTATCTCTCACATGTGTGCGGAAACGATTAATTGTACAAATGAAGCGAAAGAAAAATTAAGGATGGGAAAGATGAAACATTATTACAATATTATTACTGTAGCTAAGATATTAGAGGAAGAAAGCTAAGATCTTAGAGAAAATACTATCGCAATTTAGAGTTAATGGTTTTCGAAAGGTTTCTAACATTTAAGTCACATCAGGGAGGTCTTTTTAATTTTTAACACATTTCTAATAGTTATGAAAATGTATTGAATTTGCAAAAAATATGTAGAAATTTAATTTTGAGAAATTAAATCTTGGACAGATAAAATAAAAACAAATTTTAAAATTTAATTATTATAAGTGAAATCAACTTTTGAACAAAAGTTTATTGCAAAACAAAGATTCCTATTGCTTTAGTTTAGCGAGTGAGAGTTGGAGCTAAAAAGAAGTTTTTGCACGTGCAGTACATTAATACGCTAAGCGCTAGACGCTATTAAAATAATGGCGGATTAAGATATAAATAAAAAGAGTCTACCGTAAAATTTACCGTATGCTGCGAAAAATCTCTATTGCAGAAATAATATTATAAACTTATTAGATTATTAAAGTTAAGGTTTGATGCTGAGAAAAGTTAGTGCCTTTTAAAGGTTTGATTCCGGACAAAGTTGCTATTTGTCATTGGATTATTTATTACAGATGCTATACTAAAGGTCGACATTAGATTGTAACTATAGACCGGGTTTTGGACTGTTCCCCTTCAAAAAGTTGAATAATGCCACTGGCGTAGAAACACACAAAGTAAATCAAAATTAAAGACGTACAGTACAATGCTTTAAAACTAAGCGATACCCTAACACAAACACTAAGTAATAAATAACAGCATGATAAAGATGCAGTATAAAGAGAACTAGAGATCGCCTCCTGATCGAAATTCGATCAAAATTTCAGTTGATCTGGACCCATGAAGTTTTAAAACGTTTTATAACTAAAACATCTGTTCTTCCTGCTTCTCTAATAGTTGTCTTTACAACACCTGTGTAATGATTCAATTAATTCTCCTTCCCCCATAAGATTAACATTGGAACTTTGAAAGCCTGTGGGGCGAAGCCCTGGAGTCCGATGTGAATTAGAATGTGATTCTGCTCATCTTCAGGACTATACCTTTCTAATAACGGTATGCGCGGGTTTCTTCTACGATGCTCACAAGCTGAGAAAAAAGGAGGAAACGAAACATGCTTGCCTATTAATATATAGATTTACATTACCATCATTAAACTCATTGACACTATGTTACTGAACATGTTTATTACATGTGTGCTCGTAATAATTAACTCCCGAAAAAACTTAACAAATATTATATTTCTAAATAAACGTATTACATGGTTTCACAGGTCCTCAATTCGGTGTATGTTGTATGAATATTTGCGATGTATCAATAGCCTATAATGTAAGACTTGGAGAATAACATCTTCAGATGTCATAAATGTATAATTTAAGGTATCAAATCAAGAAAACCAATTTATTCTTATTGATTTTTTATTGGTTGGTTAAAATTGTTAAGGTAACTTAATCGTGTTCTATTTTATGGCTTTCCCAGAATACATTTCTGAATCAACCTCACTATATTTTTGTAGCACTAAATCTACGTTCGAAAGTGCGTTTTACGGCACAAAACTTTACGCGTAGGCCCAAAACCTTAGGCAAGTTATTGATTGATCTTTCAAATTAAAAATATTCATATAACTTTCTTTAAATTAAATATTTTTGTGTGCAACAAAAATATGTCCTTCATTTTTTATACAGTAATTTCATTGAAAATCAGGTAAATAGTACTATGAAAGTAATGTGCAAAACCACACACTGTGGTAATGCCTATTCCGCTTGGGCTGAATTGGTGGGATTTTTCGTTTCGATTTATCGTACAATATTTATATTAAATGATATACAAAAATAATTCTATTGCATTTTAAAATAAATTTCTTCACAATAAAAGTACCCAAGCTGGACCTTGATTTTTGTAATGGCTCACGAGCGTGTTTTCCGTTACACTATACACTAGCTTGTGCTCTTACAAGGACTGTACAATAAGAATCCACAGTAATATACAATACTACCATAAACCATATAAAATTACACTAATTAACCTAATAAAACCTCGTTTTTCGTCAAACAATACACATGTAAACACTACATGGATAGTAATCCTATAAACATGACATAGGCCATCAAGTCCTATAGAAATGTCAACCATAGTGATATATCTCACCCGGGCCAATGAATGACCATGCGAATTTGAGTCATAACACGGAATGTATAGTTCTTGCTCTAAAAAGACGTTTTGTATCGTAAACATTATAGCTAAAAGAGATTTTTTTGTGTTTGTATTTATATTTATAGAGGTATGAGTCACAATGAAACATATTATTTTTCATGAGAAGCTTTAACTTATTTTTTAATTATAAAAATGTTTAAAAGCACTCGTTAAGTACCTGAGATGAATTGAATTAAAATCAACAATAATCCAAATTTAAAAACCTGTAAAAGATCATATATTTTAATTCAAACTAAAAATACAGAGCAACCATTTTCAAATCCGTCAGTTTGTATTTTAAAATCAACATGAAAAACTACTTAACCTTCTTCTTGATAAGGAAAGTATACAGCAGTACGATTATAATAAATTTTTTCCGAATAATGCATTTTGTGCTTTTTATTTATACAGCTTAGAGTTAAGTGAAGGTACTGGAGTAGAGGAGTGGTGGGGAGAAGCTTAAGCATCACATTAGGAGAAAAATACTTCATTTACGTAGGAGGAAAAATTAAAATAGTTTCATTAATGTACAAAGCAGTATAACATGGCACTCGGAATCAACCTAGCATTTCGCGGCAAGGACATTGCTGATGTGCTCATCTTTTCAACCCCCTCCCCCACCCACCCCCTACCCTTGGTTTGGACCGTCTCTCCATCTTCTGACGCGCGCTGGTCTTTTGTTTACACTTCATTATATCCCTTCTTAGCCAGATTTCATTACTTCTATACAGTTTGTGTACATTCATTTCCCGGCTGGACCTGACGCATTAATATTTCCTCTCATTTCCTTCCCCTTCCGCTTCACATTTCATCTGCGACCTACTCGCTTGGATGCGGGAGTCTGTTGGCTGAAAAACTCAACTAACCTAGATTTTAAATTCGTTGTGTCTTTCATTTATTTCAAAAGCATAACTAGTTTTATAGAGTTGTATTCTTTCGGTGACATATCTTTGAGAAACATTATTAATAAGTGAATAGGACGTTTGGGTTCTTCTGTAAAGGCTTATAAACTTAAAATTCAACAACATTTATGCACTTAATGTTCAATATTGCTGCATAGAATTTAATCAACTTTGTTGCACTAAGTAGCCTAACTAAAGTAAATAACCTTGTCCCTCGTTGCCAATATAATTTTCTTTTGAATATTCATAAGTATTCATATAATATTAATAATTAATATAATATTAATATAAATATTAAGATAAAACAGTGTAGGGAGTGGCATTAATTTAATCCCACTTCCCACACTATTTTATCATAATATTATATGAATACTTATGAATATACAAAAGAAAACTATATTTACAATGAAAGACGAAGTTATTTACTTTAGTTACTTAGTGCAACAAAGTTCATTAAATTCTATCAGCAATACTAAACATAATATGACGATCAGCATTTTAGGTATGAATTTTCTTTACTAAAAAATAAGAATTGGTCATTTAAAAAATATTCCAAAAATAGTAATAAACTGCAATTATTTATGTTGAGGGGTTTGAAGTAATAGTTGTAGTAGGCCAACTACTTATTTTACTAAATTGTAGTAAATAGTTGATACTGTAGTAGCAAAAAAGTTCATGACAATAAATAATTCTGTCATTTTAACTACTCGTACTTAAATGTCGCATTTGATGCAGCAACGTGGGTTTAAAAATACAGATTCATGTTCACAGAAACTATTAAAATTATAAAACCAAAATACATTTATCTCATAATAATCAAATATTTTATGCAAATTCTTGTCCAATCTTATTTGAACTCTTTATGTGGACAATCCACAATTTCAAGAGTGGCCATTTGTTATAAGGACATAATTTAATAGCAAAAGAAAAAAATAGGCTAGTATGACTTTATATAAGGGGTCAGCATTTAAAGCTAAACTATGTATGTAAATATTTTCCTATTGTGTTTTACAACAAATTTTTCTAAAACTCTAATAGACACTGACATTTAAAAATTACTTTGTATGCAAGAAGTAAACCAAATTATCTCGAAAGTTTACTGTGAATTTAATTAAAATTTTAAAGTTGTTCCACAGTAACTTGTACTATTGAGTCACCTACATATAGCTAAGAACCATTCTGCGAGAGAAAAAAAAGAAATAATTTGTAAATTAACTATTTTTTATCCAACTCCGAGTTACGAGGACAGCAGAGAGAACAGTAGCGGTGCGGATGCGGGTAAGGCAGTATAATAGTTCTGAGCTGGACGGACAGTCAGCGCTGCCATCCTTGTTGGGAGGCTGCTGTTGTGGTTTCCAAATAAATACAATTTATCCTAAAAACAATAACTACAAGTGCATATGAACTATATGAACGATTCATCAAATACACATATAAATAATGGGTAAACGGATAATGTACGTTTAACAATGATTGTATTAGTTACGGACCTACGATAGTATTGTACGATAATGTTACCAGCATATTATCGAAATTCATGGCTAAATAATGTAAACTAATTAGGTACAAATATTTTATCAGAATAATGGGAATGAAATACAAGAGATATCTTTTACGGGCTCTTCGCCTTGAGCGCTTTACATTTACCAGAATGTATAAGAAAAGGGTTTGTTTTGTTAAAGAAACTTTATCACAAAGTCACAATAGCAACTGAACATGATAATTATTGTCTTTTTCAATTATTATTTGGGATTTCATTGTTCTATTTACCTGAAACTTCGGGAATGTACAACTCGACCTTTTACTTTCTTATTATGACTTTGTGCGAAGCGAATATCGTTACAGCTTTGATAATAAAAATATATACAAAAGGAATATTTATTTCACTAGGTGTAGTTGAATAATAGAGGTTGAATAATAAATTTTATCACCTCATAAGCCATAGTTTTCACATGAGTTCCCTCGCTCTTAATGTTGTCCAGGACGAATTCCCCCGAAACAATAATTAATTTCTCTGACATCCTCAGGCCGAATAAACTCGACTTTAATAAAAATACATTAAACTTTCAAAATAAAAGATCATCGATGGCAATGACAGTAATTACGATAACAAACTTTTTCGATACTGCATCTATGGATTTTTATTTTGAAATAATTTAAGTCTAGCAAAAATCTGTAATTGAAAGAAATTTATAATATCTTAGATTTTATACAGTATTACAATTCTCTATTAATAATTTTTACAAATAACTTGATACATTTATTATACATTATTTAATATGCATGCCTTTTTACTTGTAAACTAAAGGGTAACCACCATCTTAGATAATTTATTTTAATTTATTTAAGATAATTTGTTATTAAAATTTTAAAAGACATTAAAAAAGAATGATAAGTTATATTTTAAATAAATTTATTAAGTCCATTACAACTGCTTACAAAACGCGTCATAAAAATAATTTATATAAAATTCCAATAATCGTTGTAAAACTTGAAAGTTTATGAACATTAGTTTAAATACATTTAAGCAAAAAAAATTAAATCCTAATTTTTTGTTATTTCTTTTACGGGGAAGCACCTTAAAAATTATAAATATGTGAAAGGACAAAAAGTCTATACAAAATATCACAACCAAAGCACAATCAATTTAAAATAAATTTCATTTTTTCAAATTATAGCATTCTCATAAAAGGATTTGCGATTCGAAAATTCTAAAAGGAATAATACATTAAATGGACTATGAAAAACAACCGAGTCGAAATTGTAATAACCAAAATCTTTATTAACAAAAAGACAAGCGAAATTAGTGGAGCAGCACGACGGGGCCAATATTTGAGGAGACGACATTAAAGGATCGGAACCGCGGCGAGTCTGGTTTAAAATAAGAGTTCAAATATTTACGTTGGAATTCCACTCCAAACATGAGCGCAAGTCGAAGTTATTGTCGGTGTTTGCTGAGTCGGCCGCAGCGCTGCGCTGCTGTGTGTTCTGGCTTTCATTAATATCTGCCTTGTTGATTAGGCTTCTGTCAATGGCGACGTGCGAAGAGCATGGACCATGATGCAGGTCCGTGTTGATATTATATTTATTTACCTTTATAGGGGCCAAGAGTGCAATTCGAAAATAGAGTTTTTAACTAAAAATTGATTCTTATTGCAAATCAAGATTCTTATATTTTTATAATGACCGCCAAATAGCTAAACAAAGCATGTTTCACTGTGTTTTTATTATTTCCTCATTAGGGTGTTATTTTTTTCCTCTACATCAAAATCTTTTCAGTCCTACAAATTTTAAAGTATAAATTTGCTATTTTTCAAGATTACAACTCTGTAAATTCCGCAAATAAAATTTGTAAATAAAAAAAGGATAGGGGGGAAACACAAATGTTATACAACAAAAACAAGACGGTAAAACATGTCTTCTTCCGCTCATTGGATCTGTAGTAAATATAAAAAACCCAATGACTATATTCTGTTACTTTCACGCACTATCATGTAGGTTATAAAGTGCAATGTAATCTGAGATACTGTATCGTTTAAGCCACTTACCGACCTTCTTTGAAGGAATAAAGATTGGTGCATGCATACCTGAAAAAAATAAAACCATTATTAAAACAAATAACCAAATTAGGGACAACACGAGGTTTATTATGGTGTAAAATAGAGTATATAAAAAGATTTTTTCGAATTCTGACTTTTCATTTACGGGCTGAGATGCATCCAAGTTAAAACTGCTGGCCTAACAAGTGAAAGCAAGTGAATTTAAAAATTGGTCGTGACTGGCGACAAAATTTAAATACTGTACAGCCAAAACACGAAATAGAACTCGCTCTGTATCTCACCACGTGCATCCAAACATACTCGAAAATCGAATCCGCTCCTGATCCAATTTTACCTGTACTTCAATTTATTTTCCTATTCAGTGAACACCTAAGATAAATGTACGCCGCTGTACAAAGCCCGGCACTATAACGTGTCACAGTGTACACTATCTCGATATTTATAAGATCCGATATTACAAGATAGTATTTCTCGTGTGGCGTCGCAGATATTGCGAGAGAGTATAGTGGCTGGTGAGGGGAGAGGGGGGCGCCATTCACTCGGGCTTTGACATTATATTAATCTAAGCTTCATCTCTGCTATCCCTGCAATCTTTTTGCCGCCAAATCGCATTAGGCCCTCAACTCGATTACCAGTTACCTGCGATATAGCGCTACGCGCCGCGCCGCGCCGCGCAGTTATTTAACAGAACCTATGTAGAATCTCGTCAACGTGACTTCAAATCCTCTCTCATTTGAATGGGGTGCGTTTGTTTAACAGCGTTTTAAGCGAAGAGAGGGAGTATACTAGAAAAATCGTAACACGAAATAAATTATATTGTTCTTTGATTTTAATACAGGCTACTTAAAAAAAACTTGCTTTGAACACAACTGGATAATTTTTAATAAGTGAGACAACTCGCAATTAACATTGTGAATTGCTCGCCGATAAAATTCTGGGAATAAAACGGGAAATTAATTATGTCAATGAACCAATTACAATAACTAACACCGGGTAAAGATGTCGCAAAAATATATACATTCGCAATTTCTATGTTTGTGATCAATATTTTATTTTAAGGAACATAGAAAGATTACAAAGAACAGTAATGATTTGTCGTCAAAAGGTGTTTATTTGGAATAGGTCGAACACACTATCTTGAAATAAGATTTTCTTTGAGTTATTATACTAACGTATAACAACAATGATCTGAGTTGAAGGGAGTAAAGTTTGGTGAAATGGTGATGCCCCCTTTCCCAATCAGCCAATATTTACGATTGCAAAATGAAGGTGCTATTACATGTAAATTGGCAGAGTCATTTGGTAGTTGATTTGTTGTATAAAAATTATAAAGATGGCATTTAATAAAGTAGGTGGGGGTAATTCAAATTATTTAGTACCACATTTAGTATACTGTATTTGTCTGGTTGTGTTCCCACCATCCTACAAGCTCTAATTTCGCCCATGATGACGACCCTGCAAAGGGATAGTAAAGAACAATCCCTTTCAACCACCAAGTCCATACCCTTATGTAAACTAAATGTTTCACCGATAAAGAGGCTTGTTGGGAAATACATATACTATTAAGTGGTGTAAGGATTAATAGTGTTAGATTTAAATAGTGTATGGGGTGTTGTCTTCTCTGTGTTGGCAATTACTGTCATGCACATTGAGCAACAGGATGAATTATTTTTATTCAGAATAAAATCGGATAAAGTAAGCTCAGCGCATTTCCTACCACCAGTTGCAAAATGAATCCTTTGCGCTGCCGTAGCGATCCACAGACGGAAGGTCAGCCAGGAACGAAGTTGCGCGGAAGAATGCGCGCGTTAGCGTCTAGAAAGCGCAGATTATGACAGTTCTGGGAAGCCGTAGCGGACCGGTGACTGTCATACATGGAACCGCGAGGAGTGGTCATACACATACACACACACGTAACGACGTACACACACAAACACACACGCGGGCTTGGCCTTTACGGAGATGGTCTTGACAATTGAACCCCGTCAACGTTCACTAGTTCTGATGTGATTTTATCTAAAAGGTAACTTTGCTCGCCGATACAGTTACCTGTGAGACAGATTTCGCCCTCGCAAAGGTAACTCATCTACGTGGTAACTGATCATCTAAAAAAAACTTAATGTAAACAATTAAAATGTTAAAATGTTACCGTGGTTAAGGGTTACCGAATAGAACAGTTACCAGCTAGAAACCCTCCCGTTCGGATTTTGATACTTTTGCTATTAAAGTGTGAAATATAGTAGTTTGGCGAATTAAAAATTTATGTAATTTGTTTCATTAATATCTATACTTATTTAATACGCTAAGGGTTTTTTTGTCGTGAGAACTCCTCCTACAATTTTCAACCGATTTTTAAGTTTTTAGTGTCGTTGGATAGGGCTTGGTCTGTAGTTGTTTCCGCCAAAAACTGATGAGAATCGGACTGAAAATAAAGGCGCTATCCACCATTGAAATCTCTAAATTCCCCATTTAAATAACATTGGGATTGAATAAAGCATTTTAAACATCTGTTAATAATCAGCTGTAAATACGTATAGTTTTGATGATTAAAGATATCCACAATATTGGATTAGTCGGATGTCATTGATTTAAATCTAAAAGTAACATTTGTTTTGTATTAAAATAAATTGCTCGATTTCGAGCAACACGTATACTAGTTATAAAATAATTAAGTAAGCAGTTGATTTATCGTTTTACCGCAAGCCTTGATTTAAAACATGATGAATGGCAAATCCAAACAATTATTGGTTGTTAAAAAATAATTTTAAAATATTAAATTGCAATAAAAATAAATAAAATACCACTTAAAAATCTAGATTTTTGTGTACAGTACTTCAACCGCAACAAAACGTTCTTATTTCTACTCTTTACTCAGTTAAGAAAATTACGAAGTCTGTAGAAAAATTCTCTTCGCGAATCAGTGTCTGACAATCGTTTGAAAGTAAGCTTTTCAATAATAAACTTTAAAATGCAAATTTCAGAAGCCATTAAATTTATTGTGTGTGTTTCATGTTTTTAGATACTAATAAAATAGGAACTTCAAACTGTTAAACGTTTCTAGGTTGAAGCACAAACGCCTCAATCTGCGCGTCGGATCCCCACCACTGAAGCTCCGCATTGCTCGTGAAGCTGCGCACTGCCTGCTCGAGTCACGACCGCGCAGTCGCCGTCATGGCCGGGTACAGTCAAGCGCGGCGCATGCGCATCACAACCTTCCACCACCACGGCCAGCGCTGCGGCCCACCTAGTTGTGGAACAACGGAAAATGAGAGTGGATCTAATGATTAAAATTCTGTGTTTCCTTTACACAGTATCTGATAGAGTAGTGGTGTTGTCAATTGATTGTGGAGTGGGCCAGCAAAGGGACATACCTTAGTTTTTATTATGAATATTATTTCTATAACTCTAGCACTAACTTTGAGCACAACATCACTTTCATTATTACTAACTGATATAGTATTCTAGATTGGTTGAAAAATTGCTTACGGAATGCACAAAAGAATCATCAGATTGTTTCACTCTTTAAAATAAAATAAAATAAAAAAAACAGGACAAAAATAAAAATTACATAGGCCTATAAATTTTTGTTTGGTTGTAATTTAAGTGAAAACGAAAAATTTGATTTTTGCATCTAGTCATTCAAATTAAATTGCCCCACACTGCAGCGAGCCAGTATTCAGTTACGGTTTCGACAGCCACTATGCGACGTGTCTTCCCATCTCATCCGTTCCCATTCTCCTCCGAACCCAAATCGGTGCCATCTCATCCGAATTCCTGAGTGACCCTTATAATCCTCCGGCGGTGAACCGCGACTGCGAACCGCGGCGAAGCAACCCCGCCGCTCATATCACCCTTCTCTCCTCCCCGCCACCAGCACTATCCAACCACCGCACTCTCACTCACAGCCACGAATGACTATTAATTTCCTTAGCTTAAACTGTTTGTTCGTCAAAGTATGCGAATCTTCTATGAATGTATAACTAAAAAATTGAACCCAATATATCAATGACATTTTTTAAAGATTTATGTGTCATATTGTGTAACAGATTATTGTTGAATTGCCGAATTTCTATAATTCGAAATCTTCCTTTAGATTACATACGCACACCCATGAAATTTCAGTCAATACGCCTCTAACAGAAGAATTGTGTTTTATCGTAATGTAACCTTAAACTTAGAGCAATCCGATAGTGTGCCGATAAATATAGTCCAGGCTCTGAACAGGTTGAGCATGCATAAAAGTCTAACTAAATTTGACTTTTGATTATTGTTGGGAACATTTAGTAGATGTAAAAAATCGATGTTGCCACATTTCCAGAGTGGGCACAACACGGGGGACGGCCCCTAGAGGAAGTCGTAGAGGAAACTGAATTGGCCTATGTCATGTTGTATATCATTTTAAAGGTCTTTGAATGTAGATTAAAATGCCACAAACCCGATCTCTAAAGGTAGAATATAACGCGAGTTATTGCGTTTTGAAATTTCGGTAAAATCCTTTCATGCAAAATTTGACTGGCTACCATTTCTGCCTCCAACGTTCATTTGAGGTCGAGTTGGCGACATTATTTTCAAATCTATTTAAATTATGTCTATCTCCTCTTTATAAATATCCTGAAAATTAAGTTAAATGTTTTATTTTAAGTCTTCATTTGCCGTCTTCAATTGCTGTCCGAAATATTATAATTACATAATGATTTTCAGTCCTATTTGGGACAACACACGAAATTTTTTGTGAAATATTTAACGTAAGATTTAAGATCATGTTTAACAGAAAGCAATATCGCAAAGCCGACCATAAATGAACGATCGAGTTAGAAATGGCAGGCAGTCAAACTTTGCATAAAAAGCATTTTGCCGAAATTTCAAAACGCAATAACTCGAGTTATAATAGACCTTTAGAGATCGGATTTGTGGCATTCGAATCTACATTCAAAGACCTTTAAAATGATATACAACATGACATAGGCCAACACAGTTTCCTCTACGACTTCCTCTAGGGGGCGTCCCCCGTGTTGTGCCCACTCTGGAAATGTGGCAACATCGATTTTTTACATCTACTACATGTTTCCAACAATAATCAAAAGTCAAATTTCGTTAGACTTTTATGCATGCTCAACCTGTTCAGAGCCTGGACTAATAGGCCTAGAGCAACTTACACGAATTTATGTAATTGTAAAGTAACACACTGATTAACAAATATGAATTTCAATGGTTTGGCAAAAAGGAAGTTGAATTAACTTACCCCATTTCGTAGGTTCCTTCTTTTCACAATTACGTTTCCATTCGTATCCACTAGATTATTGTTGCAGCGCATATTTACCACTTAGAATTCTTTTAGGCTAATTAATTTTGTTTTCTAAAAGCTGTCCTTAATTTTATAGTGGGGGTTTACTGTATCACCCGTTAATCTGAATACCGAAATATGAATTCTATTCTTCTGTTAGAGGCGTATTGACTGAAATTTCATGGGTGTGCGAATGTAATCCAAAGGAAGATTTCGAATTATAGAAATTCGGCAAATCAACTGTATAATCTGTTACATAATATGACACATAAAGCTTTAAAAAATGTCATTGATATATTGGGTTTGATTCGCAGTCGCGGTTTGCCGCCGGAGGATTATAAGGGTCACTCAGGAATTCGGATGAGATGGCACCAATTTGGGTTCGGAGGAGAATGGGAACGGATGAGATGGGAGGTAACCCTATGCGATGCGTGGTCTCGGTTCGTTCATTGTTGTTGATAATGAAAGGATATAAAGCGTTGAAAACTTGAATATCGCATTGGCATAAGCCATGCATCTAAAGGAGGGCTTATAATACATACGAACTTACTCGGCAAAAATAATTTAACTTCCATCACAACCAAACAAAAACTGTATTGTATGCGAGAATTTGCGTATTTGAAGAAATTTGAGAATTTGCCCCTGAACTGATAAAAGTTACCTTTTGATCCAGTTCGAAGCTAACCATCGAGCTATATTCAATCCGTTGGTATTTCAGCAACTTTTCCGTTGGTAATTGAAAATTGTTTGAATTGGAATTGGTTAATTGGTTTCAGAAACATATAGTAGATCAAAATAGGGCCATTATTTTTAATTCACCTTCATGTACGATGGTTTAACTTCTGAAAAACGCGTTTCATCATTTACAGAGTGCTGGAAGGAAAAGGTAAACCATACGAATGACAATAAAGTGTGTCTACTGCCAAAGAGGAACAAAAATCAGTGACTTTTTGGGACTTTCGGGGGCAATTTTTTTTTTTTTTTTTTTTTAATTACTGTAGTGACTTTTCGGTCCCTAAGATAAAAAATTTGGGGGGAAATTGTTAAGTTGCAAAACTTTTGCTCACATTCGCATTATTTTCTCAACTTACACTAAAAATCTGTGACTTTTCTTGCATTTTAAGGAAAATTAAGTCACTTTTTGGTGACCATTGACTAAATCCGTGACTTTCGGTGACTTTTGGTGACCTCATTGACCAGTAGACACCCTGCAATAGTAACAGCTTGACAAAATAATCTCTGTCTTAAGACTTTGCATGTCACAATACTGTAATGTAAATTGTAATGTAACCTTCCCCAGTACAACCGCATCCAGAGATTGTGGGTGATCGCCACAGCCACGGCGGCGGCGGCCGAGGCATCGACTGGGACCATTACCATGGTCGGGCCGCGGAACTAAACACGCCGCCGGCCGGGCGCATCGAACTCCCCCCCCCACCCATACTGCCTAGTCGTGACTGTGACTAACCCCCCCCCCTCCCACCAACTAGGACAAAACAGAGAACAGACGACACTTGATCTCCGTCAACGGGGTGGACACTAGTTGACGGCGGCCTGCAGTAGCAGAAAATATAGAGCTGCATACAAAATAGTCAAGTTCAGTCTTGAAACAAAATAATTGCGTTTAGGTTAGGGAGATGTTGTTGAAAACATGCAAAAAAGTACTCGCATCGTTATATTTTAACAAAACTAGTGGAATAGAATTGACTTCTCTTCCTTTTCATTGTAAAACAAATAGCAACGGGTAACTTTTCTTTCCTATATAGTCAGTATATAGGCCCTACATATACATTAAATTATTAGTCTAGTATCGGCAAAATGCACTCAAGCTTAGAGCAATTAATTCACAAACGTTTGTATTTCATTACTAGTAACTAGCTTAGTAGCTAATCTACCTACTTAAATTCATTTGTTAATTCCATCAAAATAAGTTCACTGTAAACTACTGTAGAAAGCTGAGAAATCTAAAGAGGGTGCTGTAACTGTATAGGCTAGATCTACTACATCAAAAATACGTAGGAAAAAACTAAATCCAAAAAATAGAATAGGAAAGTAATCTAACTCAAACATGTGTAAGCCTATACAGTACAATGAAGAAAAATACATTGCGAACAAACAATTTTCAATAAATACGAGTAGTAACAATCAAATAAGAAAACAGTAAAATTTAATTGTTTTATTTTGCAACGTGGAACGCGCGTCCGCTTTTATCAGAGTAAAACGTCTCTCAATCTTCTAATGCCACTCGTGTGCCAATTCCACCAAGTCTACTTAGGCCGCTACGTCAACGTCGCTATAAGGTAAATTGTTTTTTTTCCGATTTTTTTTCGCATTCAAAACCGTAACAATTTTTATGAATCGCAAACTTTTTTAGGAGATAAAAATACCCAAAAATTCTGAAGCTCGGTCAACTATTTTCCCCCCATTACCCCCCTATTTATTACCTAAGCTGATTATTTCAACACAACCAAAATAATCTGCATACCAATATTTAAAAATATTTATTTATTTAAAAAAATAAACCATAATGCAGATTATTTTGGTTGTGTTGAAATAATCGGCTTAGGTAGGCTAATACCTAGGGGTAAAAAATTACGGTTAACAGTATGTTGAATCTAAAGAAACCCCTACAGGAGTAAGCTGTACAAATATAAATTTCTCGTTTACGCGAGAGGCCTTTCTCTAGATTAAAAACAACTAAGACGAAAACCCCATAATTTCTTTAACATGCCAACAAATTACAAGAGCTTGAAGTATACAAAAGCTGTGACGTCTTAACTTAATTTGATTGTATTTAAAAAAAAAAAGCAGTAAGCAAACTGATTTAAATGAAAACATTGAAAGTATAGGCCCAACTTTTAATTGATATTTAAAATTTTGAAATAGCAAGATCCACAAAAGAAGCCAACATTTCAATTTGCAAAAAATATTAAAATGAATACAACATGCACATGCTACTATTTCAACAATATTCCACAGTAAAAATAATCAAATATTCATCCAAGTCCGTACTCCTGCGCCTCCAGTTGTGATTGTGGGGAGACGCGCCGGCATTAACATGTCCACGGAAACAATCGCCGCAAATTGCGGGTAATCCAGCCGAAAGCTGATAACGGTCATTAGAGGCAGATTCCTGGGGAGATTTAAATGCCAAGGTCACGGCCGCGGGCGCGCTGCCGCGGCGCTCTATGGTGCCGAGGGAATCTGACAACGCTTCGTGTTCTACGGGACAGGCGACTGGAAAAGAAATCTCAAACGGCAAAATAGCTATTTGAGTAATAAGAGCGTAAAGAGCGTGTAAGAGCGTACGTCATTGCCACACGAGAATTTGTAGATGGCCACACGAAGCGTCAGCTGAGTGCGGCCAAACATTTTGAGAGCGGCAATGACTATTTGCGCTCGTAATGCACAAAAGATTTTTCCAACCACACTAATTGCAACAGATTAAATTAGATTTTGTAAATTAAATCTCATTTAGATTATTTTTTTATTCGTTTCTGTTGGAATACACTGTTAAATATAAAACATAACCTCAAACTAAAAAGGAAGCAATTACTAAACGACAACCATGAACAACAGATGTGATGACATGGTTTGAAATATGAGTATATAGGCTAAGTATATAAATATAAGTATAGAATATGATTAAAAATATTATTTGAATCTCTACGATTGCGAATCAAGTGATAAAAACTAATATTGTTTTAAATTAACATTTTGGTACCCTATAATATCAGAACATACTTGCGTTTTATTCCATAAAGGAATATCGTAAGATTTTATTTTTCGTATTCTCTTTTATCTAAGGAACCTAGGGTCTTAGTTTTTCTATAATTTCATATTGTAGGATATAATTTTTTTATGTATTATTTATTTTGTCTGTAGCGTTGACGAGACACCATATTTACCATATATGTTGTAAATGTTCATGTTGAATAAAAAGATTTGATTGATTAAATATTTCTTTAGCCTAATTCAAAAATTCATCTTGGGCGTTTTAACAAAAATATAACACTAAATAATTCCAAAAATTAGTTTTATAATACGAATTGAACACACCTTTAACGACATTTGAATAAGTTTCTTCAAAAATATTGAAATTTAATATTATTGGAATAACGAGCATCCTGCAATGGGAGGATGCAACGCGCCCACACGGAGGCAGCGAGCGACTCCGTCCTTTTATGAAGGCGTTAAGAAATCTTCATAACTGTCACACAACGCTAACTGGCACAACTTATTTTAGTAACCAATTAGTCAAAATTAACTCAACAAAATAATGATTTAAATACTTTAATTACATTAATGGCTATAAATCACTTTATTAATTGAATACGGTAATTATTCTTTATTAATAAACTTACAATTAATAATAACAAAGTAGTTTGAGATACTGTGAATTGGTTATTTCAAATTCTACTCATTAAATCCTAAGAAATGATTCGCTGAAGGTTGACTTTTTTGACAATTACATTAACATAAACTACGGCCATGTTAAGATTTATTACGTACTCTACGAGTTCTGTAAGGTCATAAATGTTACCAGATACTTAAAATTAGGTGTGTACAAATTGATGCGAAGAGTCTGCACATTACCCGCTACCTTTAATTCCCAAAAGACTTATGTTAAATTTGAAAGTCCTCTATTTCTTTAATATTGGTCTAAAAAGATTCATCTTATTCATTTCATTTTTTATATATACGAAACTGTGAAATAAAATAAGGATTATTGAGCAATTTACGAGACCATTATACTTTTTTGAACCGTGTTGGTACCGTGTGACTTCATATGAACAATTGCTACTATATAAGTGCAACCAAATTACCCTTCAACCGATACATTACTTACTCCAATTAATAACCGTATGTTTACAATAAGTCATCAAGTTTTTAAAGCTTCTTTGCATTGTCCATGACGGATTTAAAAGTAACATAAAACCAGGGTGGTGATTTTACCTCACTGATTAATGCAGCCAAACAATACACCAATTAACAAGCTCGTAGTAAATTAGCTTTGTTTCACAAGATTTCAAAGAATACTGTAGCAGATAACGAGTAATGTACTTGCGCGAGAAGCAAATATCGTGCCTCTGGATATCCATTAAAAAGAGAGCCGCTTTAATAGCACAAAACAGTATTGAGTTGAACTAGAAACACCAAAAAATTAGTCAACCATTGCTGCAACCATTTTCCAACCATGGTAGAATTTTCATCGCCGGTATTTAGGTTATTTTGTCTACTAAACACTCTTTAACAGTTTGTTTGTTCAACAAATGGCAGAAAACTTGAGAAATTGATTTTAAATATAAAAAATATCGATGAATTTATAAAATAGTATAAAATGGATATTCTAGCTCTAATGAATTATTGATCAAGACTAGCCATGATATTGTCGTTGTCAAATAATATTATTCTTATGTGAGTTATGTGAGGATTTTCAGACCAAATTGCTTCGGTTTATGAAGACAACCAACAGCCAAAAAATTCTTGTTTGGTGACTCAACCGCATTATGTATTCAATAAACCTCGTCCCCTCCAGGTCGGGACCATTCCAGTCGGGCACGGTAATGTTAGGTGGATAAGTTGAGATTAGCAGATGATCTCACGCATTCCCGGGGCGCTGGCATTACGTACGCACGCACGACAACGTTCACACACGCACGCACCCGCACAATCACGAGCGCGTGACCTTGGCTCTTGCTGGACCTCGTGCTGGATCACCTTTTGTCTCTGTGTTTTGATTACAGTATTATATAGGTAATGGAGAAGAAGTGTGAACGATTTTTTAGTTATTCTGATTGGGTATGAATATTTAAAATTGTTATCTGACTATAATTTCGAGTTACATCACTAGATCCTATAATACGAGGAATGTCTGTGGCGATTTATTTTACATAAATATCGAAATCTAGCGTGTAGATTATAACTTGGTTAAAAGTAGACCTACACTAAAAGGATGAACACTACCTGCATAAATTATGTCATCAAACAAAACAAGACAAGTTTTTAAAATCATAAAATCATGCTACTAAATTTATTTAACCGAGATTTAGTTTTGCTGCCTGATAAAAATGACCTTGCAACAAGGAAAAGTTAGAGAGCGCGTGTACAGATGAACACACACATACATAGTATTTAACAAGAGCAACTACTGATTCAATGACAACACCTAGGGCCATGGGCCATTGGATATAATGATCTTGCTAAAGAATTACCTGTTCTTGATAGGAATTTAAGCTACACGGAAATCAAGAGAATCCTGCTTGAAAATCGTAGCTGTCTTAACCATTTGGTGACATGTTATATAAAATATTTAACATTTAGCCTAATAAATATATCCCTGTAACAAGGAAAAATTGGAGAGCGCGTGTAGAGGTCAACACATTAATAGCACCTTACAACAACTTATTTAACAAACCCAACAATAAATGCCTTATTAGCAACACTTAGAGCCATTGGCCTTTGCAGTCGATACAATTATCCTTGCTAAAGAATTACCGGTTCTTGGTCGGAATTAAAGCTACACGAGGCATCACACCCTCTCCACACTAACCATTCAGCATGTTCGCGATAAAATATGCTTGCGTAGTCGTCTTCATCATTTGGTGAAATGTGATATTAAATATTCAATATTTAGCGGAGAGGGGTATCGTTAACAATGTATAGTAAACTGGTAAAAACAAAATTGGCAACATTAACACCTCCAATGGTACCACAATGTGACGTAGCCGTCAATAACATCACATTGTGATATCTCACCGTCAACATCAACATAATATTGTGATATAACATGGTGGCTCTGATTGAGAGATATACCGCAGCATCGCTACTGATTGGCGACTACAATATTGTGATACTGATTGTCAATGACGTTGGGGCCATCAATAATGCACAACAGGGTAAAGTGCCGGTCGCCGAGCAACGGAAACACACAAACTCGCCACACCTGGCGGCGCGGCGGCGGCGACGGCGATATCAGTCGGTCCGGGAGGGACAGGGGAGTCATCGTCACCTCTGTGAAAAACTGAAAACATGTCTCCGCATTTCTCTCCTCGGGCGGCGTTTTAGAATACAGTAATTATTGTTATAAACATTTTCTTATTGTGAACTACAGTTAAATCTAGGGCCCTTATACCTGATACGAGTGAAAATACAGTGTATTAGTACAAAAAAGTTAAAGACAAGAAAAATTTAGTTACTTTTGGTCACTAAGGGTTATATTCTCGTATTTTCGAACTTTTAAGGTATGACAGCAGTAATGTAACTATTCAACAAAATGATTAGCAAGTTTCAAGAAAATCGGTTGAAAAACGGCGTCCTAAAAAAAGGGAATGATCATATTTTTTCCTACAGTCGTGTGGTTAACGTAGCCAACTGTGCTATAAGGTGAAAATGCTCTTAAAAAGGGATAATGGTTTAAGGATGAATAGCTTTCGTCTCATAAAGGTTTTCACTACGTCCATCAGGTTTGAATTTTAAGGTTTGGCGACTTTTCTGGTATGTTACTTCGTCTCTGTTGAAAGTAATGCAATGTTACATTTGCCGACATACTGAACTGAGGCGAGCAGCCCATACTGCCCGTTACATGTATTTAGTGCAGGTTCTAGATAAAGACGAGGTCAGATGATGGACAGTTTTGTTTTACCACGAGAAGATTAGTCATGTCCTCTCTACATTTAAGATAAACGGTTCAGTTCAACTTCTAATTCTAGCAACTTGGTGAAGTCGACTCAACTGTACACACTCATGGCCAAGCTATTATTTGTATCCAAAACCTAAAAGAGAATTTGAGGTCAAGTACTACACTGCGAATACTCGGTCTTTACTTTATCGGTACATGTAGCTACCTAATAAAAATGCTTCAATTATCATGTAAACATAATTAAGGGAAAACCGGACAAATTATCCCACAGATTCTTGATAACAATCCTAAACACAATAACCTAATGATGAAAATAAAACGCATAAATTCCTGTTAATATGGTAAATTACCTTATACCAAATATGTAGAAAAAAATTATTTACAGTAGTAACACATCCCTTGGAAACAATAATAAAATAACTGGATTACAACCTTAAAAATAGTATACAAGGTATACAATGCAGTTGTCTGCTTGCAAT
The DNA here is from genome assembly GCA_030545055.2 of Neoaliturus tenellus. Taxonomy (NCBI): domain Eukaryota; kingdom Metazoa; phylum Arthropoda; class Insecta; order Hemiptera; family Cicadellidae; genus Neoaliturus; species Neoaliturus tenellus. The sequence continues at coordinate 290,526,167 of CM061531.1, forward strand.
ATTGAGCGAAGCGACTATTTTTTAAATCAATAATAGCAAATGTTTTATAGGTAATTCAAGTGAGCTCGTTCGCTACGCTCAATCGCCTATTGGGTCGGCTCATTCGCGGCACACACTCGTCGCCAGATTTAGGTTGTTCGCTGCGCTTACTCGCCACAAGTCTGCAATACTCTAATAATTTTTGATTACGCAGGTTTGCTGCGACGGGCTATTATATGTTTACGAGATATTAAATGGTGCGTCGTAAAGATTTGCACCTCCTCTCCGTTAACGTGGTATTTCATTCGTAACGTAAACTAACCACTAAAATAAACAAAACAACAATTTCACATAAAAATACTGTATTCACAAACAGCTGATGGTAAAAGTCTGCAGTTAAATTTGATCCTTATAACAGCTGTATAATCAACACACAGTAAACAAACCAAATTTCTCCTATTAAAATAACAAGGTAACTTTAAAGGGCCGTAGAGCAGAACCCTTTGTCCGATTTGGACCATTTCAGATTTATACCTTCCCATAGATGGTTACTATGACCGAGCAAGATTTCGTGAGGATCACTCCAGCCGTTCAGGAGGAGTACTTGTAAATAAAATGCCAGAGTGTAGTATAGGAGCTTCGCTCAAAAATCTCTCCCATAAGGCTAAAAAAATGTACAAAGGAAACATCAGTTAAACAAACTAAAAACTGAAGAGAAAAACACGCAAGTAGTAATTTAATAGTGCTCAAAACGGCCAGGAATGGACAAAAAAGAATTATTTGGTATGAAATTTGTAGTGGCCCTTCTTTGAACGTTTCTCCTTTTTGTTAGACGAATATTTCACAGCATCAGTTATCAGTTAAACATTTTGATCGCAAATTCAGGCTAAAAATAAATACTTTACGGATTAAAACCTCTCCATGCGAGTAAACAAGAGCACAAAACAAACCACTTGTGGAAAACAAACAACGGAAAGAGACAATAGATGAGGTAAAAGGCAGACCGACATCAAAAGCGTTGAAGAGTTGGTTAATGCGAAAGCAATTATCTGTTTATTAAACATCGTCGACTGATTGAGGCTAGAGCCTTTTCACCGGTAGATCCAAAAGCTCAGATACATTTTTGAAATTCCGATTTCTGAATCCAATTTAGAAGCTCCCATGAAAAACTCTTCGAGTACTATTTGACAAGTTACAACAATAGTACTGCACTTGGAAAACAACAAAACAAACAGAAACAAAACAAAAGTGAACCATCAATTTAATTGGAAAATGGATGTTTTTAGAATTTAATTTCTAAGCACAAGATAAAAACTTGTACTATATAGCAAATTATTTACGCCAATAATAATATTACCTTAGGTACAAAAGAACGATTTGAACAGATTATAATAAGTTGCGACTCACTGAAAAGCGAATATAGTTAGGAAAATTGCTTCAGGAACTAAGTAGGCCTAGTGTTTCGTACGTATATGTAGGAAAATCATTCAACACTTTTGTTGACAAATTGACTATGGCTACCGAAAACAACCTAATAGGGACTGGGCGTTTGAAAAGTGCACCTAATTCAATTCATAGCATTAAGGTAGTTATCACATGTATACTGATTTTGGCTGTGGCAAAAATTGTTCCGAAGCATAAACTTTAGAGAAATACTGCTATGCGACACATAGCCTAAAAATTAAATCATTTAGACATTAAAACACTTGTCAAATCAGGATAACAGTGGGACCGATTTAACATTACATGATGTATATTAAACCTTTATGTTTTTTTAAAGATGCACAATCGCATACACATTCTAAACCGGGCCAAATTACAATTTTGTTAAATGTAAAACAACTAAGAATCAAGATGAGACAAAGACCTAGTTAAAAAAATAACTAATTTTGATTAAAATATCCTTTTGTTACTCACGTTGAGGATCCAAGCTAGGCCTGAACCGCATGGTTGCTCACTAAGGTTCACCACTGCACTAGGATAGGACCTCACAATTAGGACCCTTAGGGCTGCCTCCCCTCTCTGGAGCCCTTCCGTAACGGCCCCGGCGAATGGAATAAAGCCATTTTATTATTCACCCGAATTCTCTTCTACACAATTCCGGGACACTCGTCGAAACCGGAAATAAAAGTCCGACAGAGGGTCTTGTCGAGAAATTCACTTTCACTTTTACAGTTTAGGTTACAATAAAAAGGTAGAATATTTTTTTACCACTGTTATTTGGTCATGAGGGATTTTTATGCAATAATATAGTAACTAAAAGTGTAGCAGTAGTGACAATGAAAAAGTTGTCATTCGAATTTACTGTACAGAAAAAGAATAAATCTATCAAACTACATACAATAGTAAGTTTGTAGAATGTTACATAATTAATGGCTGGTTTAACTTTTACAAAATTTCCTTCTACGAATTCAAGTTAACGTTTGGTGAAATTTATGCTTATATTCGATTTGCAATAAATTTTACTTTTTCCTACTAGTTTCCTCGTTTTTAAGTACACAGATTCCTTTACTACGTACTTTTTTCCAGCAAAAATTAATATCCGCTACCAGATCGCAGCGAGGAGCCTGTTGTTGAGGGTTAGAGTGAGAGGAATATCGTAAATCTGAGGAGGCACGCGACCCTCTGATGGAAGGGGGTGGAAGGGGGAAAGGGGGTTGGGGGAAGCAACAAGTCTCTGTATAACTGGATTCGGACGCGATACAAGGTAGGTGGCGTGCGGCGAACCATTAGGCAACAATGGCTTAACAAACGACGCACTTCTATGCGTCATTGCCGAAATATCGCCACCAAAACCGAACACTTCAGATATTGGGTGATTCAACGTCATAACGGCAAATCTGAGTAACCGAGGGAGTCTTTTAATATGGGAGATGGTCACGGTCAGCTGGGTGGTATTTGTGAAGGTGATTTCACAAATGAAATGAAATTATGAATCATGAATCTACTGTAGTTGGAAATTACTAGTCACAAAGGATATTTTGTATTCAAGGCTAAAAATATAATCTTTTTTTGTGAAGGCCTAGGTTTCAGTGTCGAAAAACTATCATCAGTCCTTAGTGTTTTTGCCGCCTCTCTTGAGCAGACTTTGTCAATTCAATTTGGGAATATGTACGGGTTAAAAACTCACATTTGGTACATTGAATAACACAAATAAAACGTACTTGACATAATACTGATTGGCATCATCATGGTTTAGAATATTACAACCTAACTACATCAAACTTGGTGAACTTGGAGATACTGAAACCTATAGGTCCTAGGTCTCCATAAAAAAGATATATTTTGTATCATAAGTTAAGCATACAATATACAATGTTAAATAATGATCCAGAGGGCTATAAAACCCAATAAACACATGGGATATGTGTTAAATACCCTTTATCTAACCGTAAGAGCTCATTTGCAAAATAATATAGGGTAAAATATGAAAGGCAATAAAACTTTACATTAACATAAATTTAGAAATCTTTTGAATGCATGACTATTTACTCAGACAAAAAAATATTTAAAATTACATAGACCTTAGAGATTTCTAAAACTTTTCTTAGCCCTTCAATGTCATGTCACTTTGATTGCAACGTCTTAGTATCCCAAAATATTTTACAAATCTGATTAAGCTAAAAGATCAAATACACGAGAGAAAACGATCGTTCTGTTAAGATAGCAAGGTAACACTTGGAATACATTAAAATTTCGAACCGATTGTCCATTTGGAGTTCATAAAACCTTAGAAAATAAGTTTAAGCTCCCAAGTGGATGTATACCATGACCATAAGTGCAAGTGGGTTTTAACCTAGTTTGACTGTTGCACAAGCAGTATTATATTTAAATGTTCTGAGTTTAAAATATTGTAAAAATTGATTCCTTCCGTTATTCGTGGAAAATGTTGTAAATGTTACACTTAATAAGTAGGCCTACAAAAATCTTCTTCTTGACGTCTATCAAAGTTTCAGTGGTTATCATTTTTAGAGAACACTACATATTATAATATATATTCCCAATCCATAATTGAAACAAAACTGGTTTTCCTTAAACATTTTTATTCAACATAAAACCTCTGACCACCCAAAAACACATCAAATAACGTACTTGACACGCCTCTTGACATGACTTTTTCATAAATCATTATAACAACACATATAAATCTTTATAAAATGGATTGTGAGAGATCAGATAAAACGAATGACGCACGAATGATATCAACGGCTTATCTGCCGTTGTAGCCACAATATGACTAATTGGAGGGGGAGAGGTGCAAATCCTGAAAATGCGTCATGACTGCCCTGGCCCTCTACTCGACCCTCTACTGCTCCACGTGGTAGCCCATGGTCCCACTGGCCAAGTATTGAACGGCCAGATCGTCTGGCGAGAATGTCAAGTACAAGAGGAATTCGATCTTTGATGAAGACAAATTGATGTGATGAATTCTGTTAATCAAGGGAAAGAAATGCATGGAAAAGGAATGGAAAATGTGAATTGTGTACGATACCGCGGTATGGTTTACAAGGTCGACAAATATGAACTAAGATAATATAAATATGGTACCACATAAACATCTTTCAAAAAAGCAACTACAACTACAAGCGGAGCGTTTAAAAATATATGGGGATTATTTAAGTGAGAAATGTCTACGTGAGAGGTAGTTTTGTATCCTTAGACGTCTAAAATGTATATATTTATCAGATGAAACTTGAAGTGAAAATTAAATTATATATCTGTATGTTCATTAAATTCACGACAGCGATGGATTCATTGTTTTTTATAATTTATCATTCTTTACTTATATTGCTTTCAGTGTTTCGAAATAAGTTTTGGAATGTAACAACACAATGATCTAAAATAAAAAATAAAAGCAATCTATTATGCCTCATATCCCAAAACGAAGAGTAGTTGAAAATAATAAGGGCACTATGGGCAAAGTCCTACAAAATATTTTAAATTGAAATTGTTGCAGGATTATGATTTTAAAAACAACAGGACTAAAATTGAAAAAAAAAATGGCACAAGTATACCAACTAAAAAAAGAATTTTCGAGGTTGATCGTATATCACATCAAAATGTATGAACTCAATATGCATTATTTAATAATGTATTTTTAATTCACAAAATAAGCAACTCTTTACTGCAAGAAAATTATACTTTATAAATGAACTTTATAAATAAACAATAAAACTATATTTTTACAAATGGATAAAACTTAATGGCACAGTATTAAAAAACTAACAACAGCAACATAAAATCTAATATTTAAACAGCTTTTAGGCATGAACATCAGTTTTGAGAAACATCTTATTCTAACTTCCCCGGTAAGGTATAACATTAAAAAATTATTGTTTTTTGTTAAACTCATAAAAAAACAGTAACTTAAAACAACAAGGATTTTTCTATTACCCTGCTTTTCCTCCATCCTGCCGCTTGGTAACAATTGTTTGATACAAATTGTGGTTGGAGCGCTGAAAGGCGCGGTAACTGGGCTCATCGTGGACGATGGTCTCGCAGCGGGCACTGCAGGGGGTCTATAGCATCATCACACCTCCGATTACCCGGGTACTTCCATCTCGTCCGGGAAACGGAGAACGGAGAAGATCCAGGTGGACGCATGAAGACCGAGTTGGAAACTGTTTTTGTTACACAATACATCATGTCGATGTACTACGGTAGTGAATTTCTTCGACTCTTTGTCAAATCAATTCGCCGGAAAATGTAATTTATTGGTGTACTTGGAAAAGGGAGTAATTATTAAAACAGATTATCTCCTACGCATCATAAACTCGATATTTGTTAGCGTGAATACCCTCGCGTTTGAAATTCAACTATCGATTGTGAACAAACAAACAATGGCTCTATTAATCTAAACTTTCTTGCTGGTTGAACTTATTAAGCTATAACAAGATTCCCAATTAATGTATTTATTCGTAGCAAAGTATTAGCAATAAAATATATTGTAGAGGAACAATACAATTTCCAAAATTAACGTTCAATATTGGGTTATTATTACTTAGCAATCAATAGTCTCACTATTCCAGTCTCCCAAACCGATTATAAAAGTTAAAATGAAAGAGGAAGGATTTGTAAATGTTTTCTCATTACTGAGGCAATATCTTTCTTACTAATGCTTTCTTGAATTTTACTGTACATACCTGTTAATATAGGATGAAGGCTGGAAAGTAAGAGTATTAAATATGCACTATAGTGTAATTGTTGCTCGAAATCGAGAAATTTATTTTGATAAATGTTACTTTTAGCTCTAAATCAATGACATCCTTCCAATCCAAAATTGTGAATATCAGTAATCACAAAAAACTACTCGTATTTACAGCTGTACATTAACAGATGTTTAAAATGTTCAACCCAAACCCAATGTTATTCTAATGGGAAATTTTCAAATTTAATTTGTGTATAAAGCGCCCTTATTTAACGTCCGGTTTTCATCAATTTTTGGCGGAAACAACTACAGACCAAGACCTATTAAACGACACAAAAAACTTGAATATCGGTTTAAAATTGTAGGAGGAGTTCTCAACACAACAAACCCCTTAGCGCATTAAATAAGTATAGATTAATTTCATTTTACTACGTTGTTATAGCCCAGTGCATTGAGAACAATATAACTTTAATTTATATACAGTATAAGAGTTTTTATAGAGAATATGTTTATGCAATGACCCTTCTCATGGTGTAGAATATTTTGTAAAGTAAATAGGCCTACTAATGAGGTATGAGTTCAGGGATTTACTCCTTGATCAAAGGATATTTACGTGAAGCCTTTAGCACCTAACTCACAATAATAACACTTTCAATGAACGAGTTTACCGGGAAGGGAACGATGCCAAGCAAGTAACTATTTATAACACGTTTTAACCAGAAAACATATTACAGTATGTTTATAATGTGCTACTTACAGGGGCAATGTGGAAGACTACAAAATTTATGAATTGTGTTAGAAATAACCAAGTCTATGGAAAATGGGTAGCTTACAACTTGTTGTAGGCTATAATGTACAACACAAACTCTTATCTGAACAATAATAATAATTGTTGTAGTACATTAAGTTCCTTTGAAAATACAAAATAGCACCCTAAATACACAACAACAACATAGAACCTAAAATAGTAGGACTAATTAATTGTCATGTAATGAGGCTATAATTTTAGTAATACAGTACTGTATCACGATAATAGTATGTTCTAACAAATTAATTTATTAATTCTTTCGTATTAGTACGTCAAAATTATTTTACGACAGTTAAATTTAGAGATTTTATTTTGTTTAATCTTTTCTTTATCACAATTATAACACAAACAAAATTTTAACAACATAACAAGGTTAAACCCGTGGGAACCTTATTTAGAGTGCAGTTAGTTATTGTAAGGGTATGATGAAAAAACAACAACTAATGTTGTGATAAACAGTAAAAAAAAATTAAGAACTGCTACAAAGAATTTCCCACAGAGAATGAGATCGAAGGATATTGGAAGAGCTCCAAGTGTAGCGGTGGAAAAAATGCAGTAAAGGATGGCCCATAACGGCGAGGCAACACAATGGCTCCAATTTGCCATCACCACCAGACTCGATCATTACACTACACAGTGTATACTGGCCATACTGCATTGAGCATACTATATAATGCAATCCAAGGATATTGGAAGAGCTCCCAGTGTGGCGGTGGAGTAAATGCAGTACAGTATGGCCCTTAACGGCGAGGCAACACAATGGCTCCAATTTGCCATCACCACCGGACTCGATCATTACACTACACAGTGTATACTGGCCATACTGCATTGTGCATACTGTATACTGCGATCCAAGGATATTGGAAGAGCTCCATGTGTAGAGGCGGAGTAAATGCAGTACAGGATGGCCCTTAACGGCGAGGCAACACAATGGTTCCAATTCGCCATCACCACCGGACTCGGTCATTACATTACACAGTGTATACTGACCATACTGCATTGTGTATACTGTATCTTCGATCCAAGGATATTGGAAGAGCTCCCAGTGTGGCGGTGGAGTAAATGCGTTACAGGATGGCCCATAACGGCGAGGCAACACAATGGCTCCAATTTGCCATCAACGCCGGACTCGATCATTACATTACACCGTGTATACTGGCCATACTGCATTGTGTATACTGTATCTTCGATCCAAGGATATTGGAAGAGCTCCCAGTGTGGCGGTGGAGTAAATGCGTTACAGGATGGCCCATAACGGCGAGGCAACACAATGGCTCCAATTTGCCATCACCACCGGACTCGATCATTACATTACACCGTGTATACTGGCCATACTGCATTGTGTATACTGTATACTGCGATCCAAGGATATTGGAAGAGCTCCCAGTGTGGCGGTGGAGTAAATGCGTTACAGGATGGCCCATAACGGCGAAGGAACACAATGGCTCCAATTTACCATCACCACCGGACTCGATCATTACATTACACCGTGTATACTGGCCATACTGCATTGTGTATACTGTATCTTCGATCCAAGGATATTGGAAGAGCTCCCAGTGTGGCGGTGGAGTAAATGCGTTACAGGATGGCCCATAACGGCGAAGGAACACAATGGCTCCAATTTACCATCACCACCGGACTCGATCATTACATTACACCGTGTATACTGGCCATACTGCATTGTGTATACTGTATACTGCGATCCAAGGATATTGGAAGAGCTGCAAGTGTGGCGGCGGAGTAAATGCAGTACAGGATGGCCCTTAACGGCGAAAGAACACAATGGTTCCAATTTACCATCACCACCGGACTCGATCATTACATTACACCGTGTATACTGGCCATACTGCATTGTGTATACTGTATACTGCGATCCAAGGATATTGGAAGAGCTGCAAGTGTGGCGGCGGAGTAAATGCAGTACAGGATGGCCCATAACGGCGAAGGAACACAATGGCTCCAATTTACCATCACCACCGGACTCGATCATTACATTACACCGTGTATACTGGCCATACTGCATTGTGTATACTGTATACTGCGATCCAAGGATATTGGAAGAGCTGCAAGTGTGGAGGCGGAGTAAATACGTTACAGGATGGTGCATAACGGCGAAGGAACACAATGGCTCCAATTTACCATCACCACCGGACTCGATCATTACATTACACCGTGTATACTGGCCATACTGCATTGTGTATACTGTATACTGCGATCCAAGGATATTGGAAGAGCTGCAAGTGTGGAGGCGGAGTAAATACGTTACAGGATGGTGCATAACGGCGAAGGAACACAATGGCTCCAATTTACCATCACCACCGGACTCGATCATTACATTACACCGTGTATACTGGCCATACTGCATTGTGTATACTGTATACTGCGATCCAAGGATATTGGAAGAGCTCCCAGTGTGGCGGTGAAGTAAATGCGTTACAGGATGGCCCATAACGGCGAGGCAACACAATGGCTTCAATTTGCCATCACCACCGGACTCGATCATTACATTACACTGTGTATACTGACCATACTGCATTGTGTATACTTTACACTGCGATCCAAGGATATTGGAAGAGCTCCGAGTGTGGCGGTGGTAAGTAAATTTGACTCTGATGTATACTGTCTATACTGCTTACTACATACAATACCTGTATTTCATAAAAAGGTAAGTTGGAAAAAAATATTTAAAACATAAAATTAACTTGAATGACCTGAACAAAAATAAAATACTGTAAATAACCGGTATAGAAATTAAGTTTTAATGATTACATAATATCTTTTTTCTAGATTTAAAAATTAACTAAAAAACTTTCCCAATTTTTTATTGGTAATTACACCGACTTTTAGAATAATTCGTTTAAATGATGACGAAATGATAAATTGTATTAGTTGCATATTGCATATGTGGAGGTGATATTGCATATAGGCAAAAAATTACAATCAGTTTACGAGTATTCAAAACGGTTGACGGAAGACGTTCAAGCAGATGCAGGTGGAACCCGAACGCACTTTACGCGGGCTGGTTTGACAAACGACACAGCGTAGCGGCAATGCAGACTAATGGCTAATGGAACAAAACACAACAAATGGGCCGTTGGGGCACTTGAGGTACATTAACCCCCGTGTTTTAATTGTGGCGCCGATCGCTGAAATTCACCACCGCTGCCGTTCCCGCTACCCACCGATTCGGGAGGGATCACCTCTTTCACCTTTCCCCTCTAAAACACTGTTTCGACACAAAGTTGGGATTTTCATTCGCTAGTGGAAAGACGTGTCATGAACATATCACAAAATTAAGGATCATACGGTTTGCTAACTGATTCCTGTCTGATAAAGTAATTTTAATTAAAATGAGTCAACTTTTAATAAATAAACAAATAACGAATAAAAATGATATTAAAATCTATTTATTATTTATTACCACCCAGAATCACAATCAGATAACTTATTAAAATACTGTAAAACGATTTAAAAGACAATTTCGAACGGGTAATTTAAAGATACCAGACTTTATTACTAAAGTAGAATTTTAAAGTAGAATCAACAATCTATACTGTTTTAGAATAAGTTGAAATTTTATCTTAATAAAATGATGAACGGTGTAAAAATTAAATTTAATATTACTGTACTTGTAGTTTTTAAACAACATACAAGTTTTCAAATGAAAGGTTTCGACAAAGAGACCCATTAAGGCGTTTATAGAAAAAGAATAAGTTAAATACTAATATTCTAATATGTTTCAAACTAATTAATTTCTTCATTAAATTGCTGCCGGCTTGGTACAGTAAAGCAGAAAAATTCTAACTATTGTATTAATTATATGTAGGTTATAACTCGTTAAGTATCAAATGAAAATGATGTGAGATTATCAATACATAGTAAGAACGACTTTCACACTGAAGCGAACTGTGCACTTGGCTCAATTTAAGACGCCCCTTTACAGAGACGCGTTATTAACGAATAACTGACAGTGGCACTCAAACCTTTGAAATATTCAAGTGCTATACGTGTCCGTCGTATCGTTAGCATAATGTATAAAACGCGACCCTGGTAATGCAGGCAGGACGTGCGGCGGCGGCGCGGCGTCAACGCACAGCCACTCCCTCGAGACTTGGGGTGGTAATTGAATGCTTTAATATTGATATCGGGCGGGCATACAGCAAACACTGCCGGGCGCGATCGGGCTACGGCCGTGAATTGCGGTCATATCTATTAATTTGTTTAATTGATTAATTTTACGCGAAGATTAATGAAGAAATGTTTTGTCATAAGTAGTGAAGAGTCTTCTTCTAGGCTAGTAGGCCCTAGTGCAGTTGGCTATGTTAACCATACAGCTTTTCGTCCATCATATGCTTTTTGTAATTCATTCTCCTGTTAAAGTGGTTGTTTTTTAACCTGTTTTGTTAAACTTGATAATAATTTCATTGATAGTCACTTTAGTGCTCTCCGGCTTTCATAACTTAAAAATAGAAAATATCAAAATATAACTAACTGTCAGTGACGTTGAAAGGTAGCTACATTTCAATAACTTTTAAGATGTTATAGTAATACAATTGATTTCCAACGATATATCAGATATGAGGACAATAGATCCAACATTAATGTACAAGAAAACACATGTTATAACGATAGATATTAAAAAACACCGTTCAAAACAGGAAAATGCGGGGGCATATTTTCAGTGTTTCGCAAAGGTGATGATGTCTCTTCTACGCCCCAGTAATAATCACTATATGCCAGAACATTTTCGCTGTTTCCAACGGTATTTTTAATATTTATAAAAATGTAAGTATGTTTTCTTTTAGATGAATGTTGGATTCATAGCTCTGTTACCTGATGTGTTGGCGAAAACAAATTGTATTTGTTAAATGTTAAATGTAAGAGAATTAGGAGTTACATATAAATATGGCACTAAGAATAATGTCTCGTTTACACACTTTTAAGCAGCAATGATTGTTCCAAATGTAATGTATAATAAGTGAAAGTGGCGATTACCGTTACCATAATAGCAGTAGCAAAATTCATGTCCTATACCTTATACTAGAGTGATAAATTTAAAACTATTTAAACGGCTATATAAAATTTAGTGTATCCATCACGAACAACGTTGCAGCTTTTAAGGAACTGTTAATAATGATTAATTGTTTAAAAATTGCACTTACTCTTGTTTTTTAACAGTTTATAATCAATTGGTTTTATTCCATCAAAGATATGCTGCACCATTATTAACAAATCCTTCTGGTACAAAAAGAGGGGTACGGTCTGGTGAATACAATCAATCCGCATATCACTTCTCACTTGTATTTAAATTTAGTACAAAGGGAAGGAGATTGTTAACATTTACATCTCAAAACAAACAATTTCATTCGCATTCCCCCTTGCCGCCATGTTTATGGTTTGTAATCCCTAAGAACGCTTAATTGAAAGTTGTGAAGGTGATTGATCATTTCACACCAAGTGTTGAACAAACACATCGATCAAGTTTACGGAAATAACTTTTGTAAAATGAGGATTAGTGAAATTAATTGATTGAACTGAACAAAATTATAAATTTATTGATTATTAACACATGTATACGATCAAATTTATTTATTTATAAGTATTTAGGTAGTTTTTTAACTTGATACTTTTTGAGAAATTTTGGGCAGGGGAGAGATTTAAACTGCAAACAAAAAATTTAAACTTGCGACAAACATGTTCAAGTAGGTACTAGAATTCATTAAATGACACGTTTTTAATAACGTGTTTTTCAGTGACTCATAGTCAGCTGTTATACTTCTATGCCTTGTTAAAAAAATAAGAGTTCTAAAGTGAACTGATAAAAAAGCAACTGTTACAAATAAAATTGTAAAACTGATACGCAATATGTAGTCATGTGAAGATATGAAACAGTGAAATACAAGAAAAATAATAATAAACCAAAAGGCTTCAGCTAATGCAATGTTATCAAGGTTAAACAGTTTCCACCACTATATTATCTGGCCCCTCCCACGAAGGATTAAGTCCAAAAAAATATTCGAGTTGGCTAGGCTACATTTGTATTCGATGGGACCCTAATACTAAATAAGGCATTCCAATTTCATACTTAATATAACCCTTAAGTGGCATCATTATCTTTGCATGGAAGCAATATTTTGTTCTCTGCATTTAACTAAAAAAAAAAAAAAAAAAAAAAAAAAAAAAAAAAAAAAAAAAAAAAAAAAAACAGTGAGAAATGACAATTACTTACAACGTCACAACCAGTGCGGTTTTCAATAAATCATTATTATTCGCGATGTGAAGGTCTTTACGTTTTTTGCAAACTCATTTTGAAATGTAACTTTTAAACTAGTTGAAGAGTTGTGTTACTAAATCGATTTATTAAATACACAACTAGTTAGAAATGCTATTGATGCAATATCGTTTAAAAATCACAGTGATGACGTCGGTCGTCCTCGGGGAGAACTCCTAACAGAAGCCATGGATAACCAACAGCCCGCAAACCACAAGTCCCCGGATACGTCAGGCAGAGTGCCGGATATGTGATTGCTTATGTAATACATAGGATGGCATCGAGCGAAGCCGTTCCTGGAAACCACGTACAACATTCATCAACCACAGGTTCCGTACAAATCTTAAGTTTAATTGATGTGTATCGACTATTAGATTTGGATCTGTCAGCAACATTTTCAGAGAAGTATTTCAACTAACTATTAAATGTAAAGGGTTGTGTTTGAGAATCAGTTGAAATAAAAATTTGAGTTAAACTGACTTTAATAGGTCTGACTCATTGGTAAAACGTAACTTCGGTGTTTTTGTTTAGTCTTTCCACAGAGAAGAGTAATTAAAAACTTCTCTGTGGACTTTTACTTCTGTGACAGAAGCATTTCACTTACGTTTTTATAGAGAACGTCCACAGCCTAAACGTCCAGTAGACCTGTTCAATAAACTGAAATACTGTACAGGAAATGAAAAAAATGCTCAAGCACAAATTGTGTCCCGTCATTTTAATCTAAAAATTGAAGAGGGATTTTTGACAAAGGAAGTTGTAGCTACTCTGGTTATAGAACTAGAGCAACTACAACTCCCTTTGTTAATCCCAAATTAATTGTAGAAGCTACACATGAATGTTTAAAATTATTTAAAAATTGTAAGTTGATAGTGAAAAGTGATTAGGTGGTGCACGGCAAATTATTCTTAAATTAAAAAAACAAACTATTGACTATAACTCCATCGGGAATAGAAAAACAAATAGTAGACTCTCTCTAGGTAGAAATAAGTATCGAATTGGCCATGACGGCGGAGAGTATATAATTTTGTGTAATTTGTGACTGCTGTAAAATTGTTTCTAAGTACAGGAAATGTTCCATTTTACACCTTCTAAAATAATGTTAACTATAAAGTGAAACGTTAAAAACACATTAAAGATCGGCTAATTCTTCGTTTCTTCTAGATACTATGATAATCGTTATTTGGTTACCTTGATGGGCTGAGGTGAGGAGGTAGCGAACATTCCATAGGAAGAGTTTGATAGTTTAGGCACAGCGGCCGAGGAACACGCCAGCATCATGTGACCGGTTGGGCCCCGACCTACCTGCAACACAACAACACAACAACGTTACAACAACACAAGGAAGAGTTTGATAGTTTAGGCACAGCGGCCGAGGAACACGCCAGCATCATGTGACCGGTTGGGCCCCGACCTACCTGCAACACAACAACACAACAACGTTACAACAACACAAGGAAGAGTTTGATAGTTTAGGCACAGCGGCCGAGGAACACGCCAGCATCATGTGACCGGTTGGGCCCCGAACTACCTGCAACACAACAACACAACAACGTTACAACAACACAAGGAAGAGTTTGATAGTTTAGGCACAGCGGCCGAGGAACACGCCAGCATCATGTGACCGGTTGGGCCCCGACCTACCTGCAACACAACAACACAACAACGTTACAACAACACGAGGAAGAGTTGGATAGTTTAGGCACAGCGGCCGAGGAACACGCCAGCATCATGTGACCGGTTGGTCCCCGAGCGACCTGCAACACAACAACACAACAACGTTACAACAACACAAGGAAGAGTTTGATAGTTTAGGCACAGCGGCCGAGGAACACGCCAGCATCATGTGACCGGTTGGGCCCCGACCTACCTGCAACACAACAACACAACAACGTTACAACAACACAAGGAAGAGTTTGATAGTTTAGGCACAGCGGCCGAGGAACACGCCAGCATCATGTGACCGGTTGGGCCCCGACCTACCTGCAACACAACAACACAACAACGTTACAACAACACAAGGAAGAGTTTGATAGTTTAGGCACAGCGGCCGAGGAACACGCCAGCATCATGTGACCGGTTGGGCCCCGACCTACCTGCAACACAACAACACAACGTTACAACAACACAAGGAAGAGTTTGATAGTTTAGGCACAGCGGCCGAGGATCACGCCAGCATCATGTGACCGGTTGGGCCCCGACCTACCTGCAACACAACAACACAGCAACTTACTACATATCACAATAAACCACATAAGGAGTCGCAGAATCAGAAGAAATCGGAAATTAATTGGGCGCTCTACTTGACGAGAAAGTGAGAAAACAACAAATCAAGCAATAACTCATAAATAGCGTGTAAACCATAAACCACTGTTGTGTAAGGTTAATTTTAACGTAATTTTTAAGGACACTCCGTGCGACCCTGAGGATTTCTTCGGGGTCTATAAGATATCTCACCTCTCAGGTCATTGTTAACAGATTTTGTAATACAATTTTAATTTCTTTTAATAGAATGATATAAAAATATTGATCAAATTAACATTCGAATAACAGTTGATTTTATGAAAAAAACTGAGTTTTTTCTATATTCCGAAGGTCAGTCGCTTTGTCCTAGTATACGGTATTCCACTTTGATTTACTACTGTAAATCTTTTTTACTACTGTATTGAAAAATCACGATTGTGGTGTGAAGATTTCGGTAGTGGATCCCCCTTGTATCAATGAAAGTAATGATACAAAAACCTAAAATATTATTCTGAAACTCAAAAATTCCATCCGTTATAATTTTACATATACTTTAAGGTAAAATAAAGCTCATCTATGAAACCTTATGCGCAATTAATTGTAGGTTATTTATTTTCAAATTACATATACCTAACAGTTTTACTTTTATTTAGTTATTAGTAGTGTACCTAGGCCTAGAGTTTAATAAAAGTTAAATACTGCATCATCAAACATCTCGTCCGATAAGATACCGTCGATATAAACAATTAAAAATATAAAGAAGCCAAAAATAAATTCAACAAATAAATAGATGGAAAGTCTCACAGTACATAGTGAAATCTCGTTGACACATAGGGCCTACAAGTTGTCAACAACTATGCATTTTGAATGTGGACAGCGCTAGAAGCCAGAAGCCAGAGCGTGCTGCCATCTAGTAGAGACCGCGGCAAGCTCCACAACAAAGAATGACTCCCGCCACGCCGCCAGTGACTCATTCATTACTGGGCATTCCTACCGCCGCCGGAGGGGGGAGGAAGAGGGGGCAGTCACGTGATCCCGAGAACATAAACACGCCAATAGTTTCCTCCTATGTGAAGCTTTATTCTTTATTCTTCTCTTTACATCGCGTCTTGGACGGGGGGTAACACCAAAAAGAAATCTACGCAAATGCTGTGCAACGATTGTTGGATTAAGAGATGAATGGATTGCTAAAATAACTTATTTCAGATTTGCATGTAATAATGTTTGGGATGGCCGATAATGTATCATTTTTTGTAAGGCGTTATGTATATTGTACAATAATTATTTGGGAAGACAGATGAAAAAGTTTGCATCCTCTTAAGCCTCCAAAAATTGCATCAATGAAGGTCCTGAATAAATTCACCAGACAAATGAAAAAAAAACATCAATTATGTTAATTCGTAGTATGAACCAACTTAGAATCTGTCAAAAGCTTACAAAACTGTATAAGTAATCCATATTTGTTTAATTGAGAAGTTTATAATGACGTAAACCTACAAACTGCATCAACTTGTCTTGTCGATGAGATTGTTCCAATCGCATATTCATATGATAAAATTGTAAGATAAATACAATTAAAGCTCTAAACTAATCGACCTGCCTTTTTGAGGTACAGTAGGGACTACTGTACAGGTTGTGTTGTGGTTGTGTTGGGATCCCATCTGGCGAATGATGTATACTACTAAACTCTATACATCGATGTGTCAAGCAGGTAAGATTTTAAACTGGTAACGTAAGATACTATTTTTCTACCGGCTATAGCAGGGTGCTTTTTTGAAATAAGGTTTTCAACCAAATCTTTACTTCTTGATTCTGTAGCAAGGAACAAATTTTCTAGTGGGGGTTACAACTCTCACATGTTGGCTAACGTCTTCCACTTTACCCGCCAGAAATCTTACCGGCCTGAAGGCCTCCCTCTGCATTGTCTGATCAATACCTGGCTAGCCAATAATCGGTGTAACACGGCTAATTACAACAAACAGCAGGCCAGGGCCGGGCTGACAGGCTGACACAGGAAGGTTGAATGGTTTCACTCACTGTCAGCTGTCATCCTCGGATTACAACGTCACCGATAGTCCGGGTCCGAATGCATGCCTAATTAAACTCTTATACAGCTTCAATGCTATTGTTGATTGTCAAAGAGCTCGTTGAAAACGCATGTGCAACGCCTATAAGTTAATTAAACCATTATAGAATATAATTGAATACCCCGGTATTTACAGTTGATTGTTCAGTCATGAAAATTATTTTTAACATTTCTAACATAAAATTGCCAACAAATAAGTATTTTTGTCAAATTGTTTGTTTAAAATGCTACTTATTGTAAGATCAAAATAATTTTAGATGGATTAAATTTTTACATATTCTTAAGAGGTATACAATTTTAAAGATGGTTTCCTTTGCAATAGGGAGGCTATTTTAAGAAGAAATATTTAGTAAAAATAACGGATTCTCGTTCAAAATGAACGATTTCTTTAACCGCGTACTACATTTTGGCATTCATGAATGGAAAATTTGTTTAAAATTGCTTTATAGACTTTTAAAAATAGAAATAAACTTGGAAAATTTATAAAGGCAGTATAGGTTCCACTTGTGACACACTTTTAACTGCGATATAATGTTCAATTTTGGTTAAATGTTTCTCCTTTGCTAACTGGTGGATTGGTAGAGTGCAGTATACAGTGTGCTCTTTATGATTCATTTGTAAACAGGAGCTGTATGACGAGGGAGGGTCGGCGGTGGACAAGCCCTCTACAATTATGTTGATTACCTGCCACCGGTCGATACTGTCCTCACGACACACACACACTCACACAAACACACATAAACACAGACACACACGACGTATACGGAGTAGACTACGTGCATGTCACGTGACAAAAAACACGACGGAAGTACCCCATCCCATCATGTCCAATTGCATACACTACCTGGAGGTGAACATATTCAGAAATATAAAATATTGTTTTACATAACAATATCGATAAAAATAAAAATAACTCATCACGGCTTATACAGCCAAAAAACATTGTGATGGTCCTCTTTCTTATGTTGGAAAACAGAATCATATTTACTTAATTGAGTGCATTAAACGACCTGAGGGCCGTTACAAATATTCTAGAGGTTGCAATGATTAAAGCCCAACCGATGAATTAACACTAAATAATACTGTAGGCCTACTAGAGATCGCCTCCTGATCGAAATTCGATCAAAATTTCAGTTGATCTGGACCCAAGAAGTTTAAAAACATTTTAGAACTGAAACATCTGATCCTTTTTCTAGCAGTTGTTTTCTCAACAGCTGTCTAATGATTCAATCAATTATCCTTTCTCCATAAAATTAACATTGGAACTTTGAAAGCCTTTGGGGCGTAGCCCTGGAGTCCGACGCGAATGAGAATACGATTCTGCTCATCTAAAAGATTATACCTTTCTTACGGTGTGCGCGGATTTCTTCTATGATGCACACGAGCTGAGAAAAAAGGAGGAAAAGAAACATGCTTGCCTATTAATATATAGATTGGGATTTGGGATTATTATCTAAAAAAAAAAGCATAAAAGAAATGCAGTAACAATTAAAAACAGGAAAAAACTGAAACGGTATCTGCTTCAAAGGTCCCGATTCTGTCCTACAAAGGAGTTGTATGATGAGGGAGAGTCGGCGGTGGATAAACCTTAATTCTACAATTACAGTACAGTATGTTTATTACCTGAATGCGGAAATTCAATGAAAACTCTTGGCAAATCTCTGTGGAGGACAAAGTATTCAAAGAAGAAATAGACTGTATATTAGTAAGGATTAGTGACGACTTTGATTAAAGTGATGTACGAATTTATCAGATTTATACGCCTTTTCTCATTAACTTGATCATTAATGACCTCCAGGGGAGACTGTTCTCTGCTGACTAGATTTTATCATTTGCAATTCCACCGTACCCAGTGGCCATAACGAAGACGCGTGTAAGTGTTTCGCCTCGACACCGGAACCACGGGCCGCGGACCGCCCGACCAAGGACCATGGGAACGCGGAGTGTTGACCCGATGGTGAAGAGGGCTCGCACACCAACTACTAGGTACCAGCAGGATCGCACAGAAACATCAGGAACTTCCGCTACTGGTATTGTGAAACTATTTAAGATTCCACAGCAGCCCCCAACTTACATTATTGAATTTAATGCAAGATAGATGACTTGTTAGCTATAAAAAGTCACTAGCAGCTGATACAAAATTGAAATTAAAGGAAACTATAGGAGAGCTAATAAGCGCTGTAGCGGTGGATTTGGATTTCCCCTCAATTTCATTTTTCTTCATAAATACGACTAATTGAATATCTAACCCTCATTGAAAGAAATATCGCCAGAACTAGAAACAAAGGCATCAGTTTTCTCAACTCGCTGGGAGAATTTGCACTGTTTATTCTCCTGGTATACTTGCATTATTGGCTGATTTAATCAGTTTTAAGGAGTTTCAGAAAAATCAGGTCTAATGGCTGGGAACGGCTTCTTTTGGCAACATTAAATTAAGTACAAATTGTCTGAAAATAAATTAAATTCATGGAATAATAAATGTAGTTAAAAGTTGCTTATAATTGTCAGGGATAGATGGAGTTTACAATTATATAAAAAAAAACTCATTGTAATTGCAAAGTAAGGCGGTAGAAAAACTTTAAGAACTTGCAGATTTATCGACTAGATAACCAAGGGGATTGAAATGTGATAGTTAACATTATGACAAATAGGTAAGTTAAAGTATAATTTATGTTAATTAGAGACTTAAAGGACAACATTACTCTCTAGAACCTGTGGCTATTCTTCAATATCCTTACCTATCAGAAGGGGTTCCGAGCAAAGACACCCTATATTTCACGGAAAAATTTATTTTTTACAACCTTTTATAGAGTGATATTGTTAAAATTATAAGAGTAATTCAGGGTTTATGTTTTTTTCGGAAGATTTCATAACAAATTAACAGTGTTGGTGGGGGGGAGGGTATCCTAGGAACCAACATAAAAGCAAATTGGCGTAACGTACGTGTTAGTCGGTAAAGAAGTCAGGGTGCGTAAAAGCTATTGGAGCGTGCACTATAAAAAGTAAGTTGATACTTTTAAGTCGCATTTTTTTCTGAATAGTACTGAACCCTGAAAGCGGTAGGTTCTACACACCCTCTTTTTATTACATATTACCTTTTTTATATAAGCAGTACACCAAAACATGTCTTATATAGCACAAGTTGACAAATTTTATATGGATTCCTAAAAAGATTATCGAATAGGGAAAAAATGTCCCCAGAAACCGAGAGAGGCGCAAATTGCCGAAAGAACATGAGAAGTTGGGTCGCGGCGTGTAGCGGGGGTGAGCGCTGAATTGGTTACAATCTCTGTGATAGCCACTAAAAACCGAAATAGCGCGAGTTAGTACAGATTAAACCAACCACAAGCCGTTTCACTTTATTTAAGTGGTGCTTGGAACAAAAATAAATAGCCGGTCGTCTCGGGTTGCAGTAAATAAACCATTAGTCCGATCCGTTCCTGGGCGATGGGATGAAACTGTAAGTAGACGGGAGCTTGGTGGTTCATATTGGTTGAATGACTTTCTCATTTATCCATGAACAAATAATTCCTTCTGAAAAAAGAAAATAAATATCATAAAATCAAGATCAAAGATGAGTATAAAGAAGAATAAATACGAAATCCAACTTTCCTTCAAGATTATATTCCTAGGTCTACTCTAACACACATAAAACATCGAAGGTCCATGGATGATTCTTGTACTGTAGACTCAGAATTCAACCCTACTTTTATAAGAATTGTATATTGTATTTTAATTTTTCTTCAACAACCCCAAAATCAGGTCGGCATCATATAAGTCACATTATGGAAAAAAACATAATTTGACCAAATGAACAATTCAATGTTTAGTCATTTAACATTAGTTACATAATAAATTTCATTAATGAAGTGTTACAAAGAAAATTCTGGCTTTCCTCAAACATTTTCATCTTATGTATAGGTACCTTTGTATAAATTTAAAATAAAAGTGTTATTTTCAGGCAGAAAAGTAAACTACATAAACATTGAATTACTTCAATTTGCAGTCGATGATACCTTGTCCACCTAATACCTTACGTTTGTGAGTTTGCGAACTATTCTACCATAGCATTCCACTATACGAAAGAAAACTTATCACAACTGACTGTTTACTTTCGAACGCTCTTACAAAAATGAAACAACTTTGAATTAGTCGGCCTCACGCTCCACCAAATTTGAAGGCCACAATATAATCCACTCTAAAAAAATCAAATGTTAACCCTTCTGCGTTTTTTCTTTCAACGCGATATTTTTTTGAAGCGCATACTTTGAAGTTGAATTTAACAAAGGCATATTTTTAGCGCTTTCTGTAACTAAACCAACCCTTCATTCATAGAAGTTAGTATGTATTTTCTGACACCACGTTGTTGAAAGATTTTTTACGTCTCCCTTATTACAAACCATGATAACAAAAGTGTTAGCCTAATATTTTACAATACTAAACCGCACCAAACGTGTGTGAACGTTAAGAACAGCAGCAGGTGTGTTGCTGTTGCTGCAAGAGTGGTCCATCCCCCCAGCAACACTGCCCGACTTGGCCGGCTGACCATGTATTAATTATTACCTCACCCCGGGCTACGTGCTCATATGACCGTCAGACGCCATGGCGCGTTCAATTATTGAATTTTAGTTATTTATAACCAGTGAATATTCCATTATCCGATGTATTGAATAGATTTTTGTTTCCCTTCTGTTGGAAAATTAACGTCGCGCAGATTTATTTTATTCAGTGGTTTGGTAAAACAATGGGAATCAAAGGAAATCTAATGTTTTTCGCGAATATAGTGTTATAAGTTGAATATTTTTGATGGAAAGAACTATGAAGCATTATCGTTTAAATTAAATGATTTTAAAAAGCAGTATTAGTTTTGTAGGATAACTTCTTGATTAGTATTATACGTGCTGGTACTGATATTCAGATTGAAATAATGAAACGTCTTCCAACACTCCAACACTACTCAATATATTTACACTTATACTGTAATTGTTTACAAGACGGTAAATATATATAAAAGATCTTATACTGGCGATCGATTTCGACCAGTCACACCGGTCATCATGAGTCTCGGATTGGGCATGATGATGACCGAAAGGTGTGAGTGGTCGAAATCGATCGCCATTATAAGATCTTTTATATATATTAACCGTCTTGTAAACAATTACAGTATAAGTGTAAATGTATCGAGTAGTGTTGGAAGATGTTTTATTATTTTGTAGGATGAATCATCGGCAAGGTTAAAGTGTATTATGCTAATTGATCATTTAAAAACCGTATCAAACTGACTTTAAATTATTATAATTAAACTGTAACCCTCCATATTCACAACCTTCGCCATAGTTACGCTCAACGCTATAACTTACGATAAACAATAAATACGCCATAACAAATCAAGAACAATATCATATTAAACAATTTACATATCATGTTTGTGTGGTTTTTAGCATGGAGAAAAAAATTTCATTACAGAAATTGGCGTAGAACTTATTAAAACAGAAAATACACATGGCCACCGTACATGTGTATTTTCTGTATTTTCATCATGCAGTGGCAATAGTGGAGACAACACAATCAACCTTGAACCGCGTAATAACCGAACCGCTGTCATATCAGGTTGTACCTGTAATATGTCCGCAGTCATCGATGATAATATAGCAGCTGTCACCGTGATGACGTCATACGCTACTGTAGCCATTACATTGCGTATTTTGAACTATAGTGGGATTCACGAAAATAGTCCGATGAGAGTCGATACATTGTTGCCAAATTTATTCTTAAACACATTTCATACTGGTATAACACATGATAAACATAACCAGAAATGACAACATTGCAGGGCGAGAGGGGGTGAGGGGGACACAGCTGTTTTAATTTCCATCGGACTATTTTCGTGCATCTTACTATAGGAGAAGTGTATAACTGTTACCTTTTTTAAAGGAAAGAAACCAATAAACCGTTTAATATTCCATATGCAGAAGACCTGCGTTCTCAACGAATTAAAAAGAATACCATGATTTATTTACATCTCAAAAAAATTTTATTCATACATTTACAACCGGGATGTAGTAAATACTTACTCCCAACCATACAAAGTTTTTGGATATATTGTATTTGTTACTGAATAAGCGATACCTAAATGGGCTAGCCGCGTACTAACGACTGCCGTAACAACGAGGATGTGTGCGACTTAAGAAACTTGTATATTTTTTAAAATAATAGTGAGACATATTTTAAGAAGCACATACTAAAAAAACAATTAAACCCCATTTTATCAACTAACCATGCTGGCCAATAAAATCGTTAAACTAAACCTTTTATGTATATGCAAACATAACTTAATTGATAGGTTAATTTAATTAAAATTCTCTCTAAAATTGGTTTTTACAAAACTTGATAAGTATGATTAGGCGTCATAATCCTGGACGTAGGTTTAGAATAGAACCGCGAAACTGACTCCAGTAACAAATGTTTTTCGCAACGATATCCGCTGAGATGTCTTTGAACCTTCACAACAATAACATCACAGTGTTAAATAAAGTGGTTGTACACATGCGTACAACCATAGTATGTTCTAAAACAGGCCCAAATCAAGGAAAATCGCGGTTGTGATACCATACCTATTCAATATGTTTTGTTTTCTATGGTCTATTTCAATAACAGAATCTAAATATAAAATCATCTATTTCAATAACAGAATCTAAATATAAAATCATAAAAAATGTGTTTAAAAATGAATGAAACGTAACTCACAACCATATATTATACACTTGTTGAATCATTGCTCCAGGGTACACGCAGACATGACAACTCAATCACCGTTTACATGCCTCATTTAATAGAGGCCGTTAAATCCCTGCTCTGTTATTAACAAGAAACGCTGTGTCGATTGTGAATACAACACACATTAATCAACTTCGTGCAGGTGAGGATGTTTATGTTAACACGGTCGATTCGCAACTTCCGGTTACCGATTCACCGGACATCAGCGCATCAATCCGGTGAAAAATTCACCAGCTATTAGAGGCCATCCGGTATGCCGTCCGATGGCCACCGCAGCTGCATGTATTAACCGCCGCGCCGGCCCGGATGGCATATGACATCGGCTGCCTCTGACGTTCTGAATTGTGAGATCGGCTTAATTGTTTGCAGCCAAATGTAAATAAATAATTCGGCTTCAAGTAAAAATTGGTTTGGGAGGATTTTTGGGTGAATGAATAAAAAATATTGCTTTCATTATTTCGGTGCAGTAATTTTAAATAGAGCTGCACCGTTAAAACTAGCAATAATATCGGTGGAGTACACGTTCAACGAGGTTACTGTCAGTTGCGCTTTAACAACCTTTCATAAACAATTCGACTTAATGGATTCACATCGATGGTGTGAATACAGTTGGATTAGTTACATCAAGTAGTTTACAATAACGAAAGCCGATGAACGAATTGCACGCTGTCAAAAGGCGATTTTATTACAGCTTACCCTCGGCGATGCGAATCCGTGAGAGATAATGCATCACTTTGAAACGTATAAAAATGATACTCGAGTCGGCCAAAGTTTTTAATTAAGTTACTTTTTACTTTTGAGAAATAGTTGTTTGGAAAGAAAGATTCAACGGAAACTGAGTTATTACCTCTTCTTGGATGATACAACTTTTGTTTCGTCTCGTTTATTTATTTCGTTTAAAAATAAGTATGAATTCAGTTAAAAAGTATAATTTTGCGACCACAAAACATTTGCCAAAATATCTGACCCAATTCAAAAAAAAAGAATTGTTTTGAACATCTTAAACCTACTAAAGTTATGTTTTAAAATTGTATAAATAAACAAATCTATTTATTATTACTACAAAAATTGCACCTCACTTAACTACAACATGTCAACCTTTTCATTACTAATACAGAATTCGTGTTAATAAATGAAATTCGTCCTACCTTTTCAGGTAATTTCTAAAGTCATTTAGAAACTAAAATTGATAAAGGTACGAACTAAGTAAGGCTACGATAATGTAACAAGATTCCCGCATTGTTTAAGGAGAATTACCTCGCAGGGTGAAATATAATTAACCTGAGGCGAAACAATGTAGCGGGCGCGATCCTGCGACACGGCCGCTTCTTCGCCGCGCCGCGCCGCGCCGATCATTTTAATTACGGGAGGTCTACTGAGGCTATCAAACTCAAGTTACGAAAAAATCGGTAGTGACTGCACTCAATAGAAATTTTTAATGCAATTTCGTTCAATGAAAGAAGCATTGAAATATTGGACGCATTTAAAATCGTTTATCCAAATTTGGAATACAAATGGACTTAATTTACGTAATTACAATAAGCATACGCACCCTACTTACTTTAGGAAAAGTTGTATTTTAAGAAATAAAAAGATTTCAGATCTGACAGTACCTCATAGTAATGGTTTTCTCCGAGTGCCCCTCGTAAATTTTAGTCACGTACACCTTTGCTTTAAGCGTTAATGTTTTAAGAAAAAATTCTGTGTTTTGTACAGCTTTTTCCACCCACATAAAACTTTACCTATGATTGATTCTCAGGAGAAAATTTGTTCTCTCAATTACTTCATTTATGTTGTTAATTGTACATCCAGTAAAAGTCTCTTAAAGTTGTAAAGGCAGTGTTGAGGTGTTAAAAATACAGAACTCAGTATTAGATAGTACGAATACAGTACTAGATAGCAACAATATCTTTATGGCTGTAAACAGTTCTTACAGTTTGCCAATACTCAATAACAAATATTAAATCAGCCTTTTTTCCTTATAGCAACTGCAATTAGGTTTTGCAACATGCACAACGTAACATTAAGTTGACCTTCAGTGTTTCACATTATTGTCTTTTTCGACCTTATTAAATTATTTATTTTTTTTTTGTCAGGACAAGGAAAAACGTTTAGTTTTCAAATGCAGAAAGGCGACAGAGAGTAATTCTATTCCTGTCAAACAACATAATCATATTACAGTACTCACATGTTTTCCGAATCAAAAATTATTTTGAGGCGGCAATAGCAATCCTTAAATAAGTGTAAACAATACATGAACGTGACTTTCGGCTGAAATGGAGTTAATCATAAAACTGTTCACATGGCGTTCGCTAATCATTTTTTTTCTTGAAAACCAATTTATCGATGAAAAATCGACACTATTACGGACAACACTCAGGTGTCGATGTCATAAAGACAGATTTCATTGGTTTTTACGAAAAACTTTTATTAAAATGTATTTTATTTGCTTTTGGCGACAACATAGATAGAGCATACTGGTATGAATCAAATTATTACTGTCAGTAATAATTATTTTAATTCATAGAAAAAAATAGTTGGATAAAAAAGTTGTTTAACTTAGTTA
Organism: Neoaliturus tenellus; assembly: GCA_030545055.2. Lineage (NCBI taxonomy): Eukaryota > Metazoa > Arthropoda > Insecta > Hemiptera > Cicadellidae > Neoaliturus > Neoaliturus tenellus. Next base: position 290,553,043 of record CM061531.1, read on the forward strand.
AATACTAGCAACTGTTTATTTCAACACTAATTTAAGTTCGCATGAGGCATTTGGGCAACACAAATGAGATTTTTTTTAAATTTAAACGTGCTTTACATTATGAAAAAGAGTGATTTTGGTAATATCTTCAGCACTAGGGAAGGGTGTACAGTATTTAATTTCGAATCAACAAATTTGATCAACTAGAGGAGGAAATAAAATTTCATCTATGTACTATTAATTAAGCTGTCTAATTGAATAGTTTCAGAAAAGTGTAACGTACTTCCCCCCTGATTAAAAAGTTATAAAGGATTATGTAAATCTAATGACATGTTAGTTTATCATACGTTTATTTACATGGATCCTAAATTTTGAATGCACGTAATGACTTGAGATTGTTTTATGCAAGTAATCATCCCTTCCTAGTAAAACTATCAATATACAACGAAAATAATTTTCTCAAAAACAACACAGGCACATGAAACCAGTTTTTTATACCTGTTTTATACAATTGTATAAATTTCTACATCACTATCCTGGTATCGTCTAAGGAACGTGAACGTGGCACCGAGTTACACTGATACTGTACTTCGCTCGTTCCTGGCAGGTTCACCGCTGAACACAACTTTGGTTAACAACTTCTTTATCGGATGTGTGGTTTATACTTCGCTACTTTGTTGTTTAATGTACCGCCAATGCTGCATATTGTTACGTGTTCGGGAGCAACAGTTTACTTCAGACTTCAAGTAAAAGATCGCTGCTTCAACCTATTGTTATAGAACGAAAATTCATAAGGATCATAGTGTGCTTAAATTCTTAGTAATGTGTAAAAATTTTTAACTACCGCAGATATCATTTTATTCACTACTTAAGTAAGTAAACCGAATAATGAAAGAGAAATCTCAAAACATCTCCACCTTTAAAAGAGCTGTTGACTTGAAAAGAAAACGGTAGTAAGGTAACATAAGAGATATCGTTCGAGTGCGGAATTTATTTCTTTTATATGCACCTACTTTTAACTGAATATGATTATTAAGTAGCAAAAAATAATAATAAACCAATGCAATTTATTTATATAATTTAAAGTATATTTTATCATAGTAAATTTAGTTTACAGAGAACATCTATACATTAACATGCGATGAACAAACAATAGCACACAGTTACTCCCAGTTCCGAATGTTATCGTTTTTATGGTGTCTTACTGTGCACGTTAACATGTTTATAGCCTAACGTGACTCCCTACGTCATGAACGAAAGAAATAATACTAAAAATGTTATGTTATACATGTTGCTGTAACCACAGTCAACATTTCTTACTAATCACTCTATACCAAGAAATGTCATTTAGTTTATTAAATCTATATGCATAAATAGTGCAATAAACATTGCTGCATAAACATTGCTTATTTCTTAAAACAAATGTTTTAAGAAATAAGAAGTTTAAAACTAATAATAGATTAAGGAAAAACTACAGTTTTGCAAATTGTAAAATTGTTATCTATGAATCATTTCCAACAATAGGTATTTTGATTGACGTGACGAAATTGTTAGTGCTGGTCAATTGAAACATTCTTCACTTGTGACGAATTAATTTGAAGGATACCAAATCAAAAATAAGACTATAAAAAAAGGCTTCTTAGAAACAAGAACATACTATCAACTGTTTTAAAGTTTTTTTTCGTCGTCTTTACAGGTCTAGTAAAACAGCAGAAAAATTAAAACTTCAATGCAAGGTAGATTTTTTATTTTATAGGCTACTTTAGAAAAAAATTGAATTTGTTATTGGCATTGGTTTTGTATCACTTCATAAGCCAAATAAAATTTATTATTTGTTTGTTTATTATGAAGAAGAGATAGTTAACCAGATCGACTGAGGACTTAAAATTAAGGCTTTACGTATTGTTTTGATTAAATATTATAGACTGTAATTACATACTCGAGACACACCACATCTTAGTAATTTTAATAACATAAGAAATTTTACCGCGACTTCTATAAAAATATCTTGCTAATTATAAGCTTTTGTGAAAAAGTTGGCATTCTCTCATCACATCAGCAGCCGCTACATGAATCGCCTGAGAACCGAATAGTGATAACAGGCCCAGGGAAACGCGGCCGGAAGTGGTCCGATAGCGCGATAAACAACGGATGTTGTCCAACAGTTTCATCCTGGAAGAGCAGGAGAAACCTGGGCGTACCGAGACCGACGTATGAGCCCTGCGCATACAGCACGGAACGGGTGTTCTGCAATTATGCAACTAGCCACTGGGGTACCACAAGGGTCCGCCTCGGGGCCTGGCAACCGTGACTTTACCGGCGGCGGCAAGGGTGGACTAAAAACTTCCAAGTAAAATAAAAGCAAATAAGTTACACCATTTTTGTGCACACAATCACTATTATGCTGAAAACGAAGGACCTATCCCATTGGTTCAAAGGTGGTATTATCTTTTAGCATTGACCTACAAATGTTATGGTTTTGGAAAATTCGCCAATAAACGTATTGACAATGGCTAGTGTGACTTTATGAATTTGAGGATCGTCGCTAACGATATGGGGTATTATTTTCAAGTTTACTATAGTAATATTAATACTAGCAGTAATAATATTTCCAGTGAAACCGCGTCATCACAATGTTTTGGTGCTCAAAAATGGCATCATCAATTTTACAGTAAAGTATTTCAGCTCACGTTATTAATGTTTGATTGAGACTAAATTCATTCACGAGCTCTTTGATTGTTCATTAAACCACATTTAAAAATGTTAATAGCTCTGTCTTTGAAAAAAGTATGCTTTTATTTAAAATGCAGTGCTGGCATTCAAAATTTATTTTCAAAAACTTGTAACATTATAGGTACATTTATAAAACAAGATACATTTAGGTATACATAGGTACATTTATAAATTGTACAAACAGCAAAAGTGTTGAGTTAATAACACCACTTACCTTCATCGAAAATAGGAACAACAAAGTGAGTACCAAACCACCACAGCATTCCACGTAAAAGATTGCCTTTGGACAGAGCGAGTCGAATACTAAAGCCAGCTCACAAGTTTATCAGCGCGAGGTTGAAGCTGACTCACGAGGTGATAATGTTACCCAGCCGCAGCTCCACAGCATCCGGCTGCGAGACGGGACGTGTGTAAGGCTGTATCGTGATGTCACCGAGAACACTGAGTAACCGAATGAATATTTTAATTGGATACAAGCAGTGGAAACTTGCACGTAATATTTCTTATCGCCTGACTGTTGAATACAACGAGCACTTGAATGCTTTTCGTGATGCATTTGTTTGAGTGAACACCGGTAAATCATTATAAATGGGAATTTTATAGAAAATTTAACCATCAATTGTGCGTTTTGACTCGCGACTAAGGTATTCGTACTGAATAATTTATAACTTTATGGATTCAGTTGATAATTCGTACAGTATAAATAACTTTAAGCCTGTTTGTGGTTGAGTATAAACTCTGCATTTATACTACATATGCTGTAAATAGGTAGGTTAACCTAAGTTTATCAGAAAATTAACAAGCCTCGTTAGTCCAAAAAACTGACAGTTTCTCGATCCCTGTTCAGTTCTGAACATGGGGGATGTTCCTGATCCCCTACACTGAAAGCCCTTACGACAATAGTTGTTATTTTGATGTTATGATAAATTAACTACAGAAACATACTACATAAAATATCTTAATCTTAAGGCATGTGTCCAAGTACAGGGTGTCTACTGCCATATAGATACAAAAATCAGTGACTTTTCTGTGACTTTTGGGGGTGAAAAAAGTAAAAATCAGTGACTTTTACGTCCATATTAATTTTAGCAAATTTTCGAGGGAAATTGCAAGTCGCAAAATTTTTGCTCACAATCGCATTTTCTCAATTCATACTATAAAAATCCGTGAATTTCTTGCATTTAAGGAAAAATAAGTGTTTTTTTGGTGACTTCCGTGACCACTAGCTACAATAAGTAACTTTCGGTGACTTTGAGTGACTTCAGTGACCATTAGACACTCTGAAGCCCTGAAGTAGTTCAGAGACTAGATCGACGCCAATTAAAAGACAAACAATTGTAAAATTAGTAAAACAATTGTTTATCGTCGGAGACTCCTTAGTAACAACACCACAATGAGTCGTTACCTCGATAAACATTACTTCATTTAGCACTACCAACTCGGGAACAATGAAGTAATGAAACCCAACATTTCTCCAAGTGGAAAACAATATAACTTAATGGCCGTACTTAGGAAATAGGTATATTTACTCGTAGTGGCCGTACTTTAAAGGAATATTATTAATATGTAGAATATAATAGATATATATTTTTTTTGGGAGGGGGGATTTTGTGGCCGTGTTCACACTGGAGTTGGCAACCGGAGTTGCAGACTTTTATCGGCAATCTCGATTGCAGACGCTAGTTGCAGATACAAGTTTGCAACTTGTACTTGCAACTATACACAGTTTGCTTCTGCAACCTGCAAAAAAACGATTAGTCAGTTTGTATAATTTCGAGTGCCGAGGAGGTTGTACTTGCTGCGGCAGGTTGTGTTATTCCTGCTAAATGTAGAAAACGGAGAAGATACTGAGTTCGACCTTCATTGCAGGCAAGAGATAGGGTTTGATTTGAACAGAGATGATGCAGATCCTTTGAAGGGAAAGTTGAGATGTAATGGCAGCATAAAAATGTTTTTAAGAATGTCGAGTGATGATATTAAATGTTTAATTGTTGGTATTGGACACAAAATCAGGAAACAGGATATGAACTAACTGACGTAGCGCGATCTTGTGTAGCCGATGGGCGGGAGGGGTGGCGGGGTTAGTTGCAGAATCAAGTCGCAGATCAAACTGGCGCTGCAACTCGGGTTGCCGACCGGGGTTGGCAACTGCCTTTGGTCTACTCCGGTCGGAAAACCAAATTTCGGTTGCCGACTCGAAAAATCGGTCGGCGACTCCGGTCGGCAACGCGAGTTACAGTTGTTTTAATGCGTGCAACTCGAAATTGCCGATAAAAGTCTGCAACCGTGCACTGGTTGCCAACTCCGGTGTAAACGCGGATTTAGGCCTACCTTTCAGCAATGTTCCCAAGAACAGAAAATGATTTACAGTAATAATGTCAACTATGACATGGCAAACCAAAGAAATCGACGATAGCACTCCGGCGATGTAGCGGTGTAGCTCGACGGCTCGACAATGGGCTGTGCGTGTAGGAACAAGATGCAACACGCCCGAGGTTGTAGTTCAGCGGTTAATCACCAGGTGTCGCTAGTTGTTCCCACGCATCAGCCAATCAGACTGACAACTGCACTTTCCCTTCCTACAACCACAGAGCTAAGTACAGCTGGGGTAATGTCCTGCACGTGTCATTTGCGTGTTCAGTGACCGGAGGGCGTTGGATACTCTCCGGTGCTTGCGTTGATCATTGTTTTTGTAGGCCTTCTTTCTTTTAAAAAGGTCAATCTCTGATGTTTTACTATTTGGCGGTCTGCGAGTCTTATCAGCAAGGTAACTTTTTTCTGAGAGAATGTCAATTTAAAGAGCTTTGGTTAAGGAGAAAATGCGTTCTCGCAGAAATGTTTGTTTTACAAATGCAAATACAGTACACTTGTGTTTATCTAGCCTCTTTTTTACGATTGATGTTACATCTAGGGCTTATGTTCAATGATTTTCATTGATTTATTCCTGCCCAATTTATACGAAACAGTTTTATTTTTAATTTGCTACATGTTCTAAATATGCATGATAACATAATATTGCCATGTTAACAATTTTCTCATGCATTTTTATTAGCCTCTTTACCGTAATTATAATCGTGTATTTTTTTATAACCTAAAATCTAGTTTAGTTTGATTTCACCTTTCATAGTTTCATTCGCATAGGAATCAATAGGAATTCCGAAAGGATTCATGTAGTTTCTTTTTATGGGAATTCAGAAGTTGACGTCACTGTAAAATAGTAAATCTTCCTCAAATTTGGGGGATTGGCTAAGACTTGTTTCACATTCTAAAGCTTGAAAAAACAAAAAAAAAGTTTAACGAGTAACTAACTAAAGCAGCTCGTTCAAGAAGTGTTCACTACATCTGTAGGCCTAATAAGAAGTATTCACTACATCTGTAGGCCTAATAATATCCTATTCCACGCTACAATTCCCTTGGCACTAATTTGCGGTTAGAATTAGACAAGCATGTACCAACCTCATTGCAGCAGTTAGCTGCCGCAAAGATACATTTAAGAGTTCAAGGTGAAAGAGCGCCTTTTCGGAAACTTTGTGGGAAAGCGAGTTAGCGCTGGCCCGCGGGGCCGCCGACTGCAATCGTGAAAATTCAATTACACCCTCCTCTTGAAAATTTGCAAAGAAAACAAGGTATAACAGCCCCGAGTATTGTATTCAATTAGGTTGTTCTGACATCCCTTTATCCCCCCTCCCCTTGTATTAAAGAGCGGTTTGATGCATGTCAGATGCATACCTTTTGGTATGTTCTTTGAATAGAAACCATATATGAGAATATCACTGAGATTTCTTTCTGAGCCATATCTTTGCTAAGGGAATTTAGTGGACCGTAACCTATCCGATGTAATAGTTGGAGTTCTTGACTTGAAAATGAATTACTGAAATGAATAACGCCGCATAAATAAAAAGTGCAATCCGGTATGTTTTTGGTCCACCCTTAAACATATGGAATGTGATAACAAATCTTGGTCACCCAAGAAAAAAAAAATTAACTAGTATTTTTTTTTTAACTTTGACGACCTTGTTCGAGTGATGTTTTAAGTGTTCTTGTGTTAGGTTTGAAAATGACTATTTAATACTCGAAACGCGTCACCTTTAGGAGACAGAAGGATCACGCTGGCAGACTCAGGTAATTTTAAACCTTTATAGTAGTATTTAAAACTTGTTTCAGTAATTATTATAAATTGTAATCTTAAAAATGGCATTACAGTGTACCTACATTGTTCTTGTTTACAACCAGTAGTAGGCCTAATCTTTGGACAATTGAACTAGTACAGCTGTATTTTATTATTTGTACTTTAAGGTAAATAAATGACAGAAGATAGACACCATTAGATAGATTATATACGCCTAACAGTTTAAAAACTCCATTATTTGGAAAATTTATAAAAAATATTGAAATTAAGTATTTTTGACTTCTAGTTAGTGTCTGAAAGAAAATAGATGCAACCGCTAAGATAGTGGGGTTACAACGAACTTTAAAACAATGAAGTGGTATTGACTAATTTTAAACTTTTGAAAATTTAAACTATTTAAATATTTAATTATTTTGAAGGAAAGCTCACAGCAACCGCAAGGGGCGTGAAGGGCGGACAAAGCATTCTATTTCAGTTGTGTGTATCCGGGGTCGGAAATAGTGCATCCATTTGAGCTGTTGGTGATAGAGCGATAAAGCAAATTGGGCGAGGAATAAAGGCCAAGTCGCGCCCTGTTCCGGCGCACGACGACGCTAAAATATACATGGCGCGACTAATGCTGTACGGGGTAAATACACATATTAGTGTTGGTGAAACAAAGACAGTCTAGGAAAACCGGGTTATTACAGTTAATGTAATACCTCAAGAAACAATTGTTGATTAAATTAACATTTCCCGGACTTTTTCAAGTTATCGAACCATTCCTAAAAAGGAAACAAACCATTGAGTACAGAAATCTCCAATAACAGACACATGTAATTCCTACTCTGAGATTCAAATTACTACCCAAAACGTTGCACAGAACTCCCGTTTCGATTAGGAAATCTCTGAGTTCACTAACAAGACCTTAAAAACTAATTTCCAACCTTGACGAAGGATGAAACGACGACCACACGTCCTGAGAGCGTCCGTCGGAATTACACCTTATATCTCATTCCGCAGACCGGCAAAATTACTTCTCTCATCTTTCCAACAATTAATTACCAGGTGGGTTTTGAAAGTAGCGGCCAAGATAAATGATATTCGGAGGAACCAGCCGCGGGAGCTCTTTGTGCCGCGTGACGTCACCCTTTCAGGGCTCTGTCTCCTGTGAAATATGCCTGCTAATAATCTAGCCCTTCTGGGGTAACTAGCGAAACGGGAGAGGAGACTGCCGGGAATAAATTAATAGTGAAAATGGTATGCTAAATATGGTTTTTATACCCTTTTTTGAAGTTCGTGCTGATTCTTTAATCGTACATATTGTTTCAAAGGGAATCAGATTATGAGAATTCTATTGCCTATTGGCGATCAGAATCTACATGAAAATCATATTGCCGAAAATAAAATATCAATAGTTTCCGATATAGTCAATCTTTAAAATAAAGGTTAAAGGGAAAATCACTATCAAATCCTTAAAAAAAGTGAATGATATGATATCGAACAATGAAGTTAATATTAATAATTCCTTTGGGGGCACCTAAACATAATTAAAGGTCTTTAAACGCTAAATATGTATGAATAATTATAATGCAGGGTTTGATCGCCCGCCATTTTTGACTGGGGTCCTCCCATTTAAGACAGGATTTTGCAGCATTGTTATATTGATAAATGACTTAATTTGATGTATTTAACAACTTATGTTAAAATTTAAAACTTTTGAGGCTTGAAGTTTCACACGACAAGTTCCTCAAACAAAAGTACAAAGCGCCTTTGTCGTAAGTTTAGCACTTAAAATATCTGACCACAACGGGACTTTGAGGACACTCGTATAATGGTGAACAGTATTTTAAATCGTAAAGACTTTTGATGAACCCCGGAATTTTCATCGGATTATTCTTTTTTATTGACTCTTTAAATTTATTGCTGTGACCATCAAAATCACCGCTTTATGAGTCTTGTATATAAAACAGTCATCTTCTTCTATGTTTCTTTGAGGTAATCACATTTTACCTTAAGAAGCCCGAAAGTAAACAAAAACTGCCTTTAATCATATTGCAGAAAAAGAGGGAATATTTAACACAGATATAATATCAACCAATTGTTTGAATGTTATTTAAACCCCCCATCAACCAAATGCGCGAGCATTGATTTTTCTCACTCACACAAAATGTTCCCAACCACTTTAAACCTCCTCAAATCAACCTTAAACATTAATGATAAGCAAGCGTGATGGTGTCCTGATTAGGCGTTATGACACCTAAAAGCTAATGGCCAAAAATTATGAGCGAGGACGAAGAATAACCGGACACTGACACGCACGGAGCTGAGCCGACCTCGTCGACCGCGCCCGCTATGGCACCACGATTAATCTCACTAAAGAGGGCGAACATTTTGTCATTTCCTTTAACTTAGTTGATACTTCATACTTTCATTTGCGAAGACGTCTTTAAAATCAACCTTTCTATTAAAAAAAAACCTCTCTCATATGAATTTAGAAACATGAACATTCAGAAACTGTTTTCGAAAGGAAATGGTATAACATATAAGAAAAATTCACTCCGATAAATATTATTCATCATATGCTTCCACTGCAGTATGTTTTAAGATCTATACTCAAGAGTCTTCACCCCTATAAATTTTTCCGGGGGCGAAATCCTATAAAGGGCGGGGGAGGTTACAGGAATAACTCTAAAACATGTTTCAGCATTCCTTTGTTTTGGACAGTATTTTTATACTTATTACAGTATACACTTATTACTACTTATTATTATTTTATACAGTATTTTTTATGTTTTCTTGTTGATAAATGTTGGAATCAGCGCCTTCATACATGATAGTGAACATGGTAAACATTAGGGTATACTCATTTATATGACTTTTTTTGCTAATTTTGACCCATTTAGCCATATTATGGAGTTTGGTGATACTTTAAAGGTGCCCTGTAAACTGTATACCTGTACACTACGGAGGTGTAGCCTATCGATGCCCTCGGGTAGATCCACTATTCTTACATGCCCGACTTACCCATCATTATTCATTATTCAGAGAGACTATGAGGGCTTTTAGCACTCGCCTTTGCCGAACTTAAGTGTCCAATAAAATTACCGGCTCCCTGCGCCCACAACGAAACCAAAAAGATTTGAAGGCCGTATGAATGAGAGAATAGCAAATACAGTTTTGAAATGGTATGACTTGCACACCATTTATTACCACACTGTAACTGTTATCAGGGTTCAATGAAACACACAACTACACTGTAACTACTCCAAAAGCTATTGTTTTGTTCATTTCTTTTACCAAATGAATACAAGAAACTCTTCGAGTTTAAAATTTGTAACTGTAAATCCAAGAAATGTGACCAATTGATGTTCATAGCGTAGTAAAATATTTATGTACATTTAACGACTCCAAGTTATAATTTAAGTGTAAACATTTCTTATCGTGTTAAATGCCGTGTTTTACTGCGTTTTACAAGTGCTACGTTGTAATCTACAAAACCTTGGAGTACAGTTAACCTCTTCGTGCATGACGGCATCATACGTGTACGGCTATTTAAAGCCATATAAATACTTAAGAAATTATAAACTTTGTAAGATCTGCATGGAGGCTCACCTGAGGCCGGGTGCACTAGTTCGAGCAGTCGCCACCAGATAACCGTTCATTCTTTGTTTGTTACCCGCCATTTATGTGTAAGGTGGCAGTGAAAATGAGTTCTGTCAAAAACTGGGTTTTCAAGTGTTCCTGCAGATGACCGCATGTTAGTTATGAAGGCAAGAAAAATATGTTGTTATTGTGCTACTCCTAGGCTTCAGTTTGATACATAAATTATGTTGATTACTTATATAGTTATGATTTACTGAGTGAAAATGTATCCGTACACAAGTGTGCCTTCCATGCAGATAGGGAAAATTACTTTGTGTTTACTTGTTACCAATTCTGCATGGAAGCCACATGTGTGTACACGTATAGCTAGCTGTACACACTTGTGGCTACCATGCAAATCTAGATCAAGAAAAATACTTCAAGTTAAAAGTGACACATTTGTGGCTATGCAAATCTGGATCAAGAAAATACTTTTAAGTTAAAAGTGAATTAATGTTTAATATTGTTAAAGGTATCTATGTTTAATTAACGAGATATTTGATGAAAAAACATTTATTTGACAAGTTCATAGAGATGATTAACTTAGGCCTGATAAAATTAGAAGTTATTAAAATGTCTTATTTATTATGATAATTATATTTTATATAATTTTACGTTTTCAATCGATGAAAAAAAATTTGCAATGTGTTAAATTCAATTTTTTTTGTTATTTGTTTACCTTGTTACCTACATTAATTTATTTACTGATCTAACTTACGTGGAAACATATGTGGACAGTATGCATTTGTGGAAGTATTGCTGCTACCTACAAGTGGCAACATATGTGGCCTTCATGCAGATAGGGTATGACCATATACTAAGTGTACTACATCCACATTTGCATACAAGACACATTTGTGGCCAGATATTTATTTTTATGAAAAAAACATGTATCATAGAAAAAAAAGTGTACACCCACTAAATTAAACCTCCTGAATACAAAAATGGCGTCAAAAAATTTTTTTTCAAGTGGTATTTCATATAGCATTCATGAAGAGGTTAAAACGAATACTGCAGCATTACGAAATATGCTATTCATTTAATGGATTGTTTAGTCGCTAACAAATGCTTTGCTCTGATAGAAAATTCGTAGTCATCAAGGTTTGTTATTTAAATTATATATTTTGCAAGGAGGGTAGGGATACACTTGTGGTGTATTATTCAAAATTAAATTAATTAAGTAAAAGCAAAACCTCGATCGTTGTGAAAACTCTTTGCTCTGATAGAAAAAAATCGTAGTCATCAAGGTTTGGTATTTAAATTATACATTTTGCAAGAGAGTAGGGCTACACTTGTGGTGTATTATTCAAATTGAAATTAATTAAGTAAAAGCAACCTCGATCGTAGTGGGACAAAACAAAACAGTGTTAGCAGCCGAGTAACAGATCAGTGTAATGTAATGGGGGCGACCCTTAAACCCCGTTAATGGGCGCGGTAATGAACCTGGATCAATCAAATTTGAAAAACCACCCCCCTCAAACCCCCCATCCCCCCCCACCAAGCTCCGCGGGTAATAGGTATCCGATATGTGGAGCACATGCACAGCGGGTAGTCGATGGGACGCGAGCAGGGTTCACATCGAAACACAAAGGATGGCGAAATACCTAACGGAAAACTGGTATTGATTACTAAAATAATTACTGTAAACATAAAATACATGACTTTAGAAATTTTTAAATGGTTATTTTTATTAAATATTTCATTCATAAGATAATGTTGTATTAGAAATGTGTGCTAGGTTGAGATGATTTTTTTCGTTATACCTGGTTTACAAATATATGTGTTTTTGTCTGATCTCAACAAACTAAAATTAAGTATTCAATATTATGTCCTGCTCGTACAGACGTTAGTATAATTACAGCAATGCATTAACATTGTTTAATTTCCATTACAGTTTTTAATTTTTTTTGTCTGCAATTCAATATTGGTTCTGTTGACTGTAACCTAGGTTTCAACGCCATTGCGACATTCTCAATTCACAAACGCATCGTCTCGTCGTTTGGGTGGAAAAGTCACAGTTTCAGTCGAGGAGATGTCAGTTTCGAAGTCATATAAAACGAGGTTTATTTTCAAATAATTCAAATGAGTTGAAAGTTTCAGTTATTTCATTTTAGCTGAGGGGAAAATTAAGCTGGGAAAATAAATCAAATTAGCGACTAGACTACTAAAAAATTTCGATTTTAATACATACAGTATATTTCAGTAGAGGAATTTTAGAGTAACAAATTCATACCTTTGACATCAATTATGATATTAAAAAAGGCTGCAGCCACTGGCTAAGTAAATGCTAGATTCCTGCAATAAGTTGTTATTCTTAAGTAGTCCTAAAATAATATATTGACGTCACATTTACACTTTTCTTGTTATACTTCTTCTTGGACTATTAAGGAGTTAAATCCAAATTTGTCAAATCAATCAAGGTTGAATAAGGAGTTAAATAAATCGGTAAAAGGCAATCAATTAATACAATGTGCATTTTTTATTAAAATTTAGTAATAACAGGAAGAATTCCACTATTTAAATTCCAAAGTTTTTTAGCATGTAGAGTTTGGCCGAAAAAGAGACGCGAATGTCTAAGAAGAAGACCTTCCCCCAATGATGGACTCGTGATTGGCATCTCCCAATCCAGACGTGAGCGCGAGGTCTGGTTATTACGTTTGTCAACTCTCATCTGCCGAGCCTTGGCCGACACCGAGGTAATGGGGGTAATTTTGGGGGCGAGGTGAAGCGAACAGCCCCGGGCAAGGCAGCGCGGCGACCGTGTACGATGTACGGTGATAAACGTGCGCGACGAGGGGCACCCGTCGCAGCAAACCTGCGTACCGTACTCAGCGAATACTATCACCATAACCACGAGTATGTATTTTTGTCATTGCTTTTTTATGCAGATCTCTATCTATCTGACTTTGCATATTATTCAAAATAGAAATTAATAAGATAGAAATAAAGATAAAGTGCAATAATTTCTTTGTCATTTTCAACTATCGTCTTATTTACCACTATTCATACTTTTAGGTGAAATAGTCAAATAACTAACTAGTTTTACTTAACTTGAGACTCTTTAGTAATTTAAACAAAACTTCAATCATAAATATTGAAAAGCGGTTCAACATCGTTTTGAAAAAAAAAACTATGTTTCGTTTAAAGTAGGAATACGATCATCTGGGTGGCCTTAAGTTTTGAAATTCTTGCAAATCCTCGTAAAATTGATTGGAATAAGAAACTTATTTGTGAAACAATAAAAATTGACGGAAAACATTTTAAAACTTCCATTTAGAAACTCTGATTTCTGGCCGGCACTTGATTTGCTAGACGGATCTTTAAATAGCCGTTCCTTATCGTATAAATGACAGAATAGCTCTAAGCTTTGATAAGACTGAATGAAAGTGCAATAAAACCTTGAACTAAGGCTACCTGCCCTTTAACTTACCTGATAGAAATCTTAAATGGCAAAAGGTTTCCCTTATGAGAAGTCAATAAGATGCGTCCTGATATTATGGATAAAATAGAACTTTCAGAATCATAGTGAGAACTCTTAAAAAATAACACTAAAGTAAATAAAAATAATGATAATTAAATATAATAGGTATACACTTGATATAGTAGATGACTTAAAAACAAAATTTGTATCTACACAACTATTAATTTACAGTACACCAACCGAAGCCATGAGAAAACCAAGAGAACCCAAACCAAACACCAGGAGGCCAGCGGCGTGACACCAGCGTCGGAAACAAAACCAAAACACTACTGGATCTGGGAAGTGCCATGCGGTGTATTCATCGTATGGTAATTACCATTAACACGCTATTATGGCTCCACTCCTTCGCCATTCTCCGTATGCTAAACATGCGATGGATGCGAATGCTGCTTTGTCCCTGGAAACAATATCCCCGCCGTCAAATCGGCCCAATCACTGTTTGTAAAGGCAATGTTTCAGTTTTAAATATGAATTTTACGTACTGTATTGTACATATGGGAGGAAAACGCAGACCGAAGTCTGGTGGTAACTGGGGAACATCGTTCCACAAAGAATGGATGGAAGTTAGATTGCTTTTATCATTAAAACATCAAATTTATGTAATACTGTAAATATTCTTTTTATCTTTGCCATATTTTTCCAGCAAAAGAAACATATAAAAATTGGCTCATTGCGCACACGAAGTAATTTATATAAAAATCAATCATACGACTACCATCCGGATATGTTTTGCAAAGATAAAACATGCTCTAAACACATCGGTGATGCGAATAAGTAGAAATGCAGCGACTGTCATGGCCGAAGGGCATGACTCATGAGAGGTAGAACCTTTTGAGAAATCTCCTTTATACAAGCCAAGTCAAAACGTCAATTCTACATCCATAAAAGAAAAATTTGAAAAAAAAACTCTGATAATTTTATATTAGACTCTAAGTATATATTTACGATTAAAATGTTCTTTTAAAGAATCAAAAATTAATCCAGATCAGTAGGGTTAATTTCATTAAAAATAATCCCATATACATTTTACTTTCTGTTTAGAGGTTCATCCAAAACAAAGTAATATTACTATAAATCTCTAAGACGTAAACATAAAATATAGCCTACACAGCTAAAGCGTTTTAAGATCAACAGCTATAGTTGTACAATAACAATTAGCATTAGTTATCTGGAGGGAGATGACCCTTGGTGGACCTGACGATAAAGAATCATTTAACCGTCGATACCACCGACCCACGACTGATTGGGGTCACAAGAGCAATTTGTAACGCCTCGGGCCCGCTGTATCTTATCCGGGCTTGTGCCCAGGCATTTCAGCACGATTGCGATTTGCAGACAGGTAATTTAAATGTTGTTAATTCCGTATCATCTTCGTAAATTGCACATTTTGTTTACATAAGCAGTGAAGCTAATCCTAACACAACTTTTACGAACAAATAACAGATATTTCTATTAAAATTTCATTATACAAAGTATAGAATGTAAACGCTAAAAGGGTGCTTGAAATTTCAGCATATGGCACAATTCAATTATATTTATGTTTATATTTTGGGCGCATCCTACATATTGGGGTTCAATGGAAAAAAATAAATATCCGAACGTTATGTTTTTCTTATTATGTTTCCTTAATGCGCATCTATTACAATCATACTGTATATGATTGCTTTCTTTTTTACACATTTTATTACGTATTACGTAATATTATTTATTTTATTTTATAACGAGTTATCATTTAACATCTTATAGGGTACACGGAGGCCTATAGTACCCGGGGGCCGAGCATTTGCTGGGTAAATTTATACTTATCTTTTCAGTAATTATCTCAGTCACATAAGGATATCCTGGAATGCCGAGTCCACAACTGCTTGTTTATTTTAAAGACGAGCTTGTTCGCTTCGCTTATTCGTCTTTCACGGTGATTTAATATATGCTTAAGAGTGCTTCTCTCTTAGTATTAATTTGCTGAACCACAAGATGAAACTCTCGGTACAGTGTCAGCTGATTTTATTTGTTGCCTCAACATTCTCTTGCCCTTACAGTATAATAATATTAACAAAATGGATTATAGTTTGTTTGCATTAAAAGCCATAACAAATAATTTATAATGTACGATTAAAAACGAATAAATAATTTTCTAATAGTGCCATTTAATAAATCAACAGCTGGCTATAATGCAAAACCACATGTTTATGCTCGAGCACGTGGTTTGGCAGTTGAGTCAGCTGTTTTCAGATTTTTTGTTTGTTTTTATTATTAACTCCATAAGACCAATGTTAAAAACGTTTTAATTTCAATTGACGATTACAACTAAATAATAATTTTCCTAACGTATAGACTTGCGTAGGCTACACATTATTTTTATAAAAAAATAAGTTTTTCAAGTTTTGAAGAAAAATTATTATAGAGCCGTTTTCGAGATCGGTATGTGCATTAATTTAATATTCCATACATACAAACAAATATACCTGACTTGTATTAAAGTACCGTATATATAATAGAATAGGCTATTCGCTATAATATTGACTGAATTAAAGGAATAATTACTAACAACAATTTGAAATCACGATTTGATTTGTCCATAAGAGTCTTTTTCTCCAGTGGGCCAATAGCGCTGTCAGCTTTGTAAACTGTACGACTTTTGCATAAAAAGTGGTATTGTATTCCCCTGTTTCAAACAAATTCAAATTCAAATTCAAATACATTTATTCCAAAAAGATATTACAAACATTACATCAGAAGAAATATAAATAAATGGAAAATATTCCCCACAAGACTACAGGTCTGAGTGTGGGGAAGAGTTCGTCATCAGACCCTTTCTGATGTGCTCTTTACATGAGTAGTATTTATATACAAAACTTAATTCTTAGAGAAAAAAAAAATATATATGGAGCTAAATTAAAATAACTTAAATATGATTAAACCTTTAAGAAATAAATAAAAACAAATCATAAAAAAGAATAAAATCATCAGAATATCCTAATAAAAAAAACTATTTATTTATAAATAAAAAGTACATAAAATAAGACATTGAATAAGACATTGAATAAAGCTTAGACATTATAGGGCGACTTTGTTAAAGCCTCAGCTGCCACAGCACCAATCCGGAGGAGCCACTTTTCCACTTCTCGCTTGTAGACAGTGATGTTGCCACTTTCTATAGCTAAGATTTCACCAGGGAGATTTCGATACAGTTGATGTGCTAGATAAAAAGAATTAGATAAATTTGCTTTATATGAAAGTTTAGGTAGTTGGAATCCAAAATTAATTTTATTTTTAGTTTCGTATTTATGGGTGGATGAGGTGAAAATTTTGTTTTTGTTTTCTTTAATATAGATCAAGAGGACTTTTAGATATAATTGACGGGGATTAAGAACGGGAAAGTTTATGTACAAAAGGTCAGTCGGATAGCGTTGTCCCTTTCTCAAGATTGTTTTAATTATGGATCTCTGGGTGACTGCCAGTGGCTCCAGCACCGAAGCAGAGGCACCACCCCACGCCAGCACTCCATACTGCAGCACAGATTGTACAAAGGCGTAGTATACACTCCTGCAGCGATCCAGGGTCAGCACCCGACTGAGCTGTCTGAAGGCATAAATCATTTTCCTAAGTTTTTTCTTTAAATACTGAATGTGCGGTTCCCAAGAAAGTTTATTGTCAATTATTATTCCAAGATACTTGAATTGAGTGACACATTCAATTGTTTCGCAATTGCAGGCCTCCGACCCAGGATCACCACAGGAGTGTATTTTCAGCTTCCTCTGACCAGGACCTGAGTCGTTTTTCAAAAATATAGGCATACATTTCGTTTTGTCAACATTAAGAGAAAGTATATTATGGTCAAACCAATTTTTGACAGCTACAAGGTCATAGGATGCATTATTGAACGCCTCGTCCCATGTGCCGCCACATGAAACAAGAGCCGTGTCGTCGGCAAAAAGAAATAATTTCCCTTTAATATTCAATTTAGATATATTATTAATGTAGATAAGAAATAATAAAGGGCCTAAAGTACTCCCCTGAATTACACCATAGTCTACATTGATGGGAATACTATTGACACCGTTAATGGTAACAAATTGTTCTCTATTGCCAAAATAGGAAGCAAACCATTGAAAAGTGGTGTTTTTTATGCCAATTAAGTCAAGTTTACTCAATAATAAATCTCTATTTACGGAATCAAAAGCCTTTGCAAGATCAAGAAATGTAATTAGTACCTTGTTTAACATGTCATACCTTACAACATTGGAATGTAAAAATATTACAAATACAAAAATTTTACATAAGATCCCCAGAAAATGTTTAGCAATAATCGTTTTCATCTCAAACATTAAAAAAAACTGGAATCATTTACAAAATTATTGTTGAAACTCGTTTTTAAACCCCGTAAAAATCATTATGGATTTATCAAAAACGCAATTTCACAAAAATAAGACGACCTAGATGTCTGGATATCTGGGTGTAGGGGATGGCCGTGGCTGGGGCCTGGGGCTAATGAATGTGCGGTGGCGGTGTAGTGCGGGCAGGACCGCAAGGGCGCGCAGCGGTCGCTTTGACGGCGCCACCGCCGCGCCGCTGCCGGACCGGCGACGAATTACAAATCAACTAATTAAACCTGTGCATAATTGATACCAACTCGGAATATGGCGACCGAGAAGCATTAGAGGATTGAGTCGGTCTCGGTTGGTGTTTCCATTAACGTCCATATGTGGAAGAAGACAAAACTTACGTAGGCCTAAAGAAAATTGGTAAAAATAAACGCGGCAAGGTGCATGTTTTACTGCTATTAGTGCTGCTGCATTGGAATTTCTAAGAGGCTTGAGATTGTATTATTAAGTAACCTAGCGTACAGGATTTTGACTTTACAAAATTTTCTCTTTCGCATGTTTGTTAACTATTTTGTCATTTACAAAGTACTTAAAGTATCTAGTGACATGAGAGTGGCAAATCAAAATCTATAATCATTAGTTTTTTAATAAAATTAAGTAATAGTCCCAAGTATACAACACATACAAAGGCAATTAAAAACTTCATTTCATACAACCACAAAAAATTTAAAACATTATGTTAAAATGGAGTTGTATCACAAATTGTACCTTTTGTAGCCTACTGCATTGAAAAAATTCCTTTTATCTTGCTCATTTACGTTGACGTTGACGTTACAATCACATTTTATATATAGTTTAAGCGAGATGCTGATTGTGCACATGTTTTTTTTTTACGGAAAGATAAGATAAAGAAAAGAGAATGTAAATCAATTAGTTTTTGGCGTTTCTTACCCTTATCCAAAATGAAGTGTGAAAATACTAAAACTCTATGCTCAAATCTTTAATTCTATGAGACGAAACCTAAATCTATCAAGCATTTACGGATAGTGGAATCAGGAAGAGGACTTGGACAATTTAATAAAAATTCGTAAAATCGTTTCATAATTCATCACACTGAATTACTCTTCCACTACTGACTAGTGATAAATCGCCTATAGGCCTAATTATTACTGATGATCACTAATAATTATGATCAGTGTGGTTATTTTCTACGATTAGTAAACCTGCAATATCTAATGAAAGATGTTCAATTGGATTGAAATGCAGTGATTAGTTATTAATACTCGCTTGGCCTTAAAAAATCAAACTAAATGCGAAAAAATAATCGCATTATGAAGACATGTGAATAAAGACTTAGCGAAATAATTAATGATGACAATTTACGAGGCTGGAAAACCGAAAGGAAATATTTTCATTAAAACTGTGCCGTACAGTATTTAGTAATGTCCACGTTGTCACATAAATCTAAACAAGTGCCAGACGAAAATTTACAACCACCCCTCCCGTGTGGCAAATTGAAGTGGATAAATCGTTTAAGATGATTTAAGATGTTTACGAGTTACCATTGCAACATGTTTCGACGTAGCTTTTAGAAAATGTAGAGACCGAAAGAGCTCAAAACAAACACTAAAAGGATTACAGTAAGGGCGAGGTCCCATTTGTCATAATCCCACTAGTTATAAACTTGAAAACCGTCCCACTAGTTATAAAAACGAATCGTTCCCACTAGTTATAAAAACTGGCGGGAAAATGAAAAGTTTAAATATTCCCACTGGTTATAAATATTTCTCAAATCGTCCCATTTGTTATAAATTGAGTTTTATAACTAGTGAGACAAAATCGTCTCACTAGTTATAAATGTTTATTCCGTCCCACTAGATATAAATTTGAAACAGTCCCACTGTTCATAAATTAGCGCGGGAAAGGCCAAAGTTTGAAAATTCCCACTAGTTATAAAAGAACCGTTCGTGGAGGAGAGTCGTTCAAAAGAGTCGTTCACTTCTGTCCGCTCGTGCTGAAAGGAAGCGCCTTCCAGCGACCAAGGAATTCGCCGCGTTTCATTAACACTGTAAAAAAATATAGTTATAGTCAAGATAAAATTTTGATATTTTAGTATGATGAACATTACTATATAACGGTGCCTATGGTAATGTTTTTATGTCGAAATAAAAATAATAAGACGAAGAAAAAGATACAAAATTATAGCAAAGCACTTTTGTTTGAAATTCATGACATCAAAAAGTTAGTAAGCGAGGAAGTTTTTTATTTATTGGTCAGGTGAATTTTGTCAGCGGCAAAGTTGTTGGAAAAGACTTAAATCGCAACTTTGTAATTTAAAACTTTTTTGTAGAACGCTTTGTTTTGGTTTTATTCTAATTCAAAGTTAATAGTTTAATTGCCGACAGGCCGGCTGCCGCGACCCGTGCCGCCGCGCCGTTCGGAGCACTTGTCGCACGTATACAACTTTGATAGTTTATTACTTTATTATTATTATTTTGTGAATTATTATTTTTTATCGGTGATTGTATCCAAAATAATTACTGCAACCCTTTATTATTGAATAATGAATAAGAAAAGGCATTAATAAACAAGAAAAACATTTCCTTGAAAACGACAAAATGTATTAACAAAATTTAAATATGTATGATTTTAAAAATACATAGTTATTTAAAACAAAAAAAACTTATAGAGACATAATAAGACACTAGATATTACAAAAAATACATAGATATATACGGTGTATTTTTAATTGAAGTTTTAATTGATATTTGATACTGTAAATTTTACTAAGATATTTATTAGAAATAAAAACTGTTTTTACAACAGAAAAAATAGCCTCCCTTACTGACTGTATAACATGGCTGTTAAAACCTTCCTATCAATATTTTTACATAAAAATTATTTCCACAAAAATAGTTGATATTCAGCAACTTTATGATATAAAAAAGTTTTGAATTAAAAATTAAAAAAAAAAATAAAATAAACTGACATTAAAGGTTTAATTTTGCCCCTTCTCTTAAAAAGTAACCACACTTATCATAACGACAAATGATCTGGTAATATCAAATGACCTTGCCATGCACCAAAAAGTAGACAATTCTGACACTGTCTCGCACACGTGTCTTAGATAAGCGTCGTGTAGGCCTATTGTTGTTTATATATGTACTGGTTGTGTCAACAGTTAGTTGTCCATATGCTGTATGTCTAAATTGTGTCGGTAGTAAGTATTCAGTAATTTTATGACAATGTATAGTTTTATGGTTTATCATGGAAGGAAATTGTATTAAACTGGGACGTCCACGTACACGCCCAATAAAAGAGCAAAATCATCATTTAGTTGGAACGGGCGTACCACTTTGCAGCTAAGCTAATGGCTTTCCATCGTAAAACATTTTATAAATAGTTTAAGGATTTCATAGGGTGAGTGCACCAGTGAATGACCGTTTAAGGTTGAGTCGGCAACGTAAAAAACAATTCTATTGATCGCATCGAGCTTGAAAACGGAACAGTGATAACCGAGCCAATTGATATCGCCCGACAAATCAACAAACACCTTATCTCCGTACAGTCTGGTCAGCCAAGTACAGTCACTTCCGTAACTCTTCCTCCAATTCCTGCCTGTCAAAATTCCTTTTTTATTGCTCCTACCACAGTTGAGGAAGTCAAATCAGTTGTACGTAGTTAGAAAAATAAAAAATCCACTGGCTTTGACAAGTTCAATGTTAGTTTATTAAAACATATAATTGATGATATTGCCACCGTTCTTGTGTATATTATAAACAAAAGTTTCAGTAAAGGCATATTTCCTGAGAGTCTTAAACTTAGTTCAGTTGTACCTATTTTGAAAAAACCAAACTCTAACAAATTAGATAATCTAAGACCAATAAGCTTGCTGTCAGTTTTCTCTAAATTGTTTGAGAAAATTATGATGTTAAGACTAGACACATTTCTAAAAAGAATGAATTTTTTCAATAGTAAACAATTTGGTTTCTTAAAAGGTAAATCGACCGAGAGTGCTTTAGTAACAGTAACTGAATATATTTTCAATGGATTAAACTCAAATCTGAAAACGACAGGTCTTTTTATAGATTTTAAAAAGGCTTTTGACATGGTCAACCACGAAATTCTCTTAAGTAAATTAGAGAAGTCTGGCATTAGAGGAGTGGCGTTGAACTGGTTCAAAAGCTTTATTATGGGGAGAAAACAGCAAGTTAAAACAGGCCCGCGGTTTGTATGTGACGCGCTATGGGCCCGAGAGATGTTTGCGCCCCCCCCCTTCCGCCCCTCACCCCTCCTCTCCCGAGGATATGAATCACCAAATAAACAAACCCAATGCTATAGGCATTTGACGATTTGAGACGCGCATTCGCAACGAAACAACAAAATGAAACAGTGACAGAACTATTTTTATTGTGTTCATTTTCGACCGCTAATAATGCGGTTGCGCATTGTAAAAGTAAACTTTGCTCGCGCACGTAGGGCTGTGGGGGGCTGGAAGAGGGCAGGGCGGCGCGGCAGGGGGAGATGGACCCGTGGTGAGGATTAGTCGTTGGCGTGCCGTGTGGGAGGACGGGTGTTCCTGCCTCGTCGCCTTTCTGCACTTGTGTGCTACACAGTACAGTACGCGCTGTATACTGCGACATCTACTGATCGCAAAACATTTATCATTATTACTGTTAAGGCCTTTTCACACCGGCGTCTGCGACGTCCGCGGAAGCCGCAGAAGTTTTGGAAGATATAAATCGCTTCCCGTGCTATCAAATGAGACCGTGCACACCGAGCTTTTGCGACGTCTGCGGCGTCCGCGACGTCCGCGGCAGTTTTTGTGAGAATCGGTCGGACAGTGATTTTCTACATACTTCTGCGGCTGCGACCTAGCGCATGCGCAATGAACACTTCTGAACCACGTGAGTCGCTTCCCTACTCGCACCCCGCGTCATCAGCAATGTGTTTTACTGTCGTTAGTTGTTGTTGCTGGTGTTCTGTGCCTTTATTTATAAATTTATAATATTATTTTATGGAAGTTATTATAGTTCAATTAATCATCGTTAATGGCGTCATTTATTTTATATTTGTTTTTACCTAAAGACTCAATTAAAAACAAGAATAACAATCATAATTAACTTTCTTGAGAAAAACAAATATTATTTAAAATAAAATTCATGGTACGTCATGCAATTTTATTCTTATAAACCTAAAGATATACCTCCGTTTCAGAAAACCTGCCTACACTTAGTGAATTTTCTATGGAATTTTGGTATTTTTTACCACTACTGTAATCACGTATTCCCTATAGGGAAATTAGCTAATATAACAGTAACCTATAAAATGGGCATGTCAAACACCTAAAAAATGCATTGTAATATATTGCATTTTATAGCAGTATCGGTTAAATTAAAACAGTGTGTACAAATAATACATAAAAGGAAAAACACGGTAAAACAATGTAATAATACAAGAACATATAATTTTATTCATCTTAGCACATTGTATTAAGAACGAGAACAAAACAAGCTTTTCAATAATTTATATACAGTAAGAGACTGATCACCTGTCCTCATAGTCATGCGCGAGCAAGTGGACGTTTTGGAACGTCGCTGGGCGGTGTGAAAGGGGCGCGTCTGCGACGTCTGCGGCGTCCGCGGACGTCGCAGACGCCGGTGTGTAAAGGCCTTTAGAGGTACGAAGCCCTGGGTTATGGCGTCAACGTCAAAATCTGCTTGATAAATTGTAAAATATTTTCTTTGTCGCGCTCCCAACAAACCTAAGAAAGCCCTTGGGCTCTTGCGCCCCTTGGCCCTTGCGCCCCTTGGCCCTTGCGCCCCTGGGCCCGGGCCCACCGGGCCCATTTACAAAATCGGCCCTGAGTTAAAATAGATAGCATCCTAAGTGATCCACTAATAGTTCAAACAGGAGTTCCTCAAGGATCAATGACCTCAGGAACACTGTTTCTCATTTTCATCAACGACCTGTTGAATCTTGAATTTCAGGGAAATATAAATGATTTTGCTGACGATATTGCCCTTTTTTACTCCCACAAAGATTTAAATGCACTTGGGCAAGCAATTAATGAGGACCTTGTTTTGCTCAGGAAATGGTGTTTACTGAATAAAATGCAAGTAAATGTAAATAAAACCAAATTTATAAACTTTGATCTAACTGGATTTGACATTCCCTTTCCATTAACTTTTCATTCAATAACCTGTAATTTCCAGAACTGTACATGCCAGCCGTTAGAAAAAGTTAAAACAATTAAATATTTAGGGGTACAGCTTGATGAAAAACTTTCTTTTGAGCCACACATTTTAGATTTACATTCCAAACTTAGATCCCAAATTAGAAAGTTTTATTTTTTAAGAAATTTTTGCGATTCTTCCCTTTTACGGACACTTTATTTTGCACTTATAAATTCTCGACTACAATATGCCTTGCCATGCTGGGGGGGTGCATATAAATCACTAATGGAAAGATTAAGAACAACTCAAAATTTCTTTTTGCGCATAATTTTATTTAAACCAAGAAGGACAAGTTCTTTTCCATTGTATCAAGAGCTAAAAATTTTACCTATTCAGCATTTGTTTGTTTTTAAAGTTTTAAGATTGTTTTTTATCAGAAGTGGAAATGGAGTAATCTGGAGGACATGTCATCTATACAATACCAGAAGTAATACAAATAATTTTTTTAAACTTCCAAAAGTTAATAAAACAGTATTTAGACACTCTTTACAATATTTAGGCCCAAAATATTTTAATCAACTTCCACATTATATTAAGAACATAAATTCTGTCAAGGTTTTTTGCAACAAAGTAGTAAATTGGTTGTTCTCAAAAGAAGATGTATACTCTCTGAACTATATCCTGATCTAAGAAATGTTCCTGTACTGCTGATTTATTGTTATTTTATTGTTATTCATGTTACTATTTATTACTGTTATTTAGTGATTATTTATTTATCCATCGTTTTTTTATTCATTGTTATTTATTTATTAACTTATAGTTGTTATTCATCTGTAGTTATTACTTTATTGTTTTTTGTAAATTTTTATAATTGCTAAATTAAGTTAGTAATCTGTTCAGATGTTGCAGTTGGCGGATTTCAATTGTTATTTAAATAATGCTAGACTTTAAATTCACTGTTTCTTACTAGTTATATACTTTTTCAATTCACTGGTCACACTACTGGATGAAGTGGCCAGTTAATTTCTCTTTGATCAAATGTAGTTTTTGTATATGATTGAATTCATGAGAAATAAATTCATTTATTCATTTATTCATTTATTCAGTTTCCACTTGAATCTTACATGGTAAAACAGGCTATAACGCTACAGTGTAGGGAATAGTTTAAATGTCTTGCACATATTCTTCTGTAGTTCCTAATGGTAAAACTTAATGCATTATGTTAAAACAGAGTATTGAAAAATACAATTTATCATACATAAATCATTGCACCAGTGAATGACCGCCTATCCACCAGTTAATGACCGGTGTTTCCCCAGTGAATGACCGGTCATTCATTGGTATCAGAATACCAACTATTTAGAATGAATGTACCAGTGAATGACCATTAAAAATAGGTCAATTGGGACAAAAGCCACCACACAAAAAATACACACAATAATTGGGTAAATATTGTATTTCTTGCAAATGAAATATAAAAAAATTGTACAGGCTCTAAAAGAATTTACATTGAAAATAGTTTAAAGTACCACCATTTTGGAACTGAAAGTTATACAAAAATGAAATTTAAACCAAATGTTAATCTTACCTACAAAATTTTATTATTTATTTATCATCATCGTTTTTGAGACAATGAGATTTATATAAAATAAAATGCAAACAGACCGACAGACACAAAATACATGTTACACCGAATTGTAAAATTGTATTAACACCACTCTGCCTCCTCGCCACCGAATAAGCTGTTAAGATTCTCACAGAGTCGAAGCTGGAACCCTGTATATTAACAACACTAACCATTTCCAGATCGTTAAAATAGAGATTCTAGTGAATGACCACTGTTCTTGTGTAGTAAATTTCCGTAAACATTAAGCCCCGGTCAAATTTTGGTTTATTGTACCCACATGATTTCTGATGTTTTTTTTAGTGCTTTCCAGCACTTAATCTGCCAGAAAACATTGTTTCCAAAACGTTTAAAGAAAATTGATCAAAATCTAGTGAATGACCGAAATGGTCATTCACTGGTTATACCAATAGTTGTGATCCAGTAAATGATCGACTGTATAATTATATTTTTGGTTATGATTTTGGTATTAAAATGAGTACAGAACTGTACCTTAACAGGTTTACTGTTAATTACATTTATTATATTGCAGTTTCAATCAATAATTAAAGAACAATGAAGAATACAGCTAACCTTGTTTGTACGATACGCTATAGTGGGGAAGGTCTAAGATGAACTGGGTGGAACACTTAATTTTGTTTGTGTTACAAACAGATGTTTGACACTTTCTTTTTGAACCAGTGACAGGGAGAATCCAGATCAGAATCCGAAGTTACTTTCAAGACCGTTTGTGATAGACTAGGCAAAAGGTAAAGCTTAATATACTGTTTTTTATACGAAACGGTCATTCACTGAGGGGTGGTCATTCACTGGTGCACTCACCCTAATTCCTAATTATTTGACGAAACCCTAAGTCATAGTGATGGATAACGCTTCTTACCACAGTATAAAATCCTCGAAAAAGCAGAAACAGTGTATTTTACCAAACAAGTTAAAGCAATACAGTATTTCATATTTTGTAATAGTTTATAGTTAACATAAATAGAGTGTGTATTAAACATTAAGTAGACAGTGATAAAATGTTAAAGTATAATGCAGTTTCAACAGTTAGTGTAAGTTATTGACTGAGCAAACTGAAAAACAAATTTACCGTAGGCCTAAAATAAATTGATTAGTTAGTAGCTATTTAAAACATTTGCAACTAATCAACTAAGTGCCTGTGAAAAGACACACATACCGTTTTTCTTAAATTATTATTGCACCCGTATGCGACACAATAAGGCATCGTTAATCAAAATTACTCAGAGCGCAAGAGTATAACCCTCGCAACATAACTTGACGAATGAATTTTCACTACTATTCAGTTAAAATGATTGGATAATCAGCTGTTCTATAAAATTGCATGCAACGTAATCTCGATGTTCTTGTGATGTGAAGAAACTTTGTGATCTCTTGAAGATATGATGGACTCATGTATTTTAATTTTAAATTAGTTGCTTTTTACCTCAATGATTGTTAAATCATAGGTGTCATGACAATTGTCAAACCTTAATAAAGAAAGGAAAAAAAAATCTCGATGTTTTTGGAAAAGTACCCCCTCTTCTCCCCTCGCCCTACCCAGGTGTTTTTTGCCATTCGTCAACTTATGTGGCGTGACTTATAGTCGCTGCAATGACAGTGGCCGTTCATAGCCGCTCGACGCTGGGTATTGTGCGACGCACGCGCACTCACGTGCCTGTCTCTCATCCACCATAGGCGCAGCCCGGCGTCAAACAGCGAGCCACATTGCCAGTCTATAGTATTCCTTGGTCGCTGGCGCCTTCACGTCTCTTGACACTACTTCTTTGTTGCACTGTCCGTCATGTAGTGACTTGCAACTGGCATTTAGGAAACCTCGTGGATTTATAATGTTAACTTTATTTGGTATTTATTTGGCAGTAAATGTTTAATTATGAAGAATAAACGGTATATTTTTCAGTGTATTATTTTACTTTTGTAGTACCAGGGGGGCCGACCTTAAGTTCGGTAACATTATTACTTTCGTTTTCACACAAAGCTCGTTCGCTCCACTCTCTTGCCCTCTTCCATTTTGAAAACAAGCTCGTTCCGACGTAACTTCCGACGTATTTGACCTTTTGAGGTTTTGTTTTTCGGGTATGTCCTCTCCTTATTAAGACCTTTAAAATTATGTATAGCATGGCTATGGACTAAGAAAAATTTTTCGAAACTCCCTCTATGGGACGTCCATGTAGAGGGTGGTTCAAGGGCAGTATGATGGGCATATGTCAAGCTATCGATATTTGCCAAGGTAATTGTACAAGCAAACGTTTGCCGTAAACCGGACCTCAAAAGGTCAAGTATTTCTAATATTATTACATTTTTATGCGTTAAGATTAAAATTTGATTTTTATTCTAAGTTTGACAGGCTGCCATTTACGACTCAAGAAACCTTTTGAGATGGGGTTTGCGGCATTGAATTCTATAAACCTATTTTTCGACGAAAGACTTATTTCTGACTCCACGAGGGCCATCCAATCATTTTTTGGCATGTTGCCCATTGGGGATTTCAGGGGACTTTTGTGAGGTAGGTCAGGGGATGACATAGAACACATTTCAGCAAAAATTGGCTGTCCAAAAATTTTTTCATTTTCCAGCCATATTTTGGCTTAATTTTACTACACTAAGCATTTTACAAGTTCAACTTCACATGCAAAGGTTAAACCATGTTTAATAGAACGCCCGCACAGTACAGCGACGACAACAGTGTGTGGCCTAAGGATGGCTTCCTGCCCCACTGTCATCTGTCAGCAGTGCGGCAAAGAGACGACAGAGCGCAGGCGTAGGGTGTCCGTCTGGCACACCGAAACTGCCATCAAAATTTTAATCCTCAAAGAGGTTCGTTAATTTCACAACTGGTATTATCCACAAGCCATCGCTTATAACATCCACAATTCGCGACCTCCAAGTAGCTGGATTACAGGACGTCGCCACCGTCCTGTCAACAATTTCGGCTCGAAAGTTTGGCCAGTGCCCAAGCGGCTTAACATTTAAACTTTGAGATCCAATGGGGGGGGGAGCCCCGGAACCTTATGATACCTCTTTTATTTTCCCTTAGGTCCTTTACATTAAGAGCCATCATACTTAACCCTATATTTTTAATAACTCGAAATATTTCATGTGGACCGATTCATTTTGTTATTTAGCAACATTCCATGCAAATGCATTCACAGGAACTAATCGTCGATATCCTCGAGAACTCAGTATAAAGGTAACATGTTTGTTACATTCGCCGCCGTACGTAACACACTCGCTTATATTGCTTACTTAAAATTTTACTTACATAAGAGAGCTTAAAAACTTAAAACTTAAACTTAAAATCATTATTTCTAGAGGGCGCTTTAAAGTGTTGACCAACTTTAATTGTAAGTTCTTCAATGTGAATTTTAATTTAACAGCTGATTACCTTCAGATGAATTTAAATAGCCAGATAGTAAACAAAAATAGATCTCTGTCACTTCATAATCAACATTCACGTACTGTAGGTGAGTTTCACTCATACAGGATCATAAAATGCGCAATTTGCGCACGGGCCACCTCGTAGGAATATGATTCTGCTCATCTACAGGACTATACCTTTCTAACGGTATGCACGGATTTATCCTACGATGCACACGAGCTAAGGAAAAAGGAGGAAATAAAACATGCTTGCGTATTAATATATAGATTCACTTTTACTATAAAGCTTTGTCGACACACCCATTTGTTGACAACACATGATCTGTGTCTGGGCGGGGCCTACGAAAACTAACGGGCCTGCATACATTTTTGGTCAAAGTGATGAGATGCGGTCGAATTTCAGATAATCCTCTAATAATTCTTTATGGGGTATTTGGGGTATATATTTCTTAATGGAGTATTTTGGGGGCAGAACCAAATTTTCTAATGTAAACCCCTATTGAGTAACCACTCATTTTAAACAGTTTATCAAGAGAAAATGAATGGCCAAAACCGGAGGTCGATATCTCATCTTTAACCAAAATGGCAGGCATTTTAAAATTTGAGATGGGTTGATTGACATTCAATAAAATTTAATCTGTAAATAGCTATTTTAGGAATACAAATTTTTAGAATTATTTTGAATTGAACCAACTAATTCATTCCTGCTACTTAATTAATTCTAAAATAATTCCAGTTTTTCTTCTTTTTTAAAACCTTTTTTAATTTAATTTTAACGAATGTCAATCAACCAATCTCGAATTTTAAAATGGCTGCCGTTTTAGTTAGAGATGAGATATCGACCTCCGATTTGTGCCATTCAATTTTTCTCGATAAACTGTTTAAAATGAGAGGTCACTCAATAGGGGTTTACATTTGAAAATTTGGGGCTGAATTTGGAGATAATTATTATTTTTTACGTAGAAATTATGTGTAAAAATGTAAAATGAGAAGATATCATTTAAATTTACTTTAAAAAAATTAAATACTCGCCTAAGACATAATAATTATAGTTAACTAGCCTAGAATTATAGTTAAATATAATTAATTACAACTGTATAGGTAATTACAACTAAATGTTGATCCAAAACAATCAAGCCAAAACGGCTTGTAAACA